>JAWUZG010000004.1:11377500-11805726 GCA_036785705.1 Acanthornis magna | reverse complement strand
CACCCCTTCATGTGGCTTTCCAGCTGTCCTTGAAGACATACCTCACAAGACTATCTCACCCTGTATAAACAGGTTCAAGAAGAGATGGGGACATGGAGCTCTAAAACTAACATTTCCATTCATTTCAGCAGTTCTTAAAGCTCCCATGGTGAAACTAACTTTTAATTTTCTACAGTTTCTAGTATACTGTTTCCAAATTTGTTTTATGCAAGCCCTAGTGAACACAATCAAACTTGTAATGCAAAGTGCCTTTGTGGGGCAAGCTCCAATCAGTTTGAGTTCTGAAGACTTTTTGCAGCCCAATTTCCAGATTTCATCAGCACAGAGAGTTAACTGCTGTTTTTATCTTGGATGTGAATTTGTTCTCTTTTGTCAATGCTTATTTCATCACTTACATTGAAGCAATTGTTGCACATGAGGGTGTATCGGTTTAAAGCCAATTCTGCTTTAGTTGGTGAAAAAACAGGAAAAAAGGAAAGAAATGTATATTCACTTGCGGCTATGCATATCTATTCTTAATGAAGTCCTGCATATTACACCTTCAGTATAATAATTTACTCCTGTATAAGTAATGAGGATATTGTTATTAACTCAGAAATATCATGTTTAAAAACAGAACTAAATTTAGAATTGTGAGTCTCTTGCAAAATCAATGTGGAGAAGGGAGAATTCATTGGAAAGGTGGTTATTCTGCCTTTGTTCTCTAGAGACAGTATGCCTCTTAGTGCTTGAACCTGACATGTTCTTCAATAAGGGTTGGAAAATCTAAAATGTGCTCTTTGATACTTCTCTCTCTTGTTCTTATGTGAGTACAGACACAATGCTGCAGTCAGCTAATGATCAACTTACTCCCAGCCAGTTTTACATATTTGTGATATCAAATTAATTTGTCCTAAACTGATATGGCCAGTGCCAGCACACTTAGAAAGTGGGAAAAATACTGAGATTTTACTCCTAATACTTACTGGTACAGACATACAGAATATTTTGCTTTTATTTGAATGTAGTTGTCAGTCAAGTATTTAGTTATGAAACTAAATCGTAAGTTTATTGAACTTCTTTCCCTTCCTTCCTTCCTTCCTTCCTTCCTTCCTTCCTTCCTTCCTTCCTTCCCTTCCTTCCTTCCTTCCTTCCTTCCTTCCTTCCTTCCTTCCTTCCTTCCTTCCTTCCCTTTCTTCCTTCCTTTCCTTCGTTCTTTTCTTTCTTTCTTTCTTTCTTTCTTTCTTTCTTTCTTTCTTTCTTTCTTTCTTTCTTTCTTTCTCTTTTCTCTCTCTCTCTTTCTCTCTCTCTTTCTCTCTCTCTCTCTTTCTCTTTCTCTTTCTCTTTCTCTTTCCTCTTTCTCTTTCTCTTTCTCTTTTCTCTTTCTCTTTCTCTTTCTCTTTCCTTTCCCTTTCCCTTTCTCTTCCCTTTCCCTTTCTCTTTCTCCCTTTCTCTTTCTCCCTTTCTCTTTCTCCCTTTCTCTTTCTCCCTTTCTCTTTCTCTCTCTTTCTCTCTCCCTTTCTTTCTCTCTTTCTCTCTTGTGTTTCTATGCATGTATTTATTTTTTCCCAGATATGAACTTGTGATAATAATAATTTAGATGAAATAAGCAATATGAAAAAAAGTTATGTTTTTTATGTTTACTGGACGCTGTGGGTGGAGAAGAGTACAGCCTCATAAAGCTGATTGAATACAGTCCATTATTGATCAGTGTACTGTAAAAAAGTGAAGAATAAAAGTTAACAGACTGTGATAGTTATTTATTATGATAAATTTAGAGGTGGGTATTACAAAGAAGATGACTTTTTTTTTTTTTCCCCACTACCATAAAAAATCATAGTGTCATTAACTAGATTTCAGTGAAATGTGATTCTGTGCTGGTGAAATGAAAAATCAAACCACACCAAATAAGCACAACAAAATATGGTTATAAGTTCCAATTTTATTCCATTTTCTCCATGCTGGTCTCAGTTAAAGAGAGGGATCATGGAATAAATGAATGCTGTTAAATAAGAAGACAAATAAGTTTCATATCAGTTTGATATCTCGTGCTGAACAATTCTGCATACTATGATGTTTCATCCACTGCTTCTTGCAGTACATCCAGAAATAAATTAGTATATAGTGGAGACAGGTGAACAAACCCAGGTTCAGAGTCTGTCTGTAGTTAAATTAAGTGATAAAAGTGATGAAATTCTCTCAGGCCTAGAAAGAGGGAGTAGAAGAGGCTGTTTTTTTTAGTCCAAATGAGTATGTGAGGATGCAGCATTTCCAGGGGATTTTAGAAAAGTGAAAATAGTAAAATATGTCCTTGAAAGCATATAAATGTACATCATCTATACCATGAGGAGTATGTCAGTAACAAGAAGAAATAACTGTGTAAAAGTGAAGAACAGTACAAAAACAGATCTAAGACCAGATTAAGCAAAAAAGCTTAATAAGACTGATTTGTTTTTCATTTAAACCTATGAAATATTTCTGTAAAATTGGCCTTTGCTTCTCCTTAAAAGACACAAGACATCTGTGAGGCCAAAAATTAGGCAAGTATTCATTTAGCAACTGATATCTGCAACACATGGGGTACTGCAGGGTTTTCATACACTGGTCTAAGCCACTCTGCAGCATAGTCTACGAATATAATTTTTTTGTCCAATGAGAATTTTTTGTCAGCATTTGCACATGGAAATGAGTGCTTTACCATTAAAAATTTCCTTATAATCAGGTGGACTTCTATGTTGCTTCTATGAGCTGATGCTGCCAGAGATACAATCACTCTTATTTCATGTCTGAGTCTGTTCTCTGCATCTTCATAAACTCCAAATGTATTATCTTACATATAGACTTTTTTCCCTTTTGACTTTCATTAAGCTCCATTATCATGTACTAGTGGAATACTTACCACTTTATTTTTCTGCTTTAAAATACCTTGCTGCCATGTGAGTTTTCCCAAACTTTCACAGCTCTTTGTCTTAAATTTTATTGCTTCCATAATTGCTCACAGGAAATGTCTTTTGGCATAAGAGTATCAATTAGGGGTTGGTGTGACGTCTTTTTCAAGGAAAAAGAGTTCCCTGCACGAAATCCAGAACAGCAACAACAAAATCACTTAAATATTTTGTACAGGGGGCTGTGTAAGAAAATCTTTTGTGTGCACGGGGAATATCAAGCCTAATGTCAAAACACTAACTGGTACACTGAGCAAAAGCCATGCCTCGACTATAGGAAATCTTTAGGGACGTAGAAAGCCTGTATTTTCATTAAGAAATAAGATGACCTGTGAAAGAGGATGTCTGTACAATCCTTCTGGGACTAACAGCAACTAAACAAATCAGTTTTTAAAATAGAAAGATCACACAAAAATAGACAAAAGCTGCAGAGCTGCCAGGCGTTTGGAGATCATTTCCAAATGCTTCTCCAACCTCAGCTGGAAAAAACCCCATTTTGTGGGTTCATAGAATGGGAAATAAAATTAGGTCCAAACCATGCCTAAGGACTGACTACAACACAGAACTGACTGTTTCTTACAGGTTCCCTGCACAGTTTGGCACACAGCTCCACTGATGGCAAGCCCACAGCAGCTGCACGAGTAGGCTGCGTGGCAGATCTGCTTCCCTGTCTCTGCACATCTCTGGCTCTCTCTCTTCCCTCTCCTGTAGCAAAGCAGCCAGAGAAACTGTGTCAGGCCTACGGCATGTAACACAGCTCAGACAGGAAACTCCGGTGGGAGGAGAAGAGGTAGTGAGACAATATTTCTTCTAGCCTATGCTTCAATAATTAATAACAAATAATAGGATTCTGGTCCTCGCTTCATTCCGATGATGACACTTTCTAGTACAAGTGGAGAAGCCAGAGAGGAAGGAAGGGATTTTGCTTTTAGAGCAAGTCTGATGAGTGCACCCTGGCTTGTACTGGGAAATTATTTTGTCTATGTGAAACACAGAGTGCGCTTTCCTGCTACAGAGACCGTTATGGGATGTCAGAGAGCTCTGGCATGCAGTGAACTGGATAATACAGAACCAAAAAACCCACAAAACCTGCGGAAACAGGTGACAGTAGAGACTGAGTTTGAAATACGTAGTCCCAAAAGTGAGAGACACTTCCAGGATATGTGGATAAGAGCTCTAAACAGTGCAGAATAAACGGCTTGCACACCCCATTTTCACTTAATTCATTCCTGCCTATGCATGATTTAAGTGCATGAGCCTTGCTCATAAAACTGTTGTTTAAATATGCTTTTAGGAAGGCAGACTTACAGAAGATTAGTCTTTCCCACACAGAAGCACAGCACTTCACCAGACCCACTCATCTCTACATCCAGCAGCAGCACACTGTGAAGACGGAAACTATCTCTCATCCCCTGAGCTGGCCTGGGGATGAAAAGTAGCACATCAGGGGTAATCATTTGTACCATGCTGCTAAAGGAAAGGAAATTATGTGTCTGTAAAACAGAAGGAGAGGTCTCAAAGATTTTAGGCCTGCAGCAGCAGAAATTTTCGAGAATTGATCATACAACAGGGATGGATCATGATTGCAAATGGTATGTAAGTAGGGCTTGAGATATCTGCTGTTTTCCGGCTGATATGGAACTTTTGCTGCTCACACCATCAGGCAAGCAATGGCTGGTTATAGGGAGCATTCAAAGCATCAGCTTGAAGATAAGGATATTACTAAGAGGTTGTAGGGAGCAGAAGGAGATAAGCCTGATTAAAGAGCAAGTGGGGGGAGAAATATTGGAAAAAAGTGTGAAAAAAGTTCAACACATCTTAGTCTCTACAGTACTTTTCAAACAAATGTCTAGTACTTAAATGTAATATTTAATGATGACAGATGTAGCCAAAAGAGTATCATTGTGCTCTGAATGGTTTATTAGCTTAAAGGATGTCAGCTCTTCTCCCCTTTTTTAGTCTCCTTAGACATCAAATTTCCAGATATGACAAAAATTCAGGACTAATTTATAATAATACTTTACTACTATAATAATTAAATAGCATATAACATCAATTTATAATAATAGTTTCTTTAACATGTCACTGATTCATAGCTACCTCTATGCTCTTTACATATACACATAATGCCAGTGCATTATATAGAATGGTTAAAATGTGAGAAACCATCTTTCAAAATCACATTAAAAATATACTATTGGCAGCTATCCAACCTACACATGATGCAGTAACTGTATCTTCAATGAGCTGTGAAATATAAGAGAAGTGCACCGGTCAGTTCTTTACAGGTAAAAGCAGGAACATTTCTAGTGAAATGAAAGGTCTTCTCCCTGAACTGTCAAGCCTTGAGACCTGTGGTGCATTTTTTTTTCTCCCCATGGGTCTTTTGTCTGTGAAGTTAGTGGTAATGTAGAATGACAGAATAATTACCGTTAAAATATCTCTTTCAAATGGAATGTGATTATGTAATGAATCATCTGTACAGAGAATAAAGTATATTAAAGCACCTCACTTCAGTCAGTCAGAATCCAATTGAGAGTTTAAAGCACCATAAAGTTTACTCTTTTCTCTTACTTTCTTCTTTATTTTTTTCCATTTTTTCCATCTTTCTGGGGAAATCTTAACCCTGATTTTTTTTCCTTTTTAGCTCTAAAGGAGCTTATGTCTCAAATAATCTCATTGAGGAGATAAAAGCAGAAGCTCTCCAAAAGCCTGCATTAGAAGGAAGAAAAGTTTCTTCAGTTGCTGAGAAAGACAAGGTAGGGTCATTTCCTCTGATCATCAGCTATTCTAATTTCTGTTTCATGGCTGAGACCTGGGTTCATGACTTTTGGGTTTTCTGTCAGCTTCACATCATCACCTGCAATTTGCTTAATGTAAAACTACAGGAAAACATGGAGTAGGACAAGCTTAAATTAACCTTGTAAAGTCTGAGCTTTACACTGGCTCATTAATTTCAAAGCACATGCAGTTCTGATACCGAAAGAATAGAGAATGCTTTCAGCTGTACAAATTAACTGTAATAAAAATATGAAAGATTGTAACTTTAGTACTAAATCTGATAAGAATGAGAATGAGATTTGGTTTTTTGTGTTTAGTTCCCGTTTCTCATATTTGAAACCTAAATGCTGTAATGTAATCAGTTTTCTATATTAAGGCATTGTGCAAGCAGTGAAAAACCTTGAATCTTATAGCTAAGCTAAGGAGACAGTATATCTTCATTTGTTAAAATCCAGTCTCTACTATCCAACTTTGATAGTGTGCTTGGTATTCTCTTTTTAATTAAATCACATTCACCACTTTATTTTATCAGATAAGAATTTTTCTGTGTTCTTTAAGCGTGCTGTGTTCTAGCAATTAATATAAACATGTTTCACTGCTTCTGAAATATAGCATATGTACTTGATCTGTGGAAAATTATCCTGGAACAGTATCTTCATAAATTAAAAGTATAACTCATTGTTGCTTTCACCTTTACTGAATTTAAATATTGTCAGGGCTGCTTCAGAGATGTTTTAAGGAACAATAAATTCCAGCATGTTAACAATTGCTGTGATAACATTAACACAGTAACATATAATGTATTTAGCTGCATCAATCTGCCATATAAACCTGCAAATCACTGCCTATGACAATCATTGACATCCCGTATTCAGCTGTTCGGGGCTAAGGATATTTATTGATTTATGTATACAAAATATTTAATTTTTTCTCACTTGTGTCCTACTGACAAAGCAAAATATTTTAATTACTTAAAATAACCAATCTGTTCTCTCAAACAATTTCATACTCCTGTAATTACCAGTCTCAGCACATCTTCAGAAAACTCATTAAAAAGGAAACAATCAAACAAAAAGAACAAACAAAGCAAGCAAGCAAGCAAACAAACCCTAAGCCTGTACATACGTGCAAAAGCATATTTCAAAAAGTCAGAAACTCCCAAGTCTCCCAGAAATGTTGACCCAGTACTAGTGTTTCTGTCCCAAATACTCCTTCTGAACTGTTTCCTCACATGGTTTTCTTTACATTAGTTTCTTGGCTGAGAGCTTCTCAACGAAATGGTTACAAGAGATTTTTGGTACAGTATGTTTTCCCCTCTTTCTCTGATTCCTCTTGGTATAAATGTTTCAAAATATTATTCTAGCCTAAGGCAAATACATGGCATGGAAAATTTCAGTACAAAGAGCAAAGATTAGCAAAATTAAAAATAACTGAAAGTAGACGTGTTGGCTAACTTTAATAATAATGATGATAAATACTTCCTTATTCATGTGTTGATAATTACAATGGTTACAAAAAAAAAAAAAAAAAAAAGGCAGGAGAGAAGGTCCTGGGAAGGATGGAGACGTGGGCAGAAGGTGTTTTTAAGATTTGTTTTACTTCTCATTGTCCTGATCTGGTTTTGATTAGTAATAAATTCAGTTAATTTCCTCGTCATGTTTGTTTTGTCCATGATAGTAATGAGTGAGCAATGTCTCCCTTCCCTTAACTCCTGAGCCTTTCATTCTATTCTGTCCCCTCTGTCCAGTGGTGAAGGGAGTGAGAGAGTGGCATTTGTGGGTACCTGGAATCCAGCCTGGATCAAGCCACCACACATGGTCACAATCTTACTTGTTGCCTGCTTCCTCCTCACAGGTACTGAGCTCCACAATGTCATGGCCCCTACAGCCAAGGCTGCTGTGATGCCGCCACAGCTGACCCCATCCTGCACGTTTCCAACAAAGCCTTCCTCCTTTGTTAGTATGAGGTCAGGCAGCGCACCATTCCGTGTGGGAGCCTCCTTCCTCTGACAGGAAGTTGTCATCAGAGTTTTTCGGGAACCTCTTGAATTCTGTGGGCTTTGCTGTGTCGCTCTAGTAGATGTCAGGATAGTTAAATTCACCCACAATAGCCAGTGCCTGTGGCTTTGAGGCTGCTTTGAGCTGCCTATAAATGTCTCACCCACTTCCTCCTTCTGACCAGGCAGTCTCTAGCAAACATCCACAATAGTGCCGCCCTTACTGGTGTTCCCTTTTATCCTCAGGTAACTCTCAGGGCTACATCTCCACTGAGGGTCAGGAGTGATCTTGACCCGCAGGCCTTGGTCATAGGCAATTTATTACTGAATTGTCATTTCTATTCCTGGTTCTATCGGTCTGACAGTTGTACTGTCTTCTCTATTTCTGCTCTATAACCTGTTCATGCATCAACTTGTGAATTTCTCAAGTGGGTTTTTTACTTATACTTACTGGTCAAAAGTCTAGGGTGAGGCATTACTGCAGTGTTTGATATTTGCCTTGAGCAGAATGAGTCATAAAAGCAATTTTCAGTTCAAAAGAATAATGCTGCAGAGGGATGCTTTAGCTCAATCTAATTGTAACGAAATTGCTCGCACTGTAGGTTCTTTGTCTTAGGACTTCCTTTCCCTATAATTACCAAAGGCTAGATGCACTGAAAATTTGGCTAGTTTAAGGAAAGACTTAGATAAAACAGACAGAAGTCTCTGAGAATGTTGAAGATAGTGTATAATATAAGGGGTTTTGATTTTTTTCAAGTTCCTTCATGTTTAGTCTAGGAATCTCTACAGTAAATATGTTGCAAACATACTGATAGGGAACTTCTACTCCAAGGTATTTAGAAATTAAAACAAGCATTTAAAAAAGAAGTACTTGTGGCTTGTTTTGCTACAGAGCAAAAGGAACATTGAATAACCAATGTTTATTTTCCCTTTTCTATTCCTGAGTCCATTTCACTGCGAATAACACTTCTAGAGGATGACTTTTCTCTCCTGGTATCAGAAATTTACTGGTTTATGGTCTGTGTGGCTTCTCATTTATCCAGGGTGAGACACATTCGTGATGTCAGTGTCATTTCAAAGTGTCAGGAGGAGAGTGACAGAAACACAGCACATTCCTTCCAAACCTTCACCAAACAAAGAAAAATTGCATCTTCTGTAAGATGCTTATTTGTGAAACTGTCCTCTTGATAGTAATAATGCATGTGGTGCAGGTGAATACTTGCAGCAAACAACCTTTGCAGTTGATTAAATGTCTCAGCTCCACCAAGGCCATTTATTGCTTTGTCTATTCCAGCACCATAGAAATTCTCCTTCAAATAGAAGAAACGCCAGTTCTGGAAAATGTGACACTCAAACCTTCAGTCCCAAAGCCGAAAACCTTGACAGGAGATGCTTTTTTTTTTTCCCCTAATTTTTTTTTCCCTTCACATGGCAGATTCCAACACCTTGCCTCAATATTTCAGATTACTCTCCTTTCAAAATGGAGAAAATATAACTGGACAGAGGAAGCTGAGAGGGATAGATACAATGAATTTTAACCTATTCAATTTTCCAATCCATTTGGATTTTTGCAGCCTTGGCGACAGCCTATGCTTTTGTTGTGCAGGAAAGGATTTAAATATTATTGAAAACCCATTAGTAACAGTTAGAAAGTCTTTTCAGAGCTGTAAAAAGTTGGATGGAAATATATATGGAGTAAAATTTGAGTGCAGTGTGTGTGATCCAAAGATCCTAATTGGGTATTTAATTGGGTAACTAAGATCCAAATTGGATAATTTTAATAAATAATGTTAATATCAACTGTTGCTGAATGCAGGCATATGCTGCACAGACTGTTGTTACCAGAAAAAAAAGTTTAGTCATGAAACTGTATATAATCTTAGAAAAATACAGGGAATGCATGCCAGATTTTGCTTTTGTTAGTTTGGCTGGTTTTCTTTTCTTATACAAAATTCAAATACCTTTTTCTCAAGATTATTATGTTTATGAATGGTATTCTTCCTGAAATGTGTAATATAAATGTCCTAGTGTAGATGTCTGACAGTATATATGACATAGCCATGTTTTTTGTGCTAATGTAGCTGTAGTAAAAGTTCTAAGTCTCAGCTGCAGTGGCAGATGTTTTATAGCTGCCTTAATGTACCTACTTTCTATAAGTGATCTGTACATATGAGTTAGGAATGTATCAGTGGAACATTAGACTCCCTAATTTGGGAAAAAGCTCTATATCTCAAGGAATAGTTTATGACTTTTCATTATCCCTTCATTCCTCAAAGACTTCCATGCAACTACTTTACATGGTGTAGAGAAGTCAATATAATAGACATATTTGCTTTTTAGTGAAAACATATTTCAATACTGATGCAACTGGACAGAAGTAAAAATAAATCAAATAGCTTTAATGACAGAAGGCACAAAAAGGTGAAGCTCATCATCTACCAGCACCAAATATTTTATTTTTCTTACTCTGCTATAAGTGACTTGAGCTTAAAATTTGATACTATAATATTTGGACACATGAAAGCAGGCTGTGAAAAGAACACAATCCTTGTTTTCAGATTTATAGTTATCAGTTGTGGTCTACTATGGCAGTCAAAATTTTTCTTTAATTTGCATAGCAGAAATGATTGAAGAAAATAACCACTGCCCCAAAACCCACAGCTGTCTTCTTTTGTTCCATGTCTAAAATAATAAATGGTCTGATTAGGTTCCAGCATATTTCAGGAGAGATGTTTAGTTCAAGTATCTATTATAGATTTCAAGGTGCCACAGTGCACTATTTATGTGTAGCTGAATGAAAAAAAAAAAAAAAAATTAGAGCAATCCCAAACACTACAGGAAATGCATACAATTAGTCTTAGTGAAAAAAAAATCCAAAATTGTACCAGGGGAAGAATCACATTTGTCCTTTCACTATGTATCCCCTGTCTGGTAGATGTTCATCTACTATATCAAAATACTCCATTAATCTCCTTATATGTATTTAAATATTAAGAAATGTATCATGATCACTGCAAGGTTGATGGTAACTATAAAAAAATTTTCTAGGCATATGATGTTAATTAGCTTAAAACCCTTCATCCTGGATAGACTCAAACCCATGGTAAGCATCTTAATTCAGCAAAGTCCACTGAAATTATGTATATGATCTAAAAAGGGGGATTTCATGCCATAGAGGTAAACCAGATAAGCAAATATGTCACATTAAAAGGGCAAGTTTTAGAGAGGTTTAACCTACATTGTAAGATACAGAGAAGTAGCTTATACAGCTTTTTATAGTTACAATAAATTTATGTATTTAATACTATCCTTCGAAGTTGCTATATGTGTCTTCAGAATGAGAGGAGAAACCACAAGACTGCAGAATCTCTGCTACTCCTTTTTGCTTTACAAGAAGAATGTCATTCAGGTTAGAAATGTGTGGCTGTTCCTTGTGCATGAAGATTTCAAACACACCACATGAAGAAGGGAAAATATCACACAAATCTGTTTTCCAAGAGTGGCCTGGCTATTAAGAGAAGTTGTTGGACTGTAACAGATGAATGAACGTTCTTCAAGGTGACTTTAAGTGTCAGATGGTAGTGTCCTAGGCTTTTTTTTTTTTTTCACCAGGTCCTACGTTCATACCATGTTCTGTAAATCCAAACCAGACAAAAATAAAGAAACAGTTTCATCGTATGTTCTTACACTTCTTAGGGAGATCTTGCATACTCATATAGCCTGCTGAGCTATACTTCAGGTAGCCAGGTGAGACTAGATCAGGGGCAAAGAATGGGCAGGCAATGGTAACTAAACATTAAACATGAATGTGACTTTCTGATAAAAGATCACATGTTAGGGTATGACTTCTGTGCAGTAATATGCAAACTTCAAGGAAACCATGACCAGTGCAGTCAGCTGCTAGACAAAGCATAACTCTCCTCTTAATAATTAAGTAGGTAAAGTGTCACAGATTTCACTTGAATTAAGGAAAAAATTGTCCAGAATCTTTCATTTATGGCATATACAAGAACTTTCAGATGCATGCTACTGTATGTGTGAATTTATCATCCTTGCTGGAATAGTTTCACTTTATGCAACTAATTAAATATTTATAGGAACAGAGAGTGCAAAAATAACTCTATGTGACAGAGGTTGTGACATTTCTGTGGGAGAAGAAAACCCCAGGATAAGTTCTCTTACTTAAGCAAAGCAGATTTGGATCAGGGTACCCACAGAACAAGCAAGTATTCTCTTCTTAAGGTATAAGATATACTGCTTTGAGGCTATCTCATCATAAATTACTCTAAATTGATGGTTTTTCTCAGTCTAGAAAGAAAAAAATAAGGATTTCTTTAACTTTTACATGAAGTGAGACAATTCTTCTCATTTGAATTTTATGCAATGTGTTAAATTTCCCCTAGACTACCTCACTGCAGTTAAAACAGAGATGCAGAAGTGTTATGAATGTTATGAATGTTGACCTGTCTAGTCATATCTCTATTAGCATTTCTATTCAGTTATTAAATAACAAAGAATTGCAAAAGTAGAAAGCAAATTAAGCAGTAAGATTTCAGCTAATATACAACAGGCAGAACTATATAATTCTCAAACATAATTCTAATGCTGAAGATGAGTCTGAAAAAGGACACTGACAGACTATGTAATTACAGTGTTTGAAAGAATACTTTTTTCAGTTTCTGAATCTGAATATAACGACACTTCAGTTCTCAGAACTAGAAGACTGAGTCAGAGGAGCAAGCAGTAGCTTCCATTAAATGTCTCAAAGGAAAAAAATAAAAGGAAATGGAATTTAGAAAGAAGAGACACAACACTAGAAACAACAGAATCACTATAACACCATCAATTAGGATGGAAAAAACTTTAAAAGTTTCTATATTGAGGTTCATTTATTAACTGTCAGCCCCCACTGGAAATCTTGTGTGAACAGATTTTGTTTTGATATTTCAAAATTTCCATTCCATGTCTTAGCGGAGCCCAAATTTTCAGAGATGCATGAAAAGAGGGAAAAATGTGTTGGAAAATCAGCTATGTAAATAATTTTCAGACATTGTGTAAGTCCCTTGAATCAGGTTTGACTTTAAATAATGAGTGATTTCTTTTTATTTTTCTTTTAAAGTGGCTCATTCTTTTTTCCATTTTATCTAAATAGTGCAGTAGTAGCAGCAGCACATATTCAGCAACATAGAGGTCAACTTAACTTTAGCAAGGGTCTTCACAGTACCATAGGTGAGTGATTACAGTATCTGAGATAACATATTGATACTTGCATAGTATCACATAGACTCTGCATAGACTTCAAAACAGTATTTCAGGATTACAACAGGCTTGACATCACAATAGATGAGGATTTTTTCATCAGGTACTCAAGGGAGGTCTCTGACTGCAAGTCTGAGCTTAACAGATGTATCCAGAAGCGACCTGTGGGTACAAGATGCACATGAACACACACACAGTATTCAAATCCAGTCTGTTGGGCTGACTAACATACTGCTCTATTCTGCAGAATGACTTTGATTTTATCACAAGCTTTCTAAGCCAAAGTAGAACTGTATTACAAAGAGTCAGAATTTCTAGGTGAGAGTTTTCTGAAAAAAGAGACAAGTTAACTAATGCTCTAAGTGCTGTTATTTGTAGCATGTGCAACAGTCCTAGTTGAGACTAAGGTACTAATTTGCAAAAACTATTTGTAGAAGGGTAGTGGAATCTGCTTGAAAGAAGTTATATTTTCATTTCAAACAAAAGGTGGGAAGAAGTCCAAAGAAATTTACTGATTTTCTAATTGTCATAACCAAGATTTTTGGAAAAGGAATTTTAGAGATCGTGCTTGGTAGTCCAGCATCTGGGGACCATACAATATCATCAGTGGAGGACAAGTGTATATAGATGCACAATATAGACTATCATACAGAACAAGTTTTCCTCAGTGGGATTATGAAAAAAATAATGTCCAAGGACCCTAAAAAGTCTGTCATGTGAAGGTGAGGCTGCAACCTCTTTTTGCTCAATCAATTTTTGCTGTCATACGTTCTTTGACCAACGTGGGAACTCTTCAATCATATCTTTGTATTCTTTTCCTTCTGAGGGATAGTCTTACACACCTGTTACTAAGTGGAGGGGAGAGTCCTAAGGATTTACTTCCTCAGAAGGAGAATGGATATTTAGGGCTTTAAGAATGACCGTAAGTTTTAGTATATGTCTGTTGAATACTGTAATTGCACTTCAGACTTTGGGAACATTCTAAAGCAGAGGAGTATGAGCAAGGTAATGGTATTTCTGTTAAGGTGTGGCTGTGTGTGGAGGACTGACACACTTTGCAATGCAGAAGGAGCATTTTGGAAATGTTAGTTCACTAACATGATGTGAAATATGGCACAATCTCATTAAACTACCTGGCTAGGGACTATTCACTATAGAAAATATAAAAAGGAACAAGGAAAGTGGTAAATGAAACACATAAATATACAGACTTAAGAAGGTGATGGAGCTGTATTTGCTGTTTCCCTGTGTAATTCAATCCTGTGTGCATGTTTGTGTATGCTAAATTCAATAGCAAACTTCAAGTCAGACTATTGGGTGAGCAGGAGAAAGCTCCATATGTGAAGTCAGTGGTGGGTGTGGAGCCCAAGATCTGATCATGGATATTAGCCAGGCTGAGAAACCCGTGTTGATATTTAAGGGCTCTGTGGGAGTGGGGGTGATTGTGAAGCAGGTGGGTGATTTCATGCACCTCTTTGACAGCAAACGTTGAGCTGGACAAGCCAGTGAACAGGAGGAGGCTCATTTGGAGGGGAAAGGGTCCTGGCATCCAGACAGGGATGTTAGGTGAATATAGAATTGATGATAGGGATGTGCTTGTGAATGTTGAGAGTGAGGGCAGGCATGATTTCAATTGTGAGCTTCAATCACAGTCAGAGGGAACAGCGTTTGGCCATCTGTACCTTTATCTTATGAGAGTCCTATTTTATGTAATATATGTGAGTGCTGTTAAAGGCAGTGCTCTGGATGTGCATGGTGGAAAACAGCAGCTGCATCCATCAGCCTGGGATGGAGAGCCCTGAGCCGTGATGCCTTACTCTGTGCTTACACTGATCTGTAGATAGTATTAATAGGATGCAACTATGTATACTACTAAAGAAATTGAAAAATATAACTATTAGTCATATTTTCAATAGAATTTCTGGTTTTAATGCATAGAATTCAGTCATAATGTACCATTGTTTCTAAAATATTCTAATTTTTAGAAAGTTTTGTGTGCTTATTTCCATTTGTGGGTATTTTTTCTAAATTTTTTCCTGTTTGCTTGCCCTTTGCAACATTTTGCATTTTTAGGGTAGCCATTTCTTTTTCTTATATAATATAGTATATTCTTTAGATGTTTACAATATTATGTTAGAAGTTAGATAAATAAGTGTTGAGTTGAGGCTAGCATAACATTTAAAAACTTTCCTGGCGTACTTTCTTATTGTAAGACCATGTTTAGGCAATCTGAAAATAATTCCTTTATTTATTTTTCTTCTTTAGAAGGAACCATTGGTTTTGTTTACTTTTATTTCTACTTTGGTAGTATTTTAAAGGTAGTATCTTTGGTAGGATCTTAAAGAATAAATCAGAATCTTGCTTATATTTTTTCATGTAACCTGTCAGGTATACTTTAACTTACAAACAAATAAACAAGGTAAAATTAAAAAAAAAAAAAAAAAAATCAGAAAAATCTTGACCCATCCACAGAAATTTTAGGGACTTTTTTCTGAATTTTTAATAGAATTTAATCTCAATTTATTGAGTGGATAACTTATCAAAATTATTTAATATTATTAGTTATTATAATTAATTATAAGAATTAACAGTTTGTCATTCCTAGTATTTGCTATTTTTTGTGACAAATAGAAAAATCTCTTCTTCTTTACTAAGAGAAACTAAAATAAAATGAAAGATAGGTGAATGCAAAAATCCACATCTTTTAACCATTCCAAGCATATCAGCTGTAAAGTGAGAAAAAAGCAAAAAGATATATCAGTTTAAATTATATCAGGCATAGAGGCTGGTGAAAACCTGATGATACACAGATACATATATACTGTTTTGATTAACTAACCTATAAAATAATTTTATGCAATCTGCAAGCAAGAAATATGACTCATAGCACATGAAATTCAAGGGAGAATTAAATATCGTATTTCATGTGCTTTTCACCTAGATTTTGGAGAGGCAGTTGATGCACAGTTTTGTGAATTATTAGCATCTATGTACCCACTGAGTCTGTTTACAGCATAGCCTGCAGTGGAATGAAGAGACACCTGAACCAGCACACGTGCCAGATGCAGTGGAATCCCCACAGCACTGAGTTCAGCATGAGCTTATTCCTCCCACTCATGTCATCAGAATATAGTCAGCTCTCTGTTATCAATGCTAATTGGAGCCTTACAGAGTTTTGAAAACAGAGTTAGTGCTATGGTTTCTACACTGAGCCAACTTGCTCGGGATCAGCCTGATGAACAGTCCCTTTTGCTTTGTGAAAGATGCTATGCTGTCCAAATGCATGGAGCCACTCTGGGTCTGAAGCTGTGTCCAGCATCTAAACCAATAAGCCCTCCAGATATGAGAGAGTGCATGGTGTGAAGACAGCTGGAGCAGCTCCTGGTCACTGGCAAGGGCTCAGCACAGCATGGAAGCAGTTAAAAGCTTCTGAGCCAAGGAGAGATGCCATTGCACTCATGTGGCTCTGCACTTGAGCAGCAATCTGTGCAGCATTTGTACTGGCCTGCTTTGATCAGCTGGGATCTTTGTGCACCTCTGGCATGATTTAGCTAAAGCATGGATAGCTACGTCTCAGATAATGCAAAAGTTACTGAATTAGAGTTGCCTCTGACCAGCTGTAGATGTTAATAATGTATGCAGCTGAGCTACTCAGCCCAATTCCCTGTGTGGTCAACTGAGAAAAATACCAGCTTTCAGGTTGTGATCTATTTCTTCATAATCTTGATGAGAATTTTTCTTCAGTTTTCCTAATCCTCTACACTGAATAAAAGAAGCCCCAAATATCTATCTCAAGTGTGGACATATAACACTGATGTCCAGAGCTAGCTGGCATAATCTTTAGCATCTGCCATGGGTCCTGTGCCTTGCTATTTTAAAATGCCTTATCAAACATCTCCTGTAGAAAGATCACAAAAAGCTGACTTCGTTTAAAAATTGACACAGGAAGGACATGGTTTGCAGGTTCAGAGTTCATGGAAGCTGTAGCAAACTGATATTATTTGACCCTGTGAGACATCCATTTGTATTGTCAATTTGGGAATAAGCAGTACACTTTGTATGGCCCTGATATAAAATACAACAGTGGCTTCAGGACAATGATCCTACCCATAATTAGGTTCATAACATCAAAGCAAAACCACTTATCTTGTGAATTTCCGAGGCTCTTGTGACACTGGTCTAAAAGGCTTCATCATACTGCTGTTCAGATAATCATAGATGCAGAGGGAAATACATAAACTCTCAGTTAATTGGGTGGATAAAAAGTAAGTACCTACATCCAAAGGACAGCTTTGGATGAATGAGCCTCAGCTAAAGGGACCATATGGTAGGTTTGTAAGTAAGTGCACGTACTGTATTCATCTTGAGATTTGCTAAGTACTCAGCCCTGAATGTGAAGAATGTAGTGAGAACACTTCACACGTTCTTGAAACAACTTTGTTTTGTTGAGAATAAAAATTAACAAGTTTGGAGTCAAGGAACAAAAGGGTGGAAGGGAAAAGACCAACTTCATCTATTTTGAAAGACAAAAGATCAGCCTGTTGAAATGTGCTGTTTTGACACCTTCAAACTTCCAAATTAGTAACAGCAAATCCTTTTAAGATTAGAAAATCATTTATTGTCTACATCTAAATTCACTACTGTTATATCATGCTTAATATTTTACTTGGAGACAGTCTGAGGGCAGTGCTCATTTAAACACACAATTTGTGACTGAAGCATTTGGAAGTTTTCAGACACCTTCAAAACATACATTCACCTGTCTATCACTTATTAATACCACAGCAGTGGAATTTCTTTTTGCAAAATATTAAATGAATTTTTAAAGATGACAGTACTAAATTTGTACACTACTAATTTACATGATAAATAATATTTATCATATGACTTGATGCATTTTTTGGTTATATGTCCACTGGTTTATAAAACTTAATGGGATGCTGTAATAGTGTTACATTTTTGAAATAAATGCCAGGACAGAGCTAGGAAATTGTTTGGATAAGGGCTTGATACAATGAAAGAAATATATGTTCTGATCACTGTACTTATTTTCAGACAGAGATAAATAACTGAAACAGTGTTCAACACCCGTCTTCTGTGGCTAATAAAAATGATGTAGATTGTACAAAGTAACTTAGGCAGTGTGACTCTAGCCAGCAACTAAGCTGGCCCAGTCACTCTCTCATTTCTTTCTAGGAGGATGGGTCAAAAGAACAAGAAAGAAGAGCAAAAAGAAGAGCAGAAGAATCAGAAAAGCAAAAATGAAAAAGCTCGTGGGTCAAGACAGTTGAAAATGTGAAGTAAAGATGCATGCACAAGCAAAGTAAAATCAAGAATTCATTCAGTACTTCCCACCCACAGGCATTTTTCAATCACCTCCTGTAACACAGGGGCTCAGTGCACATGATAAATACTTGGAAAGAGCATCACTATGAATATCCTCCGTTCTTCCTCCTTTACCTCAGTTTTTATTGCTAAGCATGACAGGATGTGGTTTATAACAACCCTCTGGCCAGTTGGGGTCACCTGTCCTATCCGTGTCTCCTCCCAGCTTCATGTGCACCCCAGCCTACTCAGTGCAGGGTCAGAGTGGGAAAAAAGGAAATCTCAATATTGTGTTGCACTGTTTAGCAACTGGGTTAATTACAAATTGAAGACACAACATGCTGCTGCTATGAAGAAAATTCACTCCATCTTTTCCAGTTCCAGTTGAATAACTGAGGAGTCTTTAGTAAAAGAACAACAACAAACTAGAAAAAAATATTTTAGGGCTATACTTTGGCAGATTTTACTTGTGTTATTTTGAGTAGATAGTAGAACTTATATCAATACAGTTGTGTAGGTTGTGCATGCTTGGGAACTTTTTTTTGTCAGTTTGGCAGGAGAAAAGTCATACAACTGTTCTGCTTTTGAGCTTCTAACAGGTGATTGCAAACAAGAGGTTTAAAAGCTGTGTGTAAAAGTAGACCATGTCCATTAAAATTAATGTATACTGGCTGTTTATATTTCTTTGAATGGCTGCCTAGAAAATAGCCCCTAAGGAGCTTGAATGAAGTCTAAAGAGAGAAAACAACCAGAATTACAGAATAAGTTCACAATCTGTCCTTAGCTCACCTTATTGACACTGCAGAAAAGTCATTTTCATCTCTAACAGCAGTCAGAATGAAGGGGTCCTGCTCTAGAAATCAGGTTAAAAACAAAGTTGGTGCAGACTGTGGAGTCTCTAAAAAAATCGCATTTCTGTTAGACTTTCAATTAAAGAAGAAAAGTCCTGCTTAAATGTTAGACCTAGATAGATACCTCTGAGTGAAGTATATATTAATGCCTTAGAAATGGAGTGAAAACCCAAAAACCCCATCTCTAAAATTAGGTATCATATTGTTAGCCAGGTTTATTCCCTACACATCATGCTCAATTTGCACTGATGTGGAACTTAATACCTTTTGAACCTTCATTTTTTGCATTGTTATTGCCTCTGTTCTGATGTGTGTGCTGAGATGTTGTTATGATCCAGCTATGAAAATTATTAGAGAGATGGGTCTGCCTAAATTAAGGTGCAAGTGAGACCATATTCCAAAGTCAGTAGTATGGATTTTATTTAACAGTGAATGTGAGGTAGAGAGGGAGAGATATAACGAAATAGAAAAGGGAGGAGTGGGAGAGAAAGAGAGTGACAGAGAAACAGATTAACTAGAATATATCCCCACTCTGTGGATTCTGATTGAATCCCGTTGAACCTCTTCCCCGGTCTTCTTGGTGATGACAGTCCTGCAAAACAATGGATTATTATATGTTTGGGCCAGCTGGGAATGCCCAGGTAGCTCCCCATGGGGGTGCAGTTTGACACAGTCTCATTCATCACTTTGCATCACGTGCAGTGCTCTGGTCCAAGGCCTCAGCAATGAATCTGGGGGCACTTTGGGGGTCTCTCATGGATTTTGACACCTCCTGTGCTGCCCCTCATGTGAATGTCCCATGGATGTGGCCTTCCGGGGGTGGGGGAGGTCTACAGCTGAGCCCGTTTGCATAAGGGAGGTTGGGTATTGAGTGTCTCTGCCCAGAGGTTGCACCACACACCCAAAACTCTCCTTGTCCCTCTTGGTTGTGGGGAAAGTGTGTGCAAACCCAGCCTCAACAGATGAGCCCATGAGCTATGACCTCCATCACCCCAAACCCAGCCAGGGATGATTTTCAGAACAGCTGCTGGGTTTGGATTTCTTGTGGCTACATGCTCCTCCCTCAGCTGTGTTTACTTCTGCCTAGACTTAAGATAACTGGACAACAGTGTCACCTTTATCTTATCTCAAGTTCTCTTAGGTGGCTTAATTTACAGCCCAAAGTTTCAGTCAGGAGGCAGATTCAGGGAGGGGTGGCCTTCAGTGGTCCCAGCTTCCGCCTGTGGCCTCTTGTCCTATTGCCTGGCACCACCAAGAAGGGGCTGGCTCCATGTTCTTGACTCCCTCCCCGCCATTGTAAGATTCCCTCTCAGTCTTTTCAATTAGAATCTAGATGATCTGACAGAATCATCTCCAAAAGATGATTCTTTTATCTAAGGCCTACCAGTTATATTTGATCTTTAAAGTTCTAGGACATCGAATTAAAAGGTGTAAACCACAAAAGACAAACACTAGGAGTGCACAAGGAGATCTCCGTGCACTAACTTCCTTTGAATTAACACAGTATTCCTACTAAAGAACATTTTGCTTTACTCCTAAGGTTTTAGATTATGGCATGTGGGACTAAACTACTTCCATCTCTTAAACTGAACTACTGTGTGAATTAATTGCAATGCTTAATAGCCACCCCACCCCTCAAATCAATATTTTATTTCCCCAGTGTTACAAAAAAAGGAAAAAGCTTTGAAGTCACTAGTGCTCAATGTTAATTACATCATGCAAGAAGCAAATTTTATTAACTTGCTTTACTCTCAGTTGTGTAGAAGAAGTTTAGAAACGAGAATAGCTTAGCAAAGTTCTTATGTGAATCTTCAGATAAAAATTTGTTTCTGTAAGTAAAACCTGTCAAACAAAATATTTGTGATTCTGTGATTTAAATGTTAGCAGTGTTTCACTGCTTACTCCCTCTGGATCTGTGTGATATCCAGTTATCTCCATGGAGCTCCTCCATGCAAATCAAGGAATAATACCACTGAAGAGCATGCAGACCCTTGCCAAAGCTAACACATTTGCTGCTTGCAGCCGTGGGTCTGTCTCCTGCCCTCCATCACTTTGTAACAACAGCAGCTTATGCAATTCTTGAGCAGGCTTTAGGCTTTTCATGAGAAAGCTGCCTACTGTCTGGGCTTGCATTATTAATGATGAAACTCATTTTCTGTGGTGTTTTCTGAAGCAGCTACACAAGTACTTTGCCTCAACTATTGGGCACTATATCAGAGTTGGTATATTGAAGTGGTGACATTAAAAGATAGTGTGGGCTGGATCTAGTGTTCCTCTTCAAAGAGGCAGCTCTGAGCTGAACCTTGAATTTTCAAATAAGATCAGCTTTCTTAGATGTGGGGGAAACGTCCCAGTTTGGTCCTGATGCTAAATTTCAGCCTTGAGCAAGTATTTTTAAGAAAAGACTTGCCTGTGAAAAAACAAGAATCAGTGATAGGCTGATAATTATAGCAATGTTTGAATGTACTGTTGTGGCTTGCTTTTGTAGTGAAGCTAGTGAAGCATCCCCTAGAGTAAATTGCATTTTTCATAAATACCAAACATTCGGGAATAATTACTGCAAAGCATTTGGATGCCTGAAGGCTCACTCCTTTGTGAATGGAACCAACAGTAAGAAACAGACATAGAACAACCATGCATTTCTTATGAGTGCCTGCCTTTCCCAAATGCATTCATTCTATCCGGTTCTTCAAATCCACTTTAAAAGGCTTTTTTGCCCTTTATGAATTCAAAACATCATTAAACAATCACTGCTTTTCTTGTTTGAACAACATGCTCCTCTCAGTTCTAGATATAGTAATAAAGTCTAAAATTTCTGAGAGGAGACATTTTCTAAATGAGCCATCTACCTCAACTGAGAAGATTTTGTAGTGTGGTTTTCATCTCCATTTTGTTTTTCTATTTTTCACTCTTTCAGATGAGTCAAGTAAAGATTATCAAGTACCACAGTGTTGACTTTGCATATTTCTATTAATATAGCTGAATTCATTTGTTGTCATGATTTATCTTTCAAAAGTATAATTGAACGAACTTTGTAGAAACTGGCAGCTTGTATACAAACCTTCCCCACACAAATATTCCCTCTTTCAGATACTTATTGTTTAAGCCTGTGTTTTTCATACTTTCTTACTTCCTAAAGTATTTTTTGGGGTTTTTGTTTATCTCTTAATTACATCAGGTATTCTCTCTAATGATATTGTCATGTATTTAATCTCTCTTTTCATCTTTTTTTACCTTTTTATTCTGGCTTGTTATTCACTGAAAATGTCCCTATGAAAGATGATTCTTTGAAAAGGGACCAGAGATCAGCATTTTTTTAAAACCTGCCTATTGCTTCTCTTAACTGGTGAAGAGATGTGTACTCCCTTGGACATAACCTCTTGTAGGAATGATGGATTATTCCTACAAAAATAGTCTATTTTGCTATGAATTTTCTGTTACTGGACATACTGTCTTTCAAAATCACTAATTCCAAAGAAGATGGCAGTGTGGAAAAAATGACGCCTAATTTATCCTGGGTAGGTACTAATTTCAACATTTCTTTATTTCATTTTTGCAGTTAGCTTACTTTTGTTCTCCGGTTTTATTGAGTGTTTTGTTTTAGAATAATTCCTGATAATACTCTTATCTGAGAGCTCTGAGAAACAGAACTGTGTGAGTGAATAATTTATACTTTGTAATTGATGCGGGATTCAGGTTCAAGTTCAGATATCTACATATCTACATACCTAGGTATCTACACACAACATAGTCATCTATACTCTCCCTCCAGTCAGTGGAACCAACTGTGTCTCGGGATTAGCAGTTACAGAATGACTGAAATGACAATATATAACAAATTTCAAATTTCATCTATGGAGGATGAAACTTTTTTTAAAATAATGTTGCCACTTAAAATATTGATGCCCAGAAATGCAGAAGGTGTAGGATAGGCCACATTCAAACAATAAAGCAAATTATTTTTTGACATTGGTAATTCTGTATTGAAGGACTGAAAATTCTTGTGAAGGTTAATTATTTAAAGAGATCAGGTAAAGAGAGAAAACCACATAACATATATGTTTTGAACAACAAAATGTGACAAGGTTGTTATAACTGGCATGCAGTGTGAAATCCAGAACCATGTCTTGATGTCCAGGATCCATAAAAAGATAAGGAATTAAGTAATAGAGCAAGATACAATGTGAATCAGCATATTGAAACTGCAACATGAAAGAAGTCATAAGTCACTGACCCATACAGAAAGGCTGGATACAGACAGGGATCAAAAATCTCATATTGGATATGCACCAGGGCTTAGAGAAAACATTTAAATTTGGAGGTACAAACTTGAACCATTGCCAGTTTTATCCTTTCTTTCAAAGATTTGAAAAAATCTCACTTTTTCAAAATATAGATAGAAGATGAGCTTTATTTTAGCAAAGTTGTATGGTGATTACTACACACCCTTCTCATTTTCAATTTACACAGAGATGTGAATTCAATGTCCTCCTTTGTTTGAAAGAACTCAAATATATTACTTCAATTTCTAGTGGTGTGTAGTGGAGAAAGAAGTAAAAGCATGGCATAGGGAAAAGGGAGGTATAGTACATTTTTTCATGCATTGAAATGCTAAGAAATGTCAAGAATAATTTTACTGGAAGGACAGTCTTGAAGCTCATTAACTCAATATTTCATTTTGTCCAGGCAGATGGAAAATATCTAAAGAAAAACATTAATTTAAAAATATTTTTAAAATAATCAATTTTAGTTTCCTTAGTGTTCTGAACACTCAAAGTTTCTCATGCTTGACATTCCATCTTAATGAATTTAACATTATTAATATTTGCAATCCATAACATACTGAAATATCTTACTCGTAGTATACTGTCAAAGAACTAAAGGAACAAAATACAAACTAAACATACCTATATATTTCCCACAGATAGAGACTGGAGTATGAGATACTTATTGGGCAGCAAGACTGCTACCATTCTGATTCTATTATTATTATTATTTCTCATTGATAAGTTGTTGCTACTTCACTGGTTTGTTTTTTGGGGGCTTTTTTGGGTTTGTTTGTTTGGGGTTTTTTGGGGTTTTTTTTGGGGGGGTTTTTTCTTGGGTTTTTTGGGGTTTTTTTGTTGTTGTTTCATTGGTTTTTTGTTGTTGTTGGGGTTTTTTTTTTGTTATTTTGGGTCTTTTGTTGTTGCTGTTGTTGTTTTCTAAAGTACCTCCAAAGTGCTCTTTACAGACACAATCTAATCAGGAAAAAAATAGAGTCACAGAACACAATGTCTATGAAGATCACAGTCAGTGGAAAGTGTTTTTTTTACAAGTGACTATGCATGTTGTTGTAAAAAAAAAGAAAATTTAAGTTTAAATTTTAAGTTATTTATCTTAAATCAGTGGAGTGTACTTTTCATGTCTAAATGTTGAGTTTGTCATTAAACAACAAGAAAATGAATAGAGAGATACTATTTCAAAGTGAGATTACAGACAGCAATAATCTTTGTTTCATATCAAGTCAATACCAATTCCAAGATTCCATTTAAGCTACTGCCAGTCCTTGCTGTCACCACATGCATAGTAAATATTACTAAATATCACTCGACACTTTATTAGCTATTCAAAGCGTGTGCAATCAGATTGAGCTCTTAGATTTCTCATGTTATGCTATGGTGCAAAATTAATCTGAAATCAATGCAATACTCCCACTGATTTAAAATAACTTTAAATCAAGAGTTGTCACTGTAGTGATGCATCTCAGATTATCTTATATTTATGATGCAAAAGGAATCTGTTCATTACCTACGTAACCACGATGTTAGTATGGAAAGAAAAAGACCACAGTGGCAAAACTTCTGTTCATGACGTAAACTGTGCATGATACCATAAACCCAAGATTAAGGATGGGAAAAGAGAGTGTATTAATGGGAGTTTTTACTGTCTTTGATTTAAGAGGAAAAGGTAATTAAGGACGCATTTTTGTTTGCTATGAACTGTAGTGCTTCACTTCTGTCCGAAGTGTGGAATTGATCCACACAGTCTACAGTAGCTGACTATTTAGCTGGTAACACCTAGTTCCAATCTTCATTTGTCCCAGTACCTACATGGCTGTGAAAGTAGATGGATTTATAAACATGTGAGCAAGCTTAGAATTAGAGCCAGAGACTTTACAACTACAGTATCAAAGCAGAGAATAAAACAAACACTGATTCTCCTAAGCTATTTTTATGGCTCCCAACTCTGTACATTCTCAGCTTTTCATATATATTAATAAATTTAGCCTCACAAAGTTCATTTGAGAAAAGGGAATATTTTTTAGGTTCTTTGAACAATTGTTGCTGTGGAAAGGAATCAGATGTATTAAATGTCAAGCATCAATAATTTTATTCCCAATATTACTAAAAATTCACAGTCCAGAGAGATGAGAAATAAAAGATTAAATTCAATAATGATGTCTCAATATCATTTCAGCGCTGTGTGAGTTGGTGTCCCACAGAAAGTTATTTGCAGGTTTTTTAGAACAGTTGTTCTTGCTTTTTTTCAAGTTACCCTCAATATAATGATCTTCTCATCATCCACATGCCCCATCTCTGCCACTTTAGCAAGGACTCTATCACTGTTCCATTCTCATTCAGCAGAGTGCAGTCCTTTGGCAGGAAATCAGTGGAATAAATGGAACCATGTTATTGAATCCACTGACACAGTTCAGCTAATCCTATTTTTTCCAATTCCCTAGACAGAAAAAAATGCTATGGAGTGCATTGGTCTATATCTCCAGCTGCACCACTTGATTCCATGCTCTGACATAACAGAATTGATACCCCAAGTTATAGGCAGCATGGAGAGGCAACGAAGACCTGATATGCCATGCAAGTTGCGCAGGCTGGAATAGCCTGTTTGGAGAGAAATGTGCCTCATATTTCAGATGTATTGAGAATCCACGTGTAGTAGAAGGGCAAAGCATGAGACAATCAAAGTCGTAAGGAAATTGAAAATGGTAGTTTGATGGCAGATTCCAATACATGATGGGCATCTTATCAATGGATTTGGCTTACTCTTTTCTTATCCTTCATGTTCAGGGAGGATGGAGATACTTCTGACTGTGACATCTCTACCCACATGGAGGGCAAAAAGGTCATCAGCAGTAGTCGGCATAGATTCACTAAAGGTAAATAATGTTTGACCAATCTGATTGCCTTCTACAATGGAACAATTACCCAGATGGATGAGGGGAAAGTGCAGTGGATATTGTTTACCCCCACTTCAGAAAATCTCTCAACAGTGTCTCTCACAACATCCTTGTGGGCAAACTCAGGAAGAACTGGATAAGTGCACAGTGAATGGACTGAGAGCTGGCTGAAGAGCAGATCCCAGGCAGTCATAACTTGTGGCACACTATTTAGTAGGATGCCTGTCTCTAGTGTTGTCCCCCAGGGTTAAATAATGGGCCCAGAGTTATTGAATTTATTCACCAATGCCTTGGATGAAAAGGCAGATGTCTCCTCAGAAATTTTACTGATGACACAAGGCTGGGAGGAGTGGCCAATACCTCAGAGTGCTGTGCAGCCCTTCAGAAGGGCCTTGACAGGTGGGAGAGACGGGCAGAGAAGAACTGTCTGAAGTTCAACAAAGGCAAATGCAGGGTCCTGCCCCTGGGGAAGAGTAACCCACCAGTATGGGCTGGGGGCTGATCTGCTGGAAAGCAGCTCTGGGGGTCCTGGTGGACAGCAAGCTGTCCATGAGCCAGCACTGTGTCCCTGTGGCCAAGAAGGCCAATGGTAGCCTGGGGTGCATTAGGAAGAACATTGCCAGCAGGGCAAGAAAGGTGATCCTGCCCCTCTACTCAGCCCTGGTGAAGCCTCAGAGTGCTGTGTCCAATTCCGGGCTCCTCAGTACAGGAGAGACATGAAGATCCTGGAGTGGGTCCAGCAGAGGGCCACAAAGATGACTGAGGGTCTGGAGCATCTCTCTTGTGAGGAAAGGCCGAGGGAGCTGGACCTGTTCAGCCTCAAGAGGACATGACTGATAGGGCACCTCATCAATGTCTGTCAGTATCTGAAGGGAGAGTGCCAAGAGGATGGAGCCAGGCTCTTCTTGGTGGTGCCAGGCAATAGGAGAAGGAGCAACAGACAGAAACTGATGCACAGGAAATTCCACCTGAATATGAGAGAGTTTCTTTACTATGTGGGTGAAAGCACACTGGAACAGATTGTATAGAGAGGCTGTGGAGTCTCCCTCACTGGAGATGGTCAGAAACCATCTGGACACAGTTTTGTGCCATGTGCTCCAGGATGACCCTGCTTGAAGTGGGAGGTTGGACCAGATGATCCCCAGTGGTCCCTTCCAACATTACCCATTGATTCTATGAACAATTCAAGTGCCTGAACTGGGGAACAAGTAGCAGTTGGATAATGTATGCTTAATTTTGGTGCCATCATTTAGATATCTCAAAGGCCTCATATGAAGATTTTAACCGATTTTTGGTGAAGTCATTGCAGACTGGCTAAAACTGTATCTATGAAGATGGTAATTTCTTCCATATTCGTTTCTTGCCCTAGGACAAATATCTTTAATTTGGTCAGTCATAGGTATCTCATACCATTTGAAATGCCTTTAATTGTCCAACATAACACCTTCACAAGATTGGCAAACAGGAAGATTTGTGCTTTTCTCTAGTATCAGTTGAAATACACCAGAGGCATCCTATTGCATCTCAAGTTACATTATTATACTGTGTCTGGACAACTGGACTGAATTCCTTATTCCTCCATTTGCACACATGGAAGCATTACATAGAAGCATTACACTCAGCTTAGCAGTCAGTCAGATCACTAAGACATCTACATGTAACTATAAAGCAATAATTCATTTAGGAAAGACAAGAAACAACTTAGTCATATTGCCGTCCATAACTCCAGGCTTTTCTATACAATCTTACTACTTCATCATATCTGCCCCTACTGCCTTCTATGAAATTACCTTGAAGATATGTGGTGAAAAATAAAAGGTGCAGTGTGCTCCCCATGAACTTCCAGAGTCACCATGAACTTTCCTAAGGTCTTGGACAGATCCTAGTGCTAGTTACAGTCAGGCCATGTGTTGATCAATCAGGCAGAAAATCACAGCAAATATCCCTTCCAATACTTATACAGATGTATGTAGAGCTGGTGAAGTGTTTTCTTTGTGTGTCGACGATGCCTATGACCTTATGAATGCACATGCTGGATGTCTAGAAATGAGCAGAGGAATCGTGTCACAGGAAGAGGCACAGATTGTTCTCACTGTACACGTGACAGACACCAGGCTGAGTTTCTGTGTCCAGACATCTTGGTATAGCCACCAAGCAGCTGTGAGTTTCACGTGTTTTGTGTCAGGAAGACAGCCAGATGCTTACAGGAATGAAAAAACAGAGTAAAGAAAAATCATAAATGAGAACTCAGCCATCTAGACTTTGACTTCTAGTCTGAATGATCCCAGTGTGTTACACTTTAGTATGTTTTCAAGGTAAATTTTTGGCTTTAAGAAGTCTTTGTTAAAATGAAATATTTTTCATGTAAATCTAGAAAATTGTCATTTCAGATATGTCATAGTAGTCCTTTTAAATGAAAATTAGTGTTAAATTTAGTCGGTTATTGAATAGTCATTCTTTCTTTGTAATCAACTTTGGAAAAGTGTTTTAAGTTTTTGCTTTTACCTAGTGTTCTGAGACGTACAGAAACAATTAATTACTCAGTAGTTAAAAAAAATCCAAATAGCTGTTTATTTTACTAACCAGTAAATATCTTTGGATTCCATATTGATACCTAAAACCATCCAGTTTATAAGAAGACCCCACAAATACCTGTATCATTAGAAAGAAGAGTATCCAGCTATAAGCTAGCAATGGAGATAGATAAGTTCATTTGGAAAGAGATTTAGATTTTATCTGTGCTTCATCATCTCCCAGAATACCTATCCATTTTCACTAACTAGGAAGCCAAGAGCAACCTAGGTATCTCAATAAAACATTTAAAGTTAATGATGTGAATCAATCCATAAGCTTTTTAGACTCACTAAGCCAACACAATATTTCTCTATAAGACTCAAGAATAATGATTTATACATACTGTATAGTGAAATATATTCCTAAAGGAATATATTTCCTAACAAGCTGATTTGAAGTTTATGGTAGCTACATAGAACTTGTGATGAAAACTGCAATGAAAAAAATTACAGAAGTTTCATACACTTTAAAAAGCCTTAAGACCAATTTAAATACTATGAGCACTGCAAATACTAAAAGAACTAACATTCTGTGACAGTTTTTAAACTGAGACTCAAAATAAAATTGTTGAACAGAAGCAGCTCTCAAGAACTATGATCCTATATGTGGAGTAAGAGATGGATGTGTTTACTACAGATTTACAGATGAAAGAGAGACACTATCTCCAAAGGATTTCAGGCTTGTCACCTACAAGAAGAAATCAAAGCTTTCATCAGCATTTTTTTAATTAATGTGGACTTCTCATTAAAAAAACAACCAAATCCAACTGCACTCAATTATCAGTGTTTAAGAATTTTTGAATGAATGTTTATCATTTAGTATTTCAAAGAGGAATAGAAGTGAGAATGAAATTGTAAGTTATTAAAATTACAACTTACATTTAATAGCACTTGTGTATCAAAATATAGATCTGAGATTTAGAAAACAAAATGAAACAACATTTTTATGTATCACTCACCTTCTGAACTGATCTTATGCCATGAGTTCATGTTTGTGTTCCAATATAAAAAATGATCAACAGCTTTGGATCTCAAGATTTCCAGATGTCAAAATGGAGTCAAAAAAAGGTCTACCTCTATTCTTATTTTCAAGAATAATTTGTAATTTTTTTTTAAGATCTAGCTTAACCTTGCCAACTGCTGGTGTCTGTAATTGCTTTTTTTATGCAGATAGCTGTCAGAAATGACCAGAAGAGGTTTAACCAGAGCATCACAGATCATTATGTCTCATTATCTACAAGAAAATACTTGGACTGAGAATTAAGTCAGATTGTAATTGCTGGCTTCCTGATTGTCTTTTTACAAGTTTAATCATTGTATAACTACCTTCAAAAAGAGCTGCCAGAATGACCCATTTTTTAGTAATTTTAAGGTTTAAGAGAACAGTATGGTAATGAATTTCCTGACATTAACTTCTACACATGTTCAAGCAATTTCTAAACTTCTTTTAAAAAAAAATCAACCCAGGGTTTATGAACTGTTTTCTATGTATTCTAATGAAAAATACAAGATGTTAACAGCTGTATTGAAGTTTTGTTTGTAAACGGCATTTGTTTTGAGAAAGATCACTGTGCTCTTTTATCATACTTCACTACTTAGTTTGTGTTTACTTTTGTATACAAGCAATTATTTTCTTCTCTGTCTATAAGCTGGACATGAAAAGCTCTTTATTAAAAGTTTTCTCTTTATTGCTAACATTATCTGGGCTTCTAATTGGTGTATATATATATTGATTTTTTTTAGCAAAACTTGTAATATTTTTAACTTTTAAACAAAATTTTAAGACAAAAAGCAACACTTGCTTATTTGCACATAAGATATGGATTTATAAATATAAATAGGAGTTTTAATGGGCAAAATTTTAAAAGCTTAAAGACCTTGATTTAAATTCACATACATACATACATAGTGTTCATAATGCCAAGGTTGTGGTTTTGATCCCTGCATGGGCCATTCACTTAAGAATTGGACTCAATGATCCTTGTGGGTCCCTTCCAACTCAGAATATTCTATGATTCTGTGACTAATCTGAGCTATCTGAGCTGTCTAAATCCCTGAGGTTCACAAAAATTGAGTCTCGAAAACTTGAGAGAACAGACTTTTCTTCTGGTGCCAGCTGGTTTAAGAAGCAGTGAAAACAGCTTTTCTTATCTTATTTTAGCACAAGTTCTCTTGGACAGATTAAAAAGTGTAGAGGAAAGCAAAATTAATAATAATAGCAACAACAAACCAGAATTTATGTAGCTTGTAAAAAGATTTATTTTGAGTCTACAACTTTTGTTGTCTTTCAATACTTTATATATCCAGCCACAACTGTGTACATCCCTTCTAGGTCTATCAGTAGTTATTTAAAACATGAGATTATCCCATAATTTGTTAATCTGATGTCTGTGAAAACTTTTCCATTGACTTCAAAGCAGACAGAATGAATTGTCAGAAAGTAATATAATTTCATATACATAATTTCTGGTTTGTGACAATTCAAGAATGATCTCATTCTATGAAGCAATCAAGATTTCAATGCACAGATATAATTGCAAATAAAAAGCATAGTCCATGATGTATTCTGTGCCAAAGCACACAAGAAAGGTAACTGCCCCTTTTCAGTCACTCCACTGATTTCCTGTGTAAATAGGCAAAAACACTGAGTATCAGCTTTTTTTCATTTAATGTCATGTACCTTATCCTTGGTGTTTGCTTAGTCAATGGTAAGGTACATGTATCTCCAAAGCTAATTCTCTTCTTCAGATAGCTAAAACATGAGGACAAAAATCACCATGCAGATAATGATAACTGACAAAGTTACGCTTTGGTTGAAACAAATCCCAATTTTAATTTCCCCATGTTTCAATGCCCTTTTCTTTAAGGTCCAGACTGTGCCCTTTTCTTCAGAAGTTTCTGCTGGAAATTTTAAAGCTATTTAGAATTCTAGTTTTACCATGACAGTTGTTATCTAATAGTTCCCATCATTACTGATGATTAATTCTAGCTTTTGAGTTATACATGCTTCCTAAATATAAAAAAAAATATAAATATTTGATACAGTAAAACAGAAGAATTTAAGAATCTGCTGCATACCGTAGTACTAGGAGAGAGATAAACCTCTAGAGGATAACACATGAGATCGGCTACTGTATTCCTCTGTGTGTTCAACTCAGCAAGATTATGTATCTTGTTAATGCAATCTACTTTGGAATCCAACAGCATCCACATCCTTTTTGGTCAATTTGACAAGTTGCCACTATTAACTTATGCCCTGTCAGATATCACTTTATTTTTCTAAATGGAAATACTTCAGATTTCTTGTCATTTCTTCCTTTTTTTTCTTTTGAACATGTTCCAATTTTGACTTCATGCTCAACTGCTTTAAACAGCTTTAACAGCCCAAGTCACTACCAGTAAATTAACTTTTTCTAACATCAGTTACTTATTTGTCTCTGTCCTTTTTCTTTTTCTTTGGTGATACTGTCAGTAAGTGTAGCTTAGACCACAAAGATACCTTTTCTCTGAAAAAAAATCCATAATCTCCCCAGTCTAACTAACCTTCCCCAAAATCATAGGTCAGAGGACATTTTGTTATGCACTCTTTGTAGAAAAAACATATTGAATTCTTGATTAAGCAGTTCACAATACAAGTCTGCAAATGAACTTTTTCCCCCTTAAGGAGTCGCTTGACTTTATTTAATTTAAATATTGTCAAACATGAGTTTGCCTCTATCTACATTTTTTACTGAAGAAGTTTTTTTTTATTCAAAAAACTTTTTCTGAAAGCTTAAGGGCAAAAGGTTGATATTATGGTCACAATTATGAAAATTATGGGTAAGGAAAAGTACACACCTGGCTGAGAAAAACCCTACACTTTTAACTCCCACTTAATGATTTTTAGAACTCCCTTGGTGAGTTAAAACTGATCGTATACTTCAATCCTCTGAATTTTAAGAAATCTTTTAAAAGAACATTATCTTTTTTCTGTAGCAAATTAATTGTGCTTATCTAGAACCTCGGAGATTAGTCTTACAACCAAGCAGAGAGAAGAAAGATTAAATTAAACTTTTACCTTATATTCTATTTAAAATTTCCTGGATACTTTCTTCCACAGAGATCATAGAGCACAATTGCAATTGCTTATTAACCTAAAATTACTTTCATTAGGTTTTATCAAATTTATTAAACATGGAGATGATCAGATATATTTTAACATTTTTTGCTATGTAATAAGGGGCTTGATAATAGTTTTATGCTTGGCTGGTGAACAGTAATGATTCTTTTGACTTTCTCAGCTGGTTCACGGGTCTTCTGCATTCAAAGTTTGTCATAATTTCAAACAAGTATCAAACTTGTCATCATGAGACATCTGCATTTTCAAGCTGGTGTTAGGGCTGTGAGTGCATTAATAAGCTTTAACAGGCCTGATGAGCCTTACCTAAGGCTTCCAACCACACCTATGCATCCAGAGGCTCAGGTCCTCCTTGTCAGCCCCCCTCAAGTGCTATGCTAGAAGAGTGCTGAACCTCTGCTCAGACAGAGGTGTTCCCTTGCCTGGCCATGGAGCCCCATAATCAGAACTCTGTTGCCACCATGAGGGACCTGTCCTGACCCAAAGCCTCGCTGTGTGCTGCTGACCCTGAACACTCATGGCCCCACCTCTGCCTCCCTGCTTTAGCCAGAACCACCAGTGGGGGCTGTGATGGCTCCATGCAGTTCACTCTGGATTTTGGGGGACAGATGGTAACAGGGTGGCCAAGGGCTGTTGGGAAGGGTGACCCAGATGTCTTGCTAGTATGCTAATATGGCTATAAATCAATCATCCTACTCCATAAATAGCAGATAGCCCAGAGCCCTTGAGCTCTCCTGCATGGCAGTGGGCTGCATGCCAGGATCTCCCCTTGAGTAAGGACATCTTTGAAGGTTACTCCTCGAGGCTGAGATGTTCCTTGCTGCAACAGATCCTTGGCAATGATCAATAGTGTACTAAAGTTTGAAATATTACCTAAGTAATATAAGGATTGATTGTGCACATATAATCATTTAGAAGTAAACCATTGCCCAAATGTGGGACACGGATTGGACCCACTCGTACTTAAACTCCCCTCTGAGATGGAGCTAAGAATGAAAGGAAGTCCTTTCTGAACCTCAGGGCTCAACAAGAGGGTCTTCCTGCTTTATCTAACACTGTCCTCTATCCAGAAAACAATCCAGTCTATCTTGCCACAGAATCCTGTTAAGCCTCTGCCACATTTACCATTGAATTTTGATAACTCACTGTCTTATATCAATAAAGTATATTGTTGTTTCTCTCTTAGGATTGAAGTGCATCACTCCATTGGTGACAGGAGGACCTGTTCTGCCAGCTCTCTTGGGCACCCTCAGCTCCTGGTGATCTTAAGGAACAGCTAGCCCTTTCTCTTCCGAACAGTTGATTTTGGATTAAATATGCATTACTGTTGCGCTAACATATACCTGAGTGTTTGAAATTAATATTGAAGTACTGCAACAATGGTGGAGGTATATCTTCAAGCAATAAAGCAAATTGGTTTTTAGAAGTAGCATGTCTGAAAAGAAACCAAAAAAGTTTCTTCTAATCTCTGAGTAATACCACTGCTTTCTTGGTCTACACATATCAGAAATTCAAGATTTTGGTGAATATAAAGCCTATAAAATCCCCAAATAGCACAGAAAAGTTGAGGATGTGAGCTAATTTTAACTTTGTTCCACACATTAATTAGCTAAAAAACTCTTGGTACTCTGGAAAACATTATAAAGCACTTCGTGCATGTTGTTCACTTTTTAAATAAAAAAGAATAAATTGACTGTTTGCTTCCACCATGAAGTACTCAGATTTGGAAATAAATGTATCTTGCAGTTGATACTGGGAATTATTTTAAAAATATTTTAAATATTTTTTCCTCTTTTTTTTTTCTTGGTGTTTTTAACTTCTAATATATACAGTCCTAATGTAGTCTGTATTTTAGAGGATCTAAATAAATTTTTGTCACAACCAATTCAAATAACATCATAAAGTGGCATTAGAAATGGATACATTAAAATTTATACTGGTTTCTTTTTACCTATGATACTGAATCTATTCTGAACCTTTTCTGGGCTATGAGATGTCAAGAAAGGAATCAGTATTTTATCAGCTCACAAGTACATTGAACATCTAAGAGACACAGCCAACAGGAAAATGTTTATTGTTATAGTAAATTCTGGTAATTAAAAATTATTTATTTATTTAAATGCTGTTGTATATTTCTGTAATCATCCCTCACAGGTCTTTCTGTCCACTCTTGAGCAGTATCAATGTATAGGAAATTCTGCTTATTTCTTAAGGAAAAAATCCAAAGAAGAGTAGCTTCTCAATTGAAATCTATGCTTTTCCCTTATCCCTGTGGAGCTATTTGTGTTTTAAAATTCAATTGGAAAGAAATAATCTACATAAAGACTTTAGGATTTCTTAAAATATCATATCATCAGTTTAAAGGCCATTCAGATGATTTCTTATTCGAGTGCTATCAAAACAGGGTACACTGAATGCTGATGACATTCAGACATAATTTTTTGAATAAAATATTTTTCCCTGAGGAAATACTGATTTATCAAAATGAAACACTTCATCAGTAATGCTAAATTCTTTTGTTTTAAGAAACAAACAAACAAACAAGCAAACAAAAAGAAGAAAAAGCAACAAGATAACCCTTCACCCTTACATGTTGCTATTTTACAGTGATTAAACATACTCTGAGATGGAGCCAGCTGCTGGGACTCTTCATCATATAATACTGCAGCGGTAGTTGCAATACAGGAAATACTGATTAGTTATTTACGAAAACAAAAATCTCACAAGGAGGCTCAAATACTGGAACAGGTTACTCAGAGAGATTGTAGGATACCTATCCTCAAAGGTGTTCAAGGTTCACTACCACAGGCCAGAATATCTTGATTTAATTAGATATGTTTTGAGCAGAGAGAGAGCTGAATACTGCCAAAACTTTTTCTAACCTAAATGATTCTATGATTTTGCAGTTCTGAGAATGATGTCATTTCAGGTCAAAAATGGGGTACTCATCAATTGCAGTAGAACTCTCAGCACTGTGTTTAGGACTGCTGCCTGGAATAGCTATAACAAAGTCTCTTCTCTGTCTACTGAAAGTTTGGGTTTTTTGGAAAATTTGATCTACAATTTTTTGCATCTTAATGTGTCTAGTACTGGAATCTAGTTTTTGTCAGATATAATTTTTTTCATGAAGAATGGAAACTTTTTTCAAAACCTAAACATAAGTGGCATGAAACAGCCATTTCTTGCTTCTGTTTTTCTTCACTTTAGGAAATGTTGGATAAAGTGGAAATCAAAACAATCCCCAGGGACTGATGTATTCTCAAGGTCTAAGGAATCAGGAAACTATTTTTGTAAATCTGCTTGCAATAAACCTGTTTCATATGGTAGTTTTAAATAGTCATATTCTACAGTTTCTCCCCTTTTTATCTGGTTGGCTTACATTTATTTTCCTAATGTTTGTTTTATATTCTTTAACTTTATCAAATTTATATTTGTTCTTTCTTTAAGTATTATTTTTTATCTTGGCTTCAACCTTCCTTTTCTAATACCCTCCCTCCTTTTTTAATACACATTCTGGAATTCTATCTTTATTAACCTTCTTCTCTTTTAGCTAGCTTTCAATTTAACTCTTTTTTAAATGTTTTTAATATATCTGATGATTCTGCAAAACTATTGATATTTCTAGATATCATAGGCTATCTTTCATCAGCCAGATGTTTGTTAGAATATGTTCCCTGGGAGAAACTTCTCATTTGTATCTAGGACAAATATTATCAACAGTCTAAAACAAAACAAGGTTTAGTATGAAACACAGCTGTCAAGGTTTGACCCTGGCTAAATGCCAGGCACCCACAATGTCTCATCTCTCTACTCTCTCCCGCCACAACTGTGCAGAGGAGAAGGAAGAAAACTAACGCAAACACACTGGACTCATGAGTTGAGATAAGCCACTGGTGGGAGGATGCACAGACACAGGGCAGAAACAGGTGGTGAACTTAAAGTTGCAAAGTGATTTATTAACCTAATAGAGTTGGAGGATAAATCAGAGGTAAAAATAAGCTCTTAAGACACCGTTTCTTCACTCACCCCCCTTCCCTCTTAAGGCACTGTTCTCGGCTCACCCCCCTCCCTCCTTCCAACCAACAGCTCGGGGCGGGGGGGGCAGGATATGGAGGTTTTTTTTGGTCAGAGTCAGTCCTCCAGGGAGAAGAGTCCTCTACTTAGCCATGGGGTCCCTCCCACGAGTGACAGTCCTCTGCAAACTTCTTTGGCATGGGTCCAATCTCATGAGCAGCACCCGCCCGAATTTGCTGCTGCATGAGTTCTTGTCCATAGGGTGCAGGCTTCTGAGCCGAGGCCGAGCCGAGGCCAGGCTGTTTCCATCCCGGGAGCAAGGCCTCTCTCTCTCCTGCAAGGCCTTTGTAACTTTCAGTCTCTACTGGGACTCCCACTGGATCACAGCTTCCTGCAGGCATCACCTGCTCCTCTGGCGTGGGCACCTCCCCACAGGCTGTGGGGGTTTCTCTGCATCCCCCTGGACTCCATGGGCTACAGGGGGCCCACCCGCTCTCCCCATGGTCTTCACCACAGCCGGCAGAGGGTTTTCAGCTCTGGTGTCTGGAACACCTCTTCCCCCACCTTCTCCACTGACCTTGGTGCCTCCATGTTGTTTTCCTCACATATTTTTACCTCCTCCTCCTCGTCTGGCTAAAAAGAAGTGCGTGCTCAAGTTGCTTTGATTTCTTCTTAAATATGTTTTCACAGAGGTGTAACTAACATCTCTAATTGGCCCAGGCTTGGCCAGAAGCATGTCCATCATCCTCAGAGCCATCAGAGATTGGCTTTGCTGGACATGGTGAAAAACTTCCAGAACCTTCACACAGGACACACAGGAGCCATCTTTGTACCCCACCCTCCTCACTGGCAAAAACTGGGCCGAGTAAAACCACCACAACAGCTCAGCTAGTTTTCTTGATTTGTAGGTACCCAGATGTCATGGTTTGGGAATGGTGCTCCCCAATTTAGTGTTCCTACTGAAACACTCCAAAGCATGTGCATCCCTGCAATGGGATGGAGAGGAGAATTGGAGGCTCAAAAGGCAAAGATTATAGATTGAAATAAGAACAATTTACTAGAAACAGCAGTGAAGTTAGAAATTAACTGTAACAGCAACAATATTAATAAATGGTGTACAGAAAAGGCAAACGATTCACATGCATAGAAAAGCTCACCCTGAGGGAACCTGCAATGTGCAAACAGCTGCCATGCTACCCCTGACTGGAAGAGACACAGTGGATGCAAAAAATACATCTGGGTTAACACTTACCCATGAGTTCACTTTAAAAATCAGATTAATTTTAAAAGAAAAAAAAATACATTCAGCTGTACAGTAGGACACATAGTTCACTTAGTGATTGTAACCTTTGAAATAAGGTCAAAAAGAAATCAGAAAATACGGTCTTAATCTAGTAAAATCAGAAAATGGCAGCAAGACTTGAAACTAGTCACTTTACTGTTCACCATTTAGAATGCGCTGAGATAGCCCATCTTCAAAAGTTACTCAGCTTCCTCTTGTCGTGACTGCACTGTTATCCAGTGAGAACATCTCTCACTCTTATTTTGGTTATACTGAAATCCAAGCTGTATTTTCAGAATACTATAATTTTCAGTATATCTCTAGGACCTTCAGGTTTTGTTTCTCCTTGAGATATGCTTGTATTTTTGAGTATTCATTGTCTTTTCTGAAAATAAAAATAAAGGTCTGATGAAAGTTTTCTGGAGCTGAAAAGCATACATCGCACTATATTATTTTTATTTCTAGGTTCACCTTCCTGAATATGAAATGAGTTGCATTGCAAGTACAGTGAGCTCTCAGATCTTACCACAGACATCAAGATTTTTCATAGGAAATTTTTCATTTCTTCAAGTAAGTTCATTACCTGTTTGGGGTTTGGCTTTTTTTTCCTTGATAGTTTGGGGGTATTATTTGTTTCTTTGTTTCTTTGTTTGTATGTTTGTTTGTTTTAATAAGGAAATATAATTTATCTGACTTTATATTTTTACAAGCTGTATTACTATGTTGGATTTCCAGATATATAGTCTATTAATAACACACATGAGCAGATTTTCTTCTGGAGTGACTATCCAGTAATCCTGAGGTGACTGCTCGTAACTGGCTTGACGATTCAATCTGCGTGCAGCTCACAGAGCCCTTTGATTCTCACATCCCCTTCAATTCTAGGAAAATTATAACTTTAAAGATAATGGCTCCATAGGCAAATGGTACAAGTAGAGAGCTGAGGTCTATCAGCTGTGTGTTCAGGGGCAGCAAATCAGTGTCAGTCAATAGAGAAGTTATTGCGGGAGATTAGTTTTTCCTACCATAAGAATTTAAAATTTGTCTTTAATATTTAAGGTCTTGAGTCTTGGTTCATCTTCAATCAATGAAAAGAGAATTCTTAGAGGACAATACATTTTATCATAAAATATGTGCCCAAGGACATATGAATTTCTATTTGGATACACTTATTGCTCCTTCAAATATTAAAATAAAATTTATATGTCTAATTTTTCAGATATTTAAATTTAAATGATTCCCACTTACCCATGTAAGTCTATGCTTTCTCTCTGTCATGCAAAGTAAAAGAACATGGAAATAAGTCAATGGTTTCTCTGTTAATAAAGTCTTGTCAGAGAAGGATGGGGACAAATAACCTCTTGGATTATCTCCTTCTTTCTTTTTCACTTTTTATCCACAGGTAAGGAACTACAGATGCTACACTGCTATTCAAATCACTGCAAGATCATAACTGTGGCATCAGTGGAGGTTTCATAGTGAAATGAGCACAATTTAAAGGAAACTGCTTTGGCAGTATTTGCTTTTGGAGTCCAAGGTCTTCCTAAACCACTGCAAAAAAATATAAAGTATTGCAAGATCTGTTTAATTTAATCTGTAGACATAACCTGTGGCATACTGTCATAGCTTACAGTATACAGGTTGCCAGAGAGAGTCTTGTCTATTGAACTGAAATTTCAGAAATATATTTATGAGAAACAAAGAAATACCCCCACACAGATGCATACACACACACACACATGCACATACACATGCACTTGGACCAAAGACTGAAAATAGGAATTATTTTTCCTGACAAAGCAAGATTGGATAAACTGTCACACACTTTGATCCATAGTCTGAGATTTAAAAATATGTGAATTGCCTACTACTACACAAAAAGGTAAATGTTGCGTATTTTGCCAAACATATCCCAGTAAACATATTTTCAATCCAGAATGCTTCTCCAAGTGGCTGCTCAGTCTGTTTACACAAATATCACATCACAGTGAACGTGGTCTCCTGTCCTTAAAACACACTTTTATCAGCTAGCATTCCAACAGTCCTCTACAGTTCCATGTTCACATGCCCAGCCATTAACTGGCATGCGAACAAAATACTAACTACAGAGCATAGACTTCTAAAAGTTTTATTTTTTAAAGTTGGTGTTTTTTGAAGTAACAAAAATACTCCAAGGATTCCAAGATAAGCTTCAAACAAGCAACTGAAATGCTTTCCTCCCTTTGACAATCCACAAGTCTCCTTTATCTTTTCTGTTCCTAAGGGTAAATTAAGTCACTTTCATGGAAAAGGTATCTTCAGGACCTCAGCTGAAATACCTAAGAACCTAATCAGCCTAAGGTCATTCTAAAAATGAATTAGGAAAAAAGAGAAGTCTGTAATCCCTCTGCTTCCATCAACTATACAGAAAGCTGTATGAGCTTTTGATATAGTTAAATAGATTTAATCTCAATGTGTTTTAAACAGATTTTAAATTCCTGAGATAAAATCAAGGCACATTTGAAACCAATTGAAAACACCCGCTAATTCCACTGCAGCACAATTTTCAGTCCTTGAGTTACTTACAGAGAAAATATTTGCTAAGAACCATATTTACCAGTGATTTAAAAATATTACTTGTCCAGCTCCTCTCAGAAAAATCTACAACCAACCAACTAGAAATAAAAAAGAAAAAACAACCCCAAAAGCCCAATATTGTAATTCTTCATAACTCTGAATATTTTGTCGCTTAAGTACACTTTGTATATTACTTTGAAGTACCTGTTGAACTATTACAGTTTACATTAAACATACAAACAAGAAAATCCAGACTTTGACTCCATCTCAACATCATCAGGATTTGAAAATGAAGCATGAAGATGAAACAATGTGCAAAAGATCTTAAAATTGTTATTTTTCAAGTTACTGCACTTTTCTGTTTTTCAGTGCTATCATGAGTATGTAAGACATATCCTCCTTAGAAAAAGATAGTTTGTAATTCAAGCTCTAAGTTATATCAATCACACCCCATCTTTCAGACCATTTAATACATGAGTATTATGAAATGTCTTTAGAACTGGCTACATTATAGGTTCCTGACTGGGATCTTTTCATTGTAACCCTTGAGTAAGACTAAAACTGTAAAACCAAGATTATAAATCTGTGACAAATCATTGACTGCAACTGCAAAAATCTGGGCCAGCTGCACTCATGAGTTTAATTAAAGCTATCAGGAAACTACCAAGTCCACATATATTTCAAATTTTGCATGTCCCAGCCTGTACAGCTGTGTGATTTAGAATATACAGCAAGCATTCCTTTCATGATGGTCTCCATTTGTAACAACGTGAATGGTCTTTTGCTTGTGCTCTGATACCTTTTGGATTTGTCTGATGGTCACAGATGACAGGCCGTAATTTCCTGTTCTCAGGAGTGTTGTTTGGCAGTGACCATCCAAATAAAATTAGTGTCACTGAGGGACTCGAGGCTATATCACACAGCTAGGAGGCAATCCATACAGTGCTACCGGCTTATGTTGTAGTTTCAGGCAGGTTCTTTCATTTTTCCATCTGTAAAATGAATTTAGTAGTGGTTCATCTCCATTGTTGGGGTGCCAGGAAAAATAGATCTGTTTGAGCTGAAAAATTAAAGCTAAGGCAATGATTTACACAAAGACAAGCCAAAGAATAGAAAAAAAAAATTACATACAAAACACAAGACAGAATAGAAATGTTAAACTTGATAATATAATAGAATGGCAAAGTCAAGGTAATCAGTTCCACCAATATGAATGTGTAGTTGGGCACTGGGAATGGAACTCATGAGACACAAGATATACTGATCAGCATCTCAGTGCTTAAATTTTAGACCCCGGTTTGGCTAAAGAATTCAATAAACTTAGGATAAGACATGACAGAACATGATGATGGAGAAAAAACATGGCATTTTGTAACATAACTCTATCAAAATCAAGAGGACAGTGTAAATATGTCGATTACTTAGGTGTACCTTTCCTGAAATGGATTCAATGTGATTCATGTTGTAATTCTGACTCATAAAAACTGGTGTTAAAGCTTTTAAATTTCTTTCATCTCTTTTTGATATTATGTTGAAGATCCAAAATATTTTAGTTCAATATAAATTTTCTTTCCAAACAGGCAGAAATCATTATTTTTCTTCCAGGGGCTGGTATGTACAAATAATGACTAAGTATATTCATATTCTACAAGTAGAATGAAATAACAACTGTTTCATGGAGCAAAAAAAGGTCAGCTTGACCAAATAACGCTTCATTTTGTTATACTTAAATGGATGTAAAAGTGGAGAATGCTTTTAAAGAAAAGTGTTTTGCAATGTTGTGATTCTATGCTTGATTGTTTTCCACCAGTTTTGTGCATGGATAATACAATAGAATCACAGTGAGTATTTCTGGTAAAAGGAATGGAGGATTGGTCCATGAAGACATATTTATTCTTTATTGTAAATATTTTAAAGTCTCAACTATTTATTTAAAAGTTTGCACATGTTAATACATTTGATAATTGAAGTTGTTCCTAAAAGATGTATTTGGAACGATGGCTTAAATTAGACAAATCCTATCAGTATTTGTGACAAAATAAATATAAATGTTTAAATTGTGTACAGTGTTCCTGTGAATGCATATGTATCCATCTGAAAAATACATATGCCTGCATATCTCTGTCATGTCAAATGTCAAAGACTGTATAAAGTGTGTGGATTGCTTTAAAACAGAAAGAGATCACAAAGAAAGACTAATTGTCTTCTGCAGATCTTTAATCCTGTGTTAGAACTTTTTTAGTAGACAGAAAAGTTAACTGCTCAGCTCTGGCACTTTTTATCCTGTATCCCTGTTGTGATAGGTCAGGTCATTAAAAAAGAGGACCTGCACATTCGCTCACACCAAATCCTAGAGTGTAAAATAAGTGTCATAAATTTTATGGTATTAAGGCCCTATCATTCTGGACTACTTTAGAGTCTTTACATTACTCCAGATATCCTGACTTGAGAAGGAAAGAGGAAATGTAACACCTCTTCAAATAACAATGATGTTTTAAGACCTCAATGGCAGCAAGGCATGATGCCAGAGGGGACCAGGGAAAGGAATTTTGCATGGTAAAAGAGGCTGGTTTAGAAGGCAGCCTCTCTAGGAAGAGTGGGTGAAAGTCACAGTACTTGTCATAGGTACGTTTACAATTTCTACTTGGAAGCAGATGAATTCTTACTCACTACATGTTTCAGTCTTCAGGATACTGGCTACATGTAGAAAATACAAAGCTGTTGAAAATGTAGTGATTAACATGAGGTAGAGCACAGTTTTAACAGTGGCTTGTCATTGATGTTAATTCTCTCCACCTAGAAGAGGCAATGAATATGATCTGAAAGCCTTTGCTGCTGTTAAACCATTTTTTTATTGAAAATCACTCAAGCACGATCAAAGTAGGTGGGGATAAAAGTTGCAGTTAGCTAGTGCGCTGGATAGATGGGTGTATACATAAGGTTTAAAGTTAAGCAATACTAGATGTTTTGCAGTCAAGCTTTTATTTTCCTGTATTCTGCCTTTGCTTTTACTTTTTGACTACATTTAAAATACTTTTCTGAGTGCTTGAAACTGTATTCTTTCTCTTGGGCACCTTAGAAATAAATACAGGGGTTTTGCTGTAGTGCCTGCATCACGATTCAGAGATAACTGCCTGATGCTTTGCCTTGTAGAGCAATTAGATTTCCAATGAGAGTTTGTCAGAAATTAGGTCAAGCCAGTTGTGTGATGTAAATGCAGTGAAATCATGACAAAACCTTCATGTAATCTATCCAGCATATTCCAGTTTCTAAACTGCATACAAATATATGAATTGTGGTTTTTTTCTTAGATGATACTACTTATGGGACTAATCTTTAACATACCTGCTTATCGTCCAATAGATTTTATTTGAAAGTGTTTTCTCATCCAAGACATCAAGCCTGAGTTTTATATGTTGCCAGGTATTTTAACTTTAAAAATTTGATAACCGAGCTTCAGATGTCCCTGAGAGACAGTAAATATATTATTTTGCTTTATACGTCGTTGTAATAAGAATTTAAACAATAAACTTTTCAGCAGTTGGTATACACTATATCCCTGCATATCACAGTTTTGTTGCATACCAAACAGTATGCTGTCAATGCTATATAGTTATAATTTCTATTCTAGATAAAACAAGTTATCTAATGTTTGCTAATTTAATTTCTACTTTTGGAAAGTTGTATTAAATACTAGTTTTCTTTTAAAATACAGTATTTCAATCCACTTCTACAAAAAATCAGCACAAACTTGAACATGTAATCCAGGTACATGTTTTTATGCTTTTCTCCTGAACCTTTGATCCTTGTATTCCTTTCTGTACATAGGACCAGTTTCAATGGATGCAGCAGTAAATAGTCAGAAATACAGCAGAAAATAAATAGTTAAATTAGCTGGTGGTCTTACAGTAGATGTAGCTGGTGAGACAGACAGTGTTGAAATGCTGGGTCTGGAGCTGGTTTCTTGCTTTGTCAACAAACCTTTAGCTTTCAAGCAATTCATTCAAACGCCATTATCTCCAGTAGTTACAAAGGGTGTATATGGCTAGATCCTTTGCATCAGGTCCATTAGAGAATGTAGGTGCCCCTCTTTTAGTTTCTGGAAGTAGGTGCTGAGTTCTATTGGTTAAACAGGCTCTGGGCATGCATAGAAGACCCATGTGTATCTTGTAAACTCTCACACTGAAATAGTAAACTGCTACTCAAATGCTGAACTGATGTTTTACATTTTAATTTGGGGTTTTGTAACAGTTAAAAAAACATTTAGTTTATGGAATTTTCATATCTTCTGTTCTCTGTAACTATGATTTAATAGGAAATCTTTTCTGATTCTCTAACACCTTTTATAATTAGAAAAAATATTTTTAAAATAGTTTTTGTTTAAAAAGAAACATCAGCTAAAAAATCCAGTTTTTGTTTGGTTTTTTTTCCAGGAATACATGACTCCACAAGCGAAATTCTGGCTTTTTACTATGCAGCTTTATTTTATTACTTCCCCTGTGCCATTGCCATAAACAGTGTAGTTACCAAAACTGACTGCATGCAAATCTCAACAAAAGTCTCTGTAAACAGTGAACTGATGAGGGGCATATAAGCCATGCATAATGATAGTGTACAAATTTCTTTAGCTGTTAAGTGTGAAATAATACACAACAATTTTAGGTAACATAATAACTTAATTGATGAAAGAAAATATGTATTTCCTCTTTGCCCACATTCCAGTTCTTTACCATAAAAAGATAACCAAGAGGCAGAATCTCTAGTTTTTCAGTGCTAAACTGCAAGTTAGCAATGGAGCAAGGCTAATTGCAGAACTCCTTGTCAGAATGCATAATATTTCCCATCTGAACAGATTTCAGGTCTAGCTAAAAAAAAGTGTGTTTCCACTAAGCAACTAGAAAAAAAAACCCAAACAAACCAAACCAAACTAAAAATAAAACCTCATGATTAAGGAACAGAGTTCGAGGTTTCTGAATTGACTGCAAGCAAGTTTGTTACAATAAAAATGCTTGTCATTATATGTCTGAGGTGAAACCATATATTAAACTTGTGATTATAAATTAGGGTTTAAATCTCACTTCCATACCCTTATGCTCCTTAGTAGAGCCTGGAGTGAAGCCTTGCAATAGGTTAAATGAAAATTCCCTGGGGGCAGCATCTGTTCCAGGAAACATCCAGAGACCTAGTACTTGCTAAATCTCCTGTCTTCAAACCGTGACACAGAGGTGAAGATGCAGCATGTAGTTTGACAGAGAAACTGATTGCCATGGTAGACCATATGGCAATCCAAAGAAACAGCTATGTTTAACAGAAATCCTCTGTCCCCCCTATCCAAAATATATGACAGGAGCGAGGTTCAAAAAGAAACTGTTCCTTTAACTCACTGGTCTTCGAATGAATTTTGTGCTGCACTGCTCTGTCTCCACAGGATCTCTGCAGGAGGAACGATGAGCTTTACATGTTGAATTAAGAGTACACTTCAATATATCATAGGTTTTTCTATTTTTCTTGAAATGGGTGATGTGGGACATGAGAAAATGAAGTTTAACCCTTGTACTTTTACATAAAGGCTTGATAGCCTACAAGTGATGATGGAGGGAGGGGTAGTAAGTGGCAGTAGTGGTCACGTACAGCGCTCCCAGGGTCAGTCTCACCCTTGGAGGAAGACAAGCGGCATCTGACCAAAGCATGTATAAATTCTCTGTGCAAAGCCAATTTCACTGACTAATTTTTGGTAATACCTATTTGTAAAGAGTTGTTCCTTAACTGAAAAGTTCTTGCTATCTATGATTGTATTACACAGACAATATATTATTGTTTCTTAAGTCTTGGAGCGAATAATTTTCTGTTTCTTGAAGGAAGAAAGGAAAAAAGAACAATATTTTAAAGCTGTCACACTAATTTATTTCTCATATTTTGTTAATGTTTTCTCCTCATACAAGCTAATCTGAATTTGACTATGAAATGCAGCTTTGAGTTGGCAGGCCTGAAGCCTGATTGAACTACTGAATAACAAGTACAGCCCTTTACATCACAAATAATGCAAGAAAGCTGGTTTAGTGTTTCTGCAGTAGACTGACATTAGGAATTATCTAAAATAGCTTCCTGAATCCATTATTTCTTGACAAAGCCATCACTGACTCAGAAGTCACTGAAATTTCATTTGTCAAATTACCTGTATGCTCTCATTTTCATAACTTGTAAAACAATAGAGGAGAAAGAGAAAGCCAGTCATTGCAATGGTGTTGTTATTTGTTCTGAAGTTGAGACGAGACGTACTATCCCTTCAGGATACAGACATGAACTAAGGATTTTGACAGATGATTCATGACTTTTAAAAGGCCTGTCCCCATTGTATTTCAGAAATTAAGTGTGAACAAACTTGAACAAACTGTATAAACATGTTTAGATCTCAAAAGGAATCTGAGGAATCTGTAGCAGTGTGCTCAGAACTGAAGAAAAGTCTAAACAGTTTCTCAGGAAACCTTTACACGTGAACAAAAGGAATGAAATTATCCTGATGCTTAAGGAAACTGCATACAATGAATCAAACTTTTTTCCCCGAGGAATGCAAGATAAACCCTGTTTCAGTCAAGAAAGTAGAGCAGATGGTACCCTTAAGTTAAGCAACATAAATGCAAGAACCGACTCATAAAAATAATTGTAAAATAAGATTTGGATGGATAAGTCAATCTAGTGTTTCTTTATGATGTGTTAGCAAATATTTAAAATTTTATTTACATACGTAAGTAACACTTTTGTAACTTTTATGAAATAACAGACTTGTAAGATTTAAATACTGTGTGTAACATTTCTTTTTGTGTTACTGGTAGAATTGGAATTTGCATCTTTTGCACCTAGTTTTTCAGAGTATTTAACTAACCCATATAATTAACCCAACCCACTGGGCTAAAATCAGCCCAGGAGTTCAGGTAACCAAGGAGCAATGCCAAATCTTCTAGGCATGAAGGGAATAGTAGACTGAAAGCTATGAAAAGGAGGAATGTCTTGTACATGGTGAAATCCATGTCAGTCACATGACTGTCATGGTACAGTTTAAAATCTGTCTGCACTGAGAACATGCAGAGGATTAGCGTTTCATTATGACTCTTCATGGAGTACAAAGAAATGTCAAAAGAAGGAAATTTGATGTGGAATTTATCTAGGCAAGCATTAATTCTGTCTCTGCGGCATTCAACCAATGAAGGTTATGCACATCTGTGGCACATATTCCAGTAATGGCATATAGCAGGAGAGATGGAGACCCTCTCAGTGAAGAGCAAGGAAATGCCTAAAGTTATGATTATCTCTGTGATGTGATGTCAGCTTGGATTTGAATCCAGACTTGATTTCAAACCTCTTTGCTGCTCATGTGTTGATTTTTTCGGTGGTTTGATGCTGAACAAAGCATCTGGTTCCCAGGCAGGGAAACTCAGATCTGAGGCAAAGGGAGGAGCTGGGTTTTGTGCGTTTCATTTTCCTAAACAGAACGGATGTGACTCTTATATTCAGATCTTGGCTTTAGTTTTCCAGACTCTTAGATTTACTGAGCTTAATAAGATTTAGATAAGATCCTTAATACAGTCCACAAGCTTATTTCATGTGATACATGATACTGTGATACTTCCATTGTTGAGTTAATTTTGTCTATACTTTCCTGCCTTATTTTTTTTAGGGTGTGTATGGCTTTTTATTTTTGCCCTTTTTTTCAGTCATCAGGAACATTTCTCAATAATAATGGGCCTTTGAATATAAAGAATAATCCTGTAATGATACTGTTTAGCTCCCTCAGTATATTCAGATGCTCCCATGTCATCACACTGACTTTTGTGTGTCAAAATTACTTTGGTGATTTCTAACTCAGTTTTCCTCTGCTGTGGGTAATGATTTAATTCCCATAGACTGCTGCCAGGTTTAGGGACCTGGTGAGCCTCAGAGCAGACCTTGTCACTAAAACTAAGACAGAAGTGGCTTTAAGTCTTTTCTGCATCATTTATCATTAAATCGCTTGCCGATGGAAAAGTGAGATTACATTTTTCTCTGTCTTCCTTTTGCTGCACGTCTGTTTACCAAAACCTCTCTTGTTGCATTTTGCATTCTTTTCTATTTCCAACTCTATTTTCAGCTTATGGCTTTCCTTTCAAACCTATATGCTTGAGCAATATCTGTGTAGTTCTCCCAGGTTGCTGGTTCCCACTTTTACCTTCTGTGTGTTTCATTTTTGCGTTTAAGCTCAGTCATTTTCCCTGTTCATCTCTGCTGGCCATCTCCCATGATTACTAGACTGTCTGCACTTTGGAAAGGATTGTTGTCTGTGAAGACAAATTAGCTTTCCTGGCTATATAGGGCAGTGTTTTCCACATGCCTCCACCAATCAGATTCCAGAAGAAGCTAAAACCTGACATGTTTGAAGTCCAGATCTGTAGTTCTGCTATCCATCTCACTTTTACCTTTTAGAAGAAGGCTTTGTGATGATTTAGAAGGCTTGTTGATCAGGTGGTCTGTGGCAGATGCTCGCTATGACAACACCCATGTCGGTCTGTCCTTGACCAGCTTGCTCTTTGCTCCAAGGTAAAGTTCCATGCATGTTTACTGCTCCACTGCACTAAATTCAAACCCTCTTGCTTGCATTCCTCCCCCATCCATGCTGAAGGGCCTGTATCCATCTGTTGTAGCACTCCATTCATGAGTCATACCCCATTACATATCTGTGATCCTAATGAGACCACAGCTCTGGAACTGCTCATAGGCAATCTGATTTCTCCAGCTTGTTCCCATGCACTGTGCAGACGCCTGTAAGTCTCTCATCACACAGCTTCCATAGCAGTAAAGAGAGTGCCTCCATCCATGTGAATTCCTCCGGGTGCCTCTTCATTTCCCCTCAGGCCTCTGCTTCTCTTCAGGCATTTTCTGTGTTCCCTACCAGCCTCGTTTAAAGCCCACTTCACTGAAGTAGCAAACCTCTTTGCAAAGATGTGCCTCTCTGGCTTTGTCAAATGGCTTGTGTTACTCCTCAGGCAGGTTAGGGTAGCAGCAGTGTGAAGGTGGGGCAGCACCAGCCTCTGAGCAGGAGGTAAAGCTCTGCCTTGGACTGCACATACTCATTATCCATGAAAACTATGCTGGCATGCGTTCCGCTACACCTTCATTTGTCTGTCCTGATTTCCAAACTTGCTCTAGTCAAGCTAATTCAGGTAAACAAATGAATTCTCTTTGTTTTTCCCAAATGGGTACTCAAGGTAGCCCTATTTTGATGTTACAAGAAGAGAAAGAGCCCTTGGTGACATTCAAAGCCCAACTGTGCATGGCCTTGAGCAATCTGTTGCAGCTGACTTTGCTTTGAGCAGGTGGCTTGGATCAAACAATGTCCACAGGTTCCTCCCAGCTTCAAAGACTCTGTGGTAGTCATTACTCTCAGCTAAGAAATTGTATGTGTTCAGGATGGTGAATCTTTCTGAGTTCTTGCAAGCATTTTAGTCTTTTGATTTGAGAAGCTTTGTTATGATAATTTTGGAAAACAGATAAGTGAAATGTAGTGACATATCCCACTCCACTTAGAGCGCTGACTGTTAAGTATTTCTGTCCTGTCTTTCCCTAAATCCATTGAAGAAACCACCAATCAGAATTTAAATACTCTTATCTGTTGGTTGCAGTTGAGTTTGTATTTATTCATTTCTTTATTTATTTCCTTTATCTGAGCTCTGGATTAAGGTCAAAAGAAAAAATGATTGCTAGGCAGAATCATACTACAGTGAATCATCAATGATTTTATTATGTTGATGCCATTCTTGATATTTTAAACATGACTATCAATGTCAATGTTCAAAATTACATCAGTTTATAACACAGAGTCAGTTTTTGAGGTAAACATTTCTTTTATGACATTTCCATCATGAAAATCCTACGGAATGTTTAAAAAATCAACATCATTCTGCAAACATTTTTCTTGATCCATATTTTCTTAAAACTCTGCCCTATCTTATGACTTCTGTTACTCTTTTCCAGCATTTCTGAGTAAAGAATTCTTATGCAGGAGGAAAGAATAATCTTACTTTAGAGTATTAATCCACTTCCTTTTTTCATCAGTTGTGTTTGCATTTAAAATACACACTTCATGGAAGGTAATAACTGGACAAACTGATTCTATTTTTTTAATTCCTGTTTTCTTTTTTTAAATTTTTATTGACTACAATACCAATATTGCTTTCCTGCCTGAAATCACTTCCTTTGAAGTGTTCATATTACACAAGACTAGGGCTTCTGTCATATCCATTTACACTTACTTTTAATCATCTTAGAATATTTGCTCTATATTTTTCATTATCACTATCGTTATATTTCAATTCAACCTACTGTCATGAATTATTCTTCACCTCCTCCTTCCCTTTTTCAATGTAAGGTACGTAGAAATAAAGGTGATACTATAAAGCCAAATTGAATAGACAAAATAAACATTAAGTCAGAGAAAGGGATATATTATTCAACTGAGCAAGTATATTGGTAGTTTGTTAAGAGTTGTGGTAGCACCCTAATTTTCCCTCTCTGTCCCCTCTGAGTGTATGTGGATATGGTTGCTTGGTTTCTATTGCCTATAAGAAAATCAAATAGCCAATACAAATTCTTCTGGAGAGGGAATTATTGTGCGATGGTGGTGCTTTTGATAAAGGAATTAAGGAGAAGAAGTAAGGAGATAAGCCTGATAACATCTGTAAAGTGGCTCAAGTGAAAATTACAAAAAAAGGCCATATGAGAGCTGAAGGTCAGTGACAAAAGGAGGAGAAAAATTGTTCAGAATTGTATTGCAGAAAGCAGCCTGACACCATCAATTTCTGATGTTCCTGGCTGAAGTCACTTCTTGTTTTTGTTTCTGTAAGTCTAAGTTTCTTTTTGGCATTGATCCACTACAAAGAAAGTCAACAATAAGTCTGTTGAACACTCAGTCTGTTTTTGTGATTTTTTTTCTGTTCTCTTTGAGTATTTTTCATCTCCTTTTCTATCTCTGTTGAAATGGATTTCCTTCTAGTTTGCCAGTGAGGTTAGGTTATCACTGTATATTGTCTGTTGGCTTAGTGGGAATGTAAATCTTGGCAAGTTAACATGGGAGTTCTGTTAAAAAACTCGGGAACCATTGAGTCATCTCACCAAAATCCACTGGCATTTAAATCCAGCATTTAATAACTGTGTAATTTTATGTAAACAGAAGCAAATGCTTATAAAAATGTTATCATGTCAATGAATTAGAGGTGCCATAAAATACCTCAGATTGCCTTTCCAATAGTATTTAAAACCAAAGAATATTTGCAGAAATTTCACTCAGCTACCTTTACAATGAAACAAGTGATCTGATACTGGAAAAGGGTCTCCTACGAAGCTGATGCCTTTAACTTCACAATCCTCTGATTAAATTCAGTGCTATTTGTTAGACATATGTCTAGAATACTTTATTCTACATTGTTAGATTACTGGCTTTTGAAACAAGTCACAAAGTCCACCAATATCAAGCTCATAGTATGTAAGTTGAAAAAAATGTTATCCAATAAATAAGCAGCCAACTTTAAATATTTCTTTTGATCAATATTCTGTATAACAAGATCACAAGTTCTTTATATACATTAATAGTTTATACACTGAAGTAATTCTTGTGGGAAGAACTCAAGGCTATCAGTACAAGATGTTTCCTTGTCATGCAGTTCCCCAAGAACCAATCTAGCTGAAATAAATACATGGCATTATGAAACCAGAATTTATTCATAGGGATAAAAAACCAAGGTGCATTACACACTTACATTGCACAGACTGGTGAAATTCCCTTCAAGGACCTTAAATTCTCTAGGAAAGTCAAGGCCCGATGCAGAGCACATGACTGCAGAAGCAGGACCTTCTCTGCATGATAGTTCTTTAAACTAAGGCAAAAAAGCCTGGTGGCATTAAAAGTCACCCATCCCTCCCCTCTTATTACAGAAAATCTAGTAAGTTGATGCTTTGTCACTGAGTTCCTGATACTGATGCTTAAGCTAGTTGCCTAGACTGCAACTAAAATGAAAGCTGTGAGCCACAGAGGCTGATTGGAACTCAGCACAAAACTGCTGCTAAATTGTCAGTAGAGTGCTGCACTGTGCCACACTGAATGAAGCACTGTGGCTGTTCTGCAAATGAGGCATTTTTTTTTTCAACTTGTATTTATTGTTTCTGAACAATGTTTTCTGACAGTCTTGGAAAAGCCTCCAAGATTTTTATAATGACCTGCTTTTATATTCCTTCCTGTAATGGATAAACTGGCAAGGATATAAGCATCAGCAAAGGCATGTTGCTAAATGAGTATCAATAGACATGGTCCTCAGCATATTATCCCTGTACTTTCTGAATATAATTCATCTTTATAATAAAATATTATCCCACAGCAAGCAATAGTGGGGCTGGAACACCACGCACTAATCAGTCTGTGGTGATTGCTTGTATCAGCCTGAGCCTGCTTGTTCCACAGCAGAAACAACAAATCTTATATCATCTGTGGCAATTCTGGTTTATGAGTGCAATTATATGTGCTAGAGCCTAATGGTATTAATACATATGAAAGTACTAAGTTTAAACAAATCCATGCAATGGGAATTTTATTTACTCAGCTGTACAAAAATTTGTTAATCTGTTAATGGCACTGTGAACTAAGAACTACATAATTACTCTTGATATTCCCCTCCCTTGATTTCTTAGGAATTAGTGAAATGCTTAAGTAATGTTACATACACGGCAACTCGTTACACACAATTTATTTTGTCGGAAGACTTAAAGACTTATGAGAATCAGAGGTAATTTTCACAACAAAGTTCCTCCTCTATACATAATTTTCTAACAATGATGCAGAGGACTATAGCTTAATTATTAATCTTTCTGTATTATCAGTATTTAATTTTAAATTAGCCTTTTTGTGAGGCACACTCATGTTATCCTGTGGTAGACTAACCCTGTCTGGCTGCCAAACACCCGTGTGCCACTCTCATTCCACCTCCTCAGTGTGACTCGGGAAAGAATAAGGTGAAAAAATTGGTGAATCAAGATAAGGACAGGGAGATCACTCACCAGTTACTTTCAGAGGCATAACAACCTTGTCTTGGGGAAGAATAATTTTTTGCCAGCTAAAAAAATAGAATAGGCTAGAAACAAAGACAGAACTAAAACTAGATCGGCCCTGTTTCTTCCCAAGCATAGCTTTACTTTTTCATTCATGACTCTGTTGTTTTCTCCCTCGCCCAGGCAATGTAGAGGAATGGGGAATAGGAGTTGCAGTCAGTTCATAATAGCTCATCTCGGCAACTCATTGCTACTCACACTCTTCCTCTGCTCCAGTGTGGGGTCTCCCTCCCACAGGCTGCATTTTTTCATGGGGTGCAGTCCTTCAGGAACAGTCTGCTCCAGTGTGGGTTCCTCACAGGGTCACAAGCTCTGCCAGAAAACCTACTCCAACATGGGCTACTCTCACAGGTCCACAGGTGCTGTAAGAATCCTGCTTCAGTGCTCTCCATGGCACACAGCTTCTTTCAGGGCATGTTCACCTGCTCCACAGTGGGAGTCTCCCTAAGCTGTAGGTGTTTATCTGCTTTGTTGTCCTCCTCCATGGGCTGCAAGAGGACAGCCTGCCTCATCAAGGTCTTCCCTCCATGGGCTGCAGGGCAATCTAGTCCAGTGCCTGGAGCAGCTCCTCCCCCTCCTTCACTGACCTTGGTGTCTGCAGAGTCGTCCCTGATTGACACAGCTTTGGCCAGCACTGGGTCCATCTTGGAACCAGCTGGAACTGTCCCGGTCCAGTGCAGGGGCATTCCTTGGCCTCTTTGCACAGAAACCACCCCTGCAGTCTCTACTGCACCCCATCAAAATCTTGCCACATAAATCCAATACACATCCTTAAGAAATTTTTTAAAGGATTGAAATATTTTTAGGTTACAATATGTGCAATGATTGAAATAGCAGGCTGCCAAAAGGTGCAATGTGAACATGTGAATCCTGTGTCAAATGCATGGAATAATAGTAAGCATGGGAACTTGCATAAGACACAGAGCAGATGTGGGTTTTTTCTCTAGTGAAATACAGTGAGGATAAAGTGGAAAAAAGTCATTGACACTGATGTGCCTATGGAGCACAGAGATCCTTGAGCTAATCTTCACTGAGCTGAAAAATCCACGTAGAAAAGCGAAGGGCCATGTGGCTGCACCAGCTGGTGTCCACAAATGTCTTATCCACACATACATGGCCCCACACTGAAACAACCAAGATTTCTGCCAGCTCTCCTGGCTTATGCTGGGCCAGTTTGCTGACAGCATCACAGGATGCCTAACAGGCTGAACACATCCGGTAGTGACTGAGAGTTGATGGTGCAGCTGGGCAAGCGTGACACGTTTTATACCCTGCCTTTTGGAGGGAAAATCACACTGCTCATAGAAAAACAGAATCATTTTGGTTGGAAAAATCCTTTAATATCAAGTCCAACTGCAAACTGAACACTTCCAAGTCAAGCACTTAAACCTGTCCCAAAGTGCCACATCTACACACCTTCTACATATCTCCAGGGTTGTGGCTCAACCACATCCCTGGACACCCTGTTCCAATACTTGACAATCTTTTTGGTGTCAAAAATTTTACCCAATATCCAATCTAAACCACCCCTGGTGCAAGTTGAGGCAACTTTCTCTCACCCTTATTACTTCAGGTATTGACTTTTGAAGATGCAGTGTGCTGGACTTACCTGACAGGTTGATTTTTTAAAGTTGCGGTGTGTACCTCCAAAAGCTGCTGGAATTGTGCAACATATCAGATATATTTTGGAATTGTAATATTTTATTGAATTACATGAGAAAAAGTCAGCACTGTACCCTTGTTAAATTAATATGGTGAATACCGAGTTCATTCAATGTTGTGAACTTTCCATAGCTTCATTTCTCAGAGCGAGTTTTCATATCCAGTAATACATTTGCCTACATTATATTGCCCATGCTTCTTTGATGAACCTTTTTTTTTTTTTTTGAGAAACAGCATGCTCTGGCAGATACACAGACATTCTGTCTACTGTGTTTCTTGTTTGCACCAGGATTTTAGATTTTGCTCCGTGTGCCTCAAATTATCATTTTAATGTGAGCATCTTGGAGCAGAGCTCTATGGCAAGAGGCAAATTTAAAAGAAAATTCTAATATAGTAACTAAATTCTGTAACCGCAAACTCACAAATTCTGCCTAAAGAACTCTGTGTAGAATATAGCAGAGATTTTTTTTTTTTTTTTTTGGTGAGGTCACATCTGGTGAAAGGCTCCTCATGCGTTTGACTGTACTTCCCACAGTATTAAAAACAGTGCTAATTCAGCCTTTTCAGTCAGATGCTTTTGGGAGTATATGAAGGTAAAGAGCTCAAAAAAAGATCACCTGCAGGTACATATTAACTTTGTATTAGACATTGGATGTTCATAAGGAATATGTTAAAAATAGATTAATTAGTCACACAGACATCTTTTCATTTCTTCTTCATGATATTGGATATTTCTACTTCCTTTAATAATCAGCTTTGGGGAGGATGAAAGCCTGCTTAATGCAGCAGATGGGAGAACATCAGGGATGGTTTTAGTATACCTACTGCCTTTGTAAACATTATTCTTTGATCTAATTTTAAGTCACATCACATCCACAGAAAGTCCAATCCCGGTCTTCTCTTTTTTTTACATTAAATTACACTGTTTACAGATAAATCCATATGATTCACAGGATGTGAATAGATTGACAGAAAAACTCACTACATTCTTTGTCCGCTGCCTGCCTATCCTTAAATGTAGCTCAGAAACGTGAGTTATAGGCTACAAAATTGCTGTAGCTTCTTGCACAAAAGGAAGATTGTGCTAGCACAGAATCTGGAAAATACATAATCATGGAAAACGAAGTGTTTCCATTTTCTCCTGGACACGAGTGACACAATTTAGTTTAACATAATCGTCAGACACTGGAAATATTTTAAAAAATAGAAAAATATAGGGAGGATTTTTGTTTCATTTACCATTTGAAGACTCATTCACTTTCATCTGTGGTTAGATCACATCTAATTTGGTATTACCACCCTTTTGAAGAAAAGGCTGCTGAAGACGTGGTGTTCATTGTAGGAATATTATCAATATTTTGGGCTATTAAAATTATTCAAGAGATAAGTTTCTTTCCAAGCCCTCCATTGAAAATATGTAGACTCTAGGTTTCAATTGTTTAGCCACTGTACCATTCAGCTTGTTGGTGTCACTTCTGTGAATGTGCTGAGGCAGTCAACCGATGAAGATATTTGAGCAGCAGTTAATGTGGAGGGCTACAAAGACGAGAACAACAGCCTTCTAAGAACAGCTGCGATGGGTTGACCCTGGCTGGATGCTAGATAGCATATATTTTTGCCATCACTTCCCTCCTCAGCTGAACGGGAGAAGGAAACAGGTGGAAAACACAAAACAAGGAAACAAAAAATCATTATGTATAGAGATATGGGCAGCTTACTAAAGCAAAAACAAAGGTTGTGCACATGAAAGCAAAGGATGAAAAAAACCAATGAATATTTTATTCTCCACTTCCCATCAACAGGTGATGTCCAGCCACTTCCTGGGAAGCAGGGCTTTGGCACATGCAGCGGTTGCTTGAGAAGGCAAACATCATAATTAACAAATGCCTCACTTCCTCCTGCTTTCTCTTAGCGTTTTTATCTGAGCAGATGTTGTGTTGTAGGGAATGTCCTTTGGTCGGTTCGGGTCATCTGTCCTGGCTATGTCCCCTCCCAAGATTTTGCCCACCCCCAGCCTGCTGGTGAGGGTGGAGTATTGGAAAGACAGTGCTGATGCTGTGCCAGCCCTCCTCAGCAGGAGCCAAACAGTGGTGTGTTACCAACCCCTTTCCAGCTACCAGTGCTGAGCCCAGCACTGTGAGGGCTGCTGTGGGGAAATGAACTTAGCCAGACCAAATATAGCCCCATACACATCTTCAGCTGTAGTGGTGACATAAGACATGATCCCCAGTGGCCAGTGGAGCAACTGTTCCTGAGATGTTCAAGGCCTTGACCCAGTTAAATCTTCAGAAGGAGGATGCAGCCCTGCAAGGCTCAAGCTGCAGGAAACTGTGGAGTCTCTCTCTGAGGCTAGGGAAAATTTGTTTGCCTCCAGGAGCTCTGCAGCTGTTGAGGAGTTGTGCTGCCTAGTGAAGGAGCTCCTGGTGTAGATCAACAGACTATTTAATCAGGGAAGATGAGAAAGAGATCACCCAGTTCTTCTTTGAGACCCTGCTGCTTCAAGGACCCAAACTGCCTACTGTTGCAGAAGATTCTGTGCCCATCAGGTTGGAAAGTAGAAATTTCTTTGATGGAAAAGACTGAAAACTGGTGACTTCAGACACCAGAAGGAAGGGTCCTGCTTCAGCCTAAAATTTGCAGTTACGCAGTAGATTGATTTCTCTCTGAGCTGATGAGGAGCAGGCAGTGTTGGCAAATGAAGCATTCATGCTAGCTGGCCCTGAGCCATGCAGCAGATCCAAGAGAAAATGGTGAATGACAGCACTGGGAGACTCCCTGGGGAGAACAGCAGAGGTCCCCATCTGCTGACCTGGTCTGCCATCTAGGAAAGTTTACTGCTTTCCATATTTCTCCTTCAGATATATCTGTGGAGGTGCTGCCAAGGTTTGTCTGTCACTCAATCATCCCCTGCTGCTCTTTCATGTGGGCCCTGATAGAACTGTCAGGGGAAACCTGGATAGTATGGAGCATGACTACATGGCCCTGGAGAGGGTGATCAAAGACATTAGGGACCAGGTCTCCTTGATCCTTTTAGTGGGGGGGAAAGGAGCCCTCCCTCTGAAGACTGGTAACTGCTTGGAGGAGACCAAGATACCAAGATCTTCACCTGGGAAAGAATAACCCTGTGTCCCAGAATAGGCCAGGGCCTGACCACATGGGAAATAGTTTTTCCAAGACATTCTACGGTTTGGTGGCCAGCAAGCTGAGCACATGATGTCAATGCACCCTTGCAGCAAAGAAGGTCAACGACATTCTGGGAATACATCAGGAAGAGTGCCAGCAGGTTGAGGGACATGATCCTTCATCTCAGCTCAACATTGGTGAGACCACATCTGGAGTGCTCTGCCCAGTTCTGGGCCTCCCATTATAAAAAAGAACTACAGGAGCAAGTCCAGTAAAAAGCAACAAAAATTATTAAAGAACTGGAGCTTCTGTCATATGGGGAGAGGCAGAGAGATCTTGACTGTTCAGCCTGGAGAATACAAGAGTCAGGGTGATTTTAGTAATGTCTATAAACACCTGATGGAAGAAAATTTTAAAAAAACAAACAAAAAAAGATGGAGTCTTCTAACAAGTCTCTCAACAAAAGGATATGAGACAATGGACACAATGTAAATGTGAAAAAATTCCATCTAAACACAAGAAAAGTATTTTCTGTGAAAAAATTGTTAAAATGATAAATATGTTAGAGACGAGTGACTAATACAAGTTGTGTTGAAATCTGATTCTAGATTAAAATGGACCTATCAAGAGGCAGTAAAAAAGTCTTATACCAGAAAAATTCCCCCTTTCAACAACTAAATTTTGGCACTTTCCTCCTCATAGTGATTCCAGTGTAAATCTAGAGGGATCATACTGAAGATAGTGGCATTATTTCATATTGATATGTGCATAAGAGAAAATGCAATGCTGCCAGTACTCAACATTTGATTCTGACTTCCTTACTTGGTTGCAGAGTGCAGAGTGTAGATCTGAAGGGTCTCTGCCCCTGGGTTGTCTAGCTCCTCTAAGCAGAACATTTTTCCGTTCATCCTTTTATACTATAACTCTTTTTGAAAAGAATGAGGAGAATGTCAGGGGTGTAAACGGCACCTCAGAAAGAAGTGTAAATATCGATCTGATCCTGGGTGTATAAACTTGGCTCAGAGAAGCAGAATTTCTTTTTACTGTTTCTCACACAGTTCTTGTTCACAGTGGCCAGGTCTGCAAACAATCCAGTGTGATTGCTTGTGTAGCGTAAGGGCTACAGAGTAGAGCCTGTCATATCTCATGAAATTTCCTTCAAATTTTGATTATTAGGGCTTTATACAGTTCACTAAAAAGTTTTGAAATATTTGTCACTACTGGTAGATGGGATCAACAATGACACTTGCAACTTTATTTAGCCCTGGCTGATTTTATTAACCCTAAATAAAAAAGAAGTATGGTATGTTTTTCCTACCTATGCATACTGGACTCTGGCAGCATTCACAGCCAGATATAAAGGAAAATGGTGTATAATAATAGGAAAATAAGAGATGTTGAGTCATCGACTCATCATTCAGTCACCATATGTGTCACTTACAGAAAACTAAATTTCTTTGTCTCAATTTCTCATTGTACGACCCTCATAACCTGAGATCAGCTGCAGTGTTTTTTCCTGGAAGATTGTTCCACTGGACATTTACATAAGTTTACATTCACATTCTATGATGAACTGTATGGTAACAGTGGAGAAAATTAATTACATCAGCATTCAAAAAATAGAGTTCTGATGGTAAAAGCTATAGGACCTGTGATTATTGCAGGCAGGCTGACTGTTAATGTAGTCCTTTTGGTTCCTTGAAGACTCCCAAGATTCCAACACCAACTGCATCCAACTGTAAGTCAAATAATCCTTTGATTCACTCACCCACATATGTGAAATCAGCTGTTGTTTTCACTGAAGATTCATTTAGACTGTCAGCCAAACAACATGAAGTTCTAAGACTGGGAGAAGGGCAAGTCAGAGAACAAGAAAATAAATAATCATTTAGGAAAAAAAATATTATTACTAAAAAAGGTTAAAATGAGAAATTGGAGCCATTGACAAATATCGTAGGGTGATACTGAGCACAACAGAGGGATGTGAACATCCATTTATTTGTCATCATTGGAAATACTAGCAAAACCTGAAAGTTGTAGAACAATATTAGAATATTCCCTTGAAGATGTCCCTCAGCAAAACAGAGGTGCCTTAGGGACTCTTTTCTGCTGAAGAAGTCAATGAAATAACTGAAAATATATTCCATGTTGTTCATCCCATTCCCACTGTATTACCAAGATATGGGTATGGAAAAGTACACACACATAGATATCTACGTACTTTCATAGATATTTACACACAGACATATATACCCACACACACACACTAGCAACAACTGTCAGACAAGCAAAAAAGAGTTTATTACCTAATTTTAATGGCAAGTAGATGCCTAACTTCCTTAAGTTCCTTGGAATGAAATCTTATCAACCATTATAATGTTGGCAAAACATAAAATAATTGTGGTATTGCTCAGCATAAAAATGTTTTGGGAGTTTTTTTGTTCGGTTGGTTGGGGGTTTTTTTGTTGGTTTTTGTTTGGTTTGGTTTGGTTTGGTTGGTTTGGTTTGGTTTTTACAGAAAACATATAAATTATTTAAACAATAAAAAAGGGTTTTGGCAATTCGCACTTCCACTTAACTCACATAGTTTTTCTATAAGAAATGTGCCAAATTAAATTTAGTTTCTAAAGTCAGCAGTCCGTATATTGCCCCCATGTTCTCTTGTGCCATTACTTTAAATAAAAACTCATCTGTTACTTTCAAAAGATAAAACACAATACATGTGACACAATTTAAAACAAGAAGTTGGAAGTTATTGTCACATGGATAGGGGATGGTGTACCTGAGACAGGGATATGCTCTTTTACTGTGCATGACCAAACCTAGTGTGAGAGAACAGCTTTTTAAAGATGGTGTTTCTAATTTGTCATAGCTTTTGAGCAGATTCACAGGACAGTACATCACAGGGGCTGGGAGATAGGCTTAATAATAAATCCCACAAACTTTCAGACAAATATTCTTTCTGAACTGGATTATCTGTGTAGTTCATTGGCAGAAAATTAATGGAAATTGCTATTTACGAGTCATGCTGTTCCACGACTGCTCAGCATCTGCTGTTTGAAGGATCCTTGAAGTCATGATGTGAAGGCTGCATTATATGAGAGGACATTTTACAACTGAATTTTGCAAAGACTGTTTTTGTCAGACTGCGTTGTGAACTGCTGCCTCTCAGAGTAGAGAGTTATAAATTATAGCAGCAAATGCATGGAGTAAAATATGTCACATGAATAAGTGTTTAGCAGTTCTTATAAATATGATCAGTTTGGTACCACTGAAGAAACCAAACAAGTATATGACACATCATTTCATGAGAAAGAAGAATCTTGTTATATAATAGCACTGTACCACAAATACATTAAATTTTTTTTTGAAGGCTGCAATTCTTCCAGTATTTTCTTGAATACACTGAATGTGTAGTGAATATTTACTATGCAATAATAGATGAGATTCCCATTTTTATATGTATATGTGTAAAACCTACATATCTGAAGTGAGATGGAAGGATCCTGCTATTATCAAATGAGGAGTTATGGACATGCCTAAAAAAGATTCATTTAACTGGAATCTTTTCCCTCCCTAGGAAGAATTAAACCATGCTCTAGAGGGGATTTCTATCCATTAACTTAAGGGCAGGATAGGATGAAAAGTTTTGATTTTCAAACATCTACAATGAAGGCTGGCAAGTCCCACACACTATTTCCAAAATCAGGTGATTTAAATTCTTATCAGTATTGTGTGTTATTCAGCAAGAGTCATAATTTATTCTGGAATTTTGTTACTTCTGGACAAACAAAAAGCCCTTATGCATAAGAACCTTTAAAGGTTTTATTTTGTTTGGTTTGTTTTTTTAGGTTTTCGGGGTTTTGTTTAATTTTTATGTAACAAAGAAACTAATGTCAGGGTATTGGAGGGAGATGGTGGGTGGATACAAGAGGTTGCTATAATTTGTTGTCTTCAAATACAAAGCCAGAATTTTAATTGAAAACAAAAATAACAGTTTCTAAAATGCATGAGAGAAAGATGTTTTCATCAAATACATATAAAAGACTTTGTAATTCCTTACTGCAAGACATGAGGAGATCAGAAACATGGAATTCTAATAGTTATCCCTTTTACTCAACTAGAATAGGATCAGACAGGCATTTTTGCTAAATATATTTCAACTGAGAAAGTCTGATATATTTTCCCTAGTCCATTCAAGATAAAAAATTAAAATATTGGGGTCCTCCCAGGCCACAGGGTATACTAACATCCGTATTGTTTCAAAAATAAGGTGTTTTGTAAATTTAAATTAACAGGCTATTTGGTCAAGATTCAAGTAAGTTAGTTTTCTACATTTTTGCAGCTACGAATACAAACATATTTGTGCAGACATATGTCAGACACTTCATATTCTATCATATTCCATAGAGAGGGATTATTTTACATAACAGGAACTGATGTTTATTCCCTCTTAGTTTTTTTGCAAGAGGAAAGGATTTGAAAGAAAGGAGGGATTTTAGGGCTCTTCAGATGGAAGACCATTTCTTTTCTTTGTCCTTATGTCAACCTTTTTCTCCTGTATGCTTCTTCTTTTTGTTTTGGTGAGTTGGTGTGTTTGTATGTTTGTTTGTTTTTCATCTCTTGTTCAGTGTCAGAAAAAGGAGCTGGACAATTCAGCAAAGCACAGCACAGTTTGAATACTTACAGGACAAGGAGTGGAAACACTGATGAGGATGTTTAGGCAGCGTCTCTGAAACTGTTAGTTACAAAATCTGAATATTAAATCACCCTGAGAAACTGGAAATTATTTATCTTCAAAGCTAGAATTTTCGATATCCAATTGTTAGCTGTATAATTGCCAAGGTTACAAGACAACATTCTTAATGTAAAAATCTTTCCTTTACTGTGTATGGTGTTTCAAGCATTTCTTATCTCTGTGGAATTACATGTTGTATCCATAGTTAGTTATGATTTTGCTTATGGACCTTAAAACCTCACAACGTTGTCTCTACTTTGCAAGCAGTGTCTTGAAGTAGGTTGTGTTTGTAGTGTCTTGAGGGCTGATATTACATTGTAGCCAATGAAGAGAATTTTGCATTCCTACCCAATATTATTTGGTTACTATTAAAGCAAAATTATTGAAAGCCGTATTTCTAACATGTACTTCCGGTGCTGGGGGCCCCAGTGCTGGGTACAGCACTCCAGGTGGGGTCCCATGAGAGCAGAGTAGATGGGCAGAGCCATGTCCCATAACCTGTTGGCCACTCTTTGGATGCAGTCCAGGGTGTGATTTGTTTTCTGGGCTACAAGTGAGTATTGCTGGCTCATGTACAGTTTTTCATCCACCAAAACAGCCAAGTCCTTCTCATCAGGGCTGCTCTCAATCTGTTTATCTGTTGTATTGACAGCAGGGGCTGCCCTGATGCAGGTGCAGCACCTTGCACTTGGCCTTGTTGAACCTCATGAAGTTCCCATGGACCCCCTTCTCAAGCTTTTCCAGGTCCCTCTGGATGGCATTCTGTCTTTCAGGCGGGTCAACTACACTACTCAGCTTGGTGTTATCTGAAAATTTCTGAGGGTGCCCCACTGTCTGCAATGAATGTAATAAACAGAACAGGTCCTGGTCTGTCCCTCTGACACCACTCTTCACACATTTTCATCCAGACATTGACCATTCCCCCCTGCATGTGATCATCCAACCAATTTCTTATCCACCTGAGTCCACCCATCAAATCCATCTCCCTCCAATTTGAGAGAAGGGTGTTGTGGGGGACCATATCAAAGGCTTTACAGAATTCCAGCTATGTGACATCTGTAGCCATTTCCTTGCCCACTGATGCAGCCACTCTGTTGTAGAAGGCCACTGGCTTACTCAGGCGGGACTTGACCTGGGTGAAGCTGTGCTGGCTGTCATGGATCATAGCAAAGCTTCTAGAAGGCTTTCATGAAGGTTTCATGATCTTACCAGGCACAGAGGTGAGGTTGACAGATCAGTAATTCTCAGTTGGCCTAAGTATAGGGAAAAAGAAATTTGGATCCCATCTATGCATTTCTAGCTTTCCTTCCCTTTAATATAGCCCCTGTAAAATCTGGTTTTCAGATGCTTTTTCTGTGTTTAGTGGTTTTGCCAATTAATTTTAAAGCAAATGCTTCTTTATTTGTGTTTATTATCTTTTCATTTTGTTGTGCAGAGATTAATTTGTAGCAATATATTATCCTTTTCTTCACTTAAAAAGCTACACTACAAACTGAATGTAATGATTTCACTTGACTGTAATGCTTGAACTACTTTGTGCTCCTGTGCTTAATACAGCTCTTGACTTGTATGATTCCTTTCAGAATTTTGTGGCAGCTTGACTTTGAATGTGGCTGAGAAGTCAGATTTATTTTCACTGCAACAGTCTGCCACAGCATTTTGTGTATGTTTTTCTTTTGCCAAGTACACAGCTTTCATGCTTCGCCCCATCCCCCCTTAAAGGAATGGCTTTGAAAACAACTGGCAGTTTGCAGCCCTGCTATTCAGTGTTTCAGTTCTGGATTTTTCAGCTGGTTATATATCAGCATATTCACTTTTATAGCTTACAGCTATTGTCCATTTCTAAACATAAGCTGTAGAAGTCAGTGAGTTCTATTTTCAGGAGACAAAAATTAAAAACAGAGGAGAAACAGGAAGAATGAAATGTAAATTTCCAGTTTCCTCTGTCACTTTTATGATTAGTTTCACACTGCTGAACTGAGCTAGGCCTCTTTTTTGAACACAGTGATCTTTAAGATTTAAAAAACCACACAAGCCCAGAAAGAATTTATTTATTTTTATTTCTGAAAAATGATTATAGGGAAATTGGCCTGTTAATGGAAAAACAGAGAACAGTAGCATGCAAGAAGCATTTTTTGTGATGATTTTGAATATGCTGGTTGCTTGTACATGATTTTTCTTAAGCAGCTAGGAGATAAAATAGACATCTTAATTCATCACTGTGCATGCGATAGCAGTTATGGGGATGAAAGCATTCCCTATTCCGTTCTATCACACTGTCAGCCCCAGGGATCCTTTTTTTTAATTTGTTTTTTTTTTCTCTTTTACTTAAAGAACAGTAAATATTTCATTCACAGCTGGTTTTACACCATATCAGCATGGAAGTCAGTATTTGTACATAGTTAAATATGCATATAATTTTCAATTCAACATTTTTAATATGGGCCATTTCAATATTAACAACTAAGCATATCTGGGAATAGCATGGGAATGTTTATGAGATCGAGTCTAGTTTCGTGTTCTGCAAGATCTTCCTACCTCTCTTTTGGCAGTGGCACAGTGAGCCTCCAAAAGTAGAGGTGTTAATTGAAGCTGTTGCTCAAGGAAGACCTCAGCCCTTGGAAAGGCCTTTTTTGTATAATCATATGAATAGTTTTGTTAAATGAATACTGATATGTAATTAATCAGTTTCAGTTCTAACATGATTAGATTTGAAGTCTAGTCCTTTTTGTCAACTAAATTCTAGAGATAATAATATGAGTAGCAGCGTGACTCTAATTCCCATTCTCTTTCATTTGCTTTGTGAAAGCATGCATATGTGGGTGAAACCAGATGATGACAACAGCTGTGAAATATTATCAGTCATCTGATACTTCAAGTGTACTGTCAGGAAAAAAGGGAAAATAAATATTCTCAAGTTTCAAGGGATGTGGAATACAGTTTGAAGTGAGCCTTGCCACTGAAACTGTAGATGACTTGATATAAAATATTCTTTCTGTATGCAGTAATGACATTCCTTATCAACCCAATTCAAAGGATTAATCATCTCACATTAGACTAAGAGTAGCTTTAATTTCCCTCTCACTTTACTCTTGACTTTTCAAAGTGTCTTATGAGAACAAAACCAAATACTATATGTAATCTAGACTGTAATTCTCATTTCTTTCAACTATTAAAAAGTTAACAGAAAATTTAAAAGAAATAAAAATCCAAACTGTAAAGTATTCAGTGAGTCAATCAAAAACCTAGTGAAATAAGAATAAAGGACAAGATTTTATTTTTCTTCCTTTTTTTTTTTTTTTTTTTTTTTTTTAGAAAAACATTCAAAACATGTTGGGAATTTACATTTTTCTTTGAATATGCACTTTGAAGAAAAATAATCTCATTAAATTTGGACATGTTTAAAAACAAAATGGGGCAGAAAGGTATTTTTTTCATTATTATAAGGTACTGACTTCTTTATGATTAAACTGAAGATAGTAATATCTAGGTTCTACTTCTAGTTATTTCAACAATTTGCTGCAAATGCTGGATTTGAGCCTTATTCTCACTTGTTTCTTTCAAAAGAGCTCTCAGTTAAAAAAAAAGGTATGAATAGTTTGCTTCAAGGGTCTTTGGCTCCACCTTGTGTCCATTATGTTTTCCTAAATAATCTGATATGTCACGTCAAAATGCAAAAGAAAAATATGGATGAAATTTTCTGCTTAAACTTAGTGGGAAACTTTACTCTGGTTTCTGTGGTGTTGGATTTGACCTCATTGTCCTCTAAGGAGTGATGATACTCGGTATTTTAATAACTACAATATTTAAAAGAAAACAACATTTCAAATGGAGAGATACATAAACCACTCAGAAATGTTGTCTCTGTATGCCAGTAAAGACATTATTTACTGGAATAAATCTTCCATTAATGTAAATGAATTGTTTAATTTAAGAGTAGTTTGACTAGGGAGGTAGGAAAAGTGAAGTGTCAAATGGCAATGTGCTCTGCTTGTTTAGGGTTGTGCCTAAACTTTGAAAGAACCTGATTTTACAAATCACCATTTCAGATTCAGCTTGGCTGAAGTCAGTTTTATAAAAGCCCATCTCTGTTTTTTATGTTCTATGGTGCAGATTTTTCTCCACAAAAGGATCACATGAAGGAGAAATGTCTGGCCTAACATTAGGCAAATGTCTTTCAGAAAAATCACAAACAGAATTTTAGTTCCTGTATCCTAAATTTTTATGTCTTGGTTTGGTTCCAGGATTAGTATAAATATCCCCCTCTTTTTTCTTGCTATTTTGTTTATTTGGTTTGGAATTTTAATGCATGGTTACTGGTGTACATCACTGAAAAGAAGAATTTTGCCATCTGAACTTTTATCAACCAAACTACGCCATAATTTTTTATGCAGAGATTTTTTTTTTACCCCCTTGTTAAGGAAGGACATATTGAAAATAATTGCATAGAGTTCTACATGACGATTACAAAATTAAGCTCAACAAGAGAGAAAATATAAGTGAGTGCTTGTAGGGCAAGAAACGAAAGGATAAAACTCTGTGCTAGTTTTACTATATTTGCCTCCAAATTACACATTTTTCTTTCCCCAGACCTCTTCCTCCCTTGTCCCTGGGATCATAACAACTATTGTCTTCTCTGAAGCAGAGGAAAATGAAGGTCTGAGCAAACTGCTATGCAGTCCAGAACACGGGACCTCATTATTGACATTGCTGCTCTCTTTGGCTTCTGTTAAAGAGCTGTCATTTCCTGATATACAAGCCACAGATTGAATGCTGTTGACCATGGTACCTAGAGACAGATGTCTATGAGAATAAATCAGTTTGCTATACAGCTTTTCAGTAACCTTCCGGGGCTCAAATGTTCAACATTGCTGGTTTAAAGCCAATGGAATTTGGCCTAACCATTCTCTTTCTTTTCTAGCCACAAAGCTTCTCTTCTAGCCTGCAGTACATCACAAAAAAATTCAGAATTGCTCTCATTCATAAGAAAGAAAGTTATAATATGGGTGGTAAGGCATTTTGAGCTTGATTTTATTCAGAGCTGTTTACTACAAGGTGCCTTAACAAAGAGACTTCACCAGTAATAGCGCCACTATTTTTCATGGGCATACTCATAACACCAAGACTCTTTACTTCCTGCCTGGAAGGAAACAGACACACACTCCACACTGAATGCAGCTACTCCTGGGTCCATCATTCAAACCAGGAGGAAGTCAGGAGACATCAGAACTAGATAAAGCAATGACCAAAGCAATCCCCATAAAAAAGGAAGGTCTACATTATCAAAGAGGAAGACAGCAATCAGTCTGGCAGCAAGTCTGAATGGCCTAGATAAGGTGACATTGGATACATTACCTGTGTAATGTGTTGATGAGTTACTGAAGAAAGAAACCACCTGTTACTCACCTTAGTGGTTTCTATTTTGAGTATGTACTTCTGAAACCAGAATAAGCTTTGCATCTAGTTAGTCCTTTATATTCTGTTTTCTGTTTTGTAGTTGCAAAAGCATATGGAAAATATCCATAGATCTCACTGTTGCTACTTTGCACAAGTATATCACCCACTCTGAAAATCTGAGGCTATTTGTTTTACTACCTGGAATAAAAACTTCAGTCATACAGGCATGGATTTAGTTATGTAATGGCAGACGCAGAGGAGAACAAGTGCCATGATAAATGGCTACTCAAATTTTTTTGTGAGTGTTGAAGAAAACCATCTTGACTGTTTAATAGGACAGATATACTTTGAATACTAGTTCTCTTACATATCTTATTATTACAGAATGACAGAGTCACAAAATATGCCAAATTGGAATGGACCCACAAGGATCATCAAGTCCAACTCTTGGCCCTGCAGAGGACCATCCCCAAGAATTACATCATCTGTCCAAGAGTACTGTCAAAATTCTTGAACTCTGTCAAACTGGTGCTGTGACCACTTCCCTGAGGAGCCTGTTCCAGTGCTCAACCACCCTCTGGGTGATGAACCAAGAATCTTTTCCTAATATCCATCCTAAACCTCCCCTGGCACAATTTCAGGCCATTCCCTTGGAACCTGTCACAATCACCACAGAGAAAAGATAAATGTCTGCCCCTCCTCTTCCCCTCAGGAGGAAGCTGTAACTGCAGCGAGGTCTCCCCTCAGTCTCCTCCAGGCTGAACAGACCAAGTGACCTCAGCCTTTCCTAATACGCCTTCTCCTCAAGGCCCTTCACCATTTTTGTTTCCCGCCTTTGGACACTCTCTAATATCTTTATGTCTTTCTTACATTGTAGCACCCAAAACTGCCCCAAGCACTGGAGGTGAGGCTGCCCCAGTGCAGAGCAGAGCAGGACAATCCCCTCCCTTGCCTGGCTGGTGATGTTGTGCCTGATGCCCCTCCAGGACAGGGCTGGCCCTCCTGGCTGCCAGGGCACTGCTGGCTCATATCCAGCTTGCCATCGACCAGGACTCCCAGGTCCTGTGTCCGTGGCACTGCTCTCCAGCGTTTCATTCCCCAGTCTGTCCCTACATCCAGGGTTTCACCATCCCAGGTGCAGAATCTGTCACTTTTCATTGCTGAACTTTATGTGGCTGGTGATTGCCCAGCCCCCTGATTTGTTGAGGTCTCTCTTCAGGGCCTCCCTGCCCTCAAGGGAGTCAACAGCTCCTCCCAGTTTTGCATCATCTGAAAACTTGCTTAGTATCCCTTCCAAGTCATTTGTGGAGATGTTGAAGAGCTCAAGGCTTAAGATGGAGCCCTGCAGACCCCCAGTAGTGACTGGGCCCCAGTAGTGATTTTGATGTCACCCCATTCACTACAACCCTTTGTGCCCAACCCATAAGCCAGTGATCACATGATGTGCTTATCCAGCTGTGTGCTGGATGTTTTGTCCAGAAGGATACTGTGAGAGACAGTATGGAAAACTTGGCTGAAATCCAGAAAGATTGCATCAAGTGGCTTCCCTTGATCAGCTGGGTGGGTTACCTTGTCATAAAAGGAAATCAGGTTTGACAAGCAGGATTTTCCTCTCATGAGGTTGTGCTGGCTGTGACCATAGACTGAGTTGTCTTTCAGGTATTTTTCAATACCTCCCAGAATAATCTTTCCATAACTTTACCAGGTGCTCAAGTAAGACTGACAGGCTTGTAGTTTCTGGGTCCTCCTTCTTGCCCTTCTTGAAAATGAGGACAATGTTCACCAGCTTCCAGTTATTCATGGTCCGGAAAAGGCTATTTATATTTTAATTGTTTTCATTGGTTTTTTTTCAAACATATTCCATCTCCAGTTAAGGTTCTGAGAAAACTGAAAAGTATATATATTCCAAAGTAAATTTTACCCTGAAGGATGAATGGTCCCATCCAAATCAATTCACAGATTCATACATACTTAATTTTTTTATTTGATCAGGGACTAAAATATATGTATTTCTGTGTCTTCCTTATCATTATGATACCACTATTTATAGCTACATTTTTCAGGCTTATTCAGGTGTACAAACCTGAGCCTTTACATTTGCAAATAATTTATTTCTCACACTCTTTATGGATATACCTGTATGTTTGCTCATAAAAGCTTCCTAATATAAAATAGTTCTGTAATGGCAGTATTTAAACTGTAGCTGTTATAATACTATATATTAGTCTGTTAATTAAAAAACAGGTTAAAAAAAGAAGAGTTAATAAATATAGAATGCTTCTGCAGAGCTTTCCAAACTGGAAGAATTTTGTATATATTTATTACTTGGAACAATTAAGTGAATCTATATAGTCTTCATTTGAACTGCAGAGGTTTCTAAGTAATCATTGTACTCACTGATTGGTCAAGTAGGTTGCCACAGCAGCAGCTGGCTTTAAAAACTGAAAGCAATAGAAGGCAAAGAACCCTAAAAGGGGAAAAATTAAAAATGAGTAGTTTCTCTAATAGTAACTTCATTTTTGTTATAGCTTCAGGACACACAAACAAGAAAAAAAAGAAACAAAATAACTTTCAACTCAGAAATTTGACTTTAGAGAAAAATATTTATACTGAGTGACATGTGAAGCAAATCAATTCAGACTTGAAGTCCATCTGTTTACAATATTCAAAGACAACAGTTAAATGTTCAGTTTAATTCATTGAAACAGTTTTATTGTGAATGAAGGCTATTCAATTAGGAAAACAAATTGATCTTGATTATACTCAGTTAAGGATCAAGCACAGTCATGATCAAAGAGTGTCAATTACCTTATACATATTTTTCTAGTAAAATTCAAGAAAATCATTAGTGCTTACTTCTATGTCTCTTCTAATAAGCAAGATTAGAAAATGTCAATTAATTAACAATATAAGATTCATATTCTTCTAGTATGGCATAAGATCAGAGATCAAGGAAGTGATTTTTAAGTGCATTAATACTATAATTTTAGTTATCTTATTTGAGATTGTCACTAGTGATCATTCTTTCAGATCCTATTAAAATGGTTGATGGTATATGTGTGGGTGTCACAGTTCCTTGAGTCTCCCAGGGCTTGAAGCAGAATAGTTCCTCCCTTTTTCTTGATGTTCTCTGAAAGACATTGACAGCATCTGCTCCCTAAAGTGAAGTCCTGCTAATACACAGATACACAAAAGGATTAGAGCACTGTAACTCCAAATAAAGTAATGCTGATTTCCTCTATGAAATAGCCAAATTACAAGTCTTTAAAGTAAATCTCCCCTTTGCTCAACATGTTGTCCTCTGCTCTTAAATACTTCTTTCCAGTCCAGACAATTTCAGAAGTTTTTGCAGTTGGAATAACTTAAATGCAGACATCTAAGCTTTGGTTTCTAGTCCTGCAACAAATCTCTGTCTTCTTTAGCACTTCCAAATTGTTGAACTCTGAAGTCCTCATCAACTCCTGTGTTCAGGTATATCTCCCAACAACATCCTAACACTGAAAAGACTGGGATGCACACCAAACTCATTTACATGGTTGGGTCTGAAGGAAGAAAAATCAGTCATAAGCAGCAAAATGGTGTCATGACATGCTACAGACATGGCCCTCTTCAGCAGAAGTCTCCCAGAGTACAGTGGTGTTTGAAATGCCTCCATATCATTGCTTGTCCTGCCTGTTCCAATCTGGACTTTAAAAGTGTTTTAAAGGTAAAAATATTTCAAAGATGAAAATATTTCACAGGTCAAAATATTTCAAGGTTCTTCACCAAAGGCTGTTAAATACACCAGTGAGTAATGGGATACAAGGAAAGGTCATCATATGAAGGGAAAACTGTTGGGAAGAGAACAAATAAGGGGTAGGAATAAATTCTCATTTTTCACAGGGGAAGGAGGTCACAACACCAGAGGACTATGGCCAGGAGTTGTGTTGTGGCCTGTCCTCTCTAAGCTGTTTGTATGTGATATTGTAACAAGACTGAGCAATACAAAGAAATTTCTTCGCTAGTAATTTATTCAAGAAAATAAAGGCGGTAGCAAGAACTGCAAAGGTGCCTTCCAATTTTCATCAAGGCATATTAAATTCCGCTTAGATACCATAATGGCATGTACTTGAAAATGGACAGTCCAAAATGTACACATATAATGGTGTACTCTGAGCTAACTATTAGAACACAGGAATGAGATTTTTGGGCAAAAATGCAAAAAGCTTATGTTACCTTCTGTTAAACATTTGTGTTAAAATAGCCAACATTTCCTATTAAAAAAGAGTAAAACATTTAGGTTTCAGAGGAAGATGGTGTTTTGTTAAGCAGTTCTGCAGATCCACAACTCATTAAAATTATGCCTCATCTCTGACACTATTTTGAGTGAATAGTTAGCTTCAGAAGGTTAATATTGTGTAGGTTGCTTGTCAGTCAATGGCAAGAAAAGCTTAGCCATCTTTTGTTCAAGCTCATTTAACTTTTCGGAGCCTAAGATTTCCCTCAGAAATCTGCAAAATAAGCAATGGCAGCCAATTATTCAAGTTAAGTGGGCAGTAAGAATGCATCATTTACTTTTTAGCCTTCATTAAGTCTGGGCCCACTGTCTCTCAGAGGTGGTACAAAGGGTATTGCCTAGCAAAGGATAGCAAGTAAGGAGGGGAAGGTAACGACAGACCCAGTCACCCTATGGCCAATTTGGAAACAGAACGTATTTGTATATGGGAAGATTTTAATAATTACAGGGGATATTTGTGTAACCAGTTACTGCTGACTTACTGTCAGAAAGGGGTGGCCTGATCTCAGAGCATGAACATAATATCACTGTCAAGAGCTTTGAATTTAGCTTATATGAATATTTTGCTTCATTGCAGGAGACTGGGAAAATTAGAAAAAAAAAAAAAAAAGAAGGCATTAAACCTATTGATGTGGTTTTGTAAATATTTTTAGATTTTTTTAAAACTATTTTTATTTTTGTAATTAAAATAATTTTGGCTAAAAAATGTAACCAAATTTTGTCCACAAAAGATTTCACTTTTGAAATATTGCATTGAGAAGCACAGTAATGTACAGAAATTTTAACATAACTAATAGAAACTAATTACAGTTGGCTTTCAAAATTATTTAAGTACTTTAAAGGCTCACAAGTTCTACAAAAAACCACACATTGTATGTTCTTAGAAGGAATGGAAAAACAAGCACAGTATTACCATACCATCAAATAAACAGAAAGGACATAATTAATGTTTTGTGTGCAAACATACATCACTGTGTTAATTTTTTTTGACTGGTTATCAATGCAGCTTCAAATTTCTCTTACGGTGGTTATGCCTTTTCTTGATTTGATTCATTGATAAAGAGATTTCAGAGATGGCTCTCTGCTCTGAGATCCCCATAAGCAGGAATGGTACCTGGGACTTCTGCATGTTTATGTGATCACAAAACTTGAATCAAAAGTTGGAAATTATGCCAATGAAACAAAAATCTGTTTACATTGTCTTGCTGTTTGGCTGATAGCAAAATGTTCATCTGTTTTGCTACTTATTCCATAATCAGTCAAATAATAGGTTTTTGCAATCAAATTAATTTCTGAGAATAATCACTATGGTCACTGGAAAACAAGGGACACCAAATGCTTGAATGTTTGTCTTGTGACTGTAAAATTTAATGTTCTTCTGCATGTTAATAACAGGAAAAATATATTATGGAGAGTGATGTAATTAAGGAACAAAACAGATGGTATTTGCAGTGAGAAAATGATCTGTAGTTGTTGAATCCTAGATTTACTCCTGCCAATACAGGAGACACTATTCCAGCAAACTTGGATGTGTAAAATGAAATGCTGCACTTGTTGACTCAGCTGGTCAGACAGACGAAGGGACAAAAACTTTCTGATGAAACCAGGTCCTGGTTAGAAAACGCAAGAATAATTTCCTGGCATTTCAGGCAAGAATATGAGTTTGAGTCTTTGCTTTGCAGATCTCTGATCATTCAGTACTGTGATGTCTTTGCCCTTTTGCAGGTCCAGGATATTTTTAGGTTGTTGCACAATTGTTCCTGTCTGCAGAGGTTGACGACTGTCGTGGTGCCACTAGGAGAGTGGAGGTTTGGCACGTTCTAGTTGTCTTTAGGACAAAATCTGTCATTGAATTCTGGAAGATACAGGATTTAGTTTATTTATTTGCACTATAGCCTGGGTACTGGGTACTACATATCTTTTCTTGCAAAGAAGGTTTGCATTTGTTTGTAGTTTTGAGCTCTGGGTCAGGTGGGTTGCAGAGTCTGACCCTTCCCTTGCTGTGACTGAAGACACTCAGAAAGAGAAGCTTATGTAGTACAGTGTAGGGTAGCTAGGAGCGTGACAAAGCTCGAAAAGAGGCATCATGCAGCATGAGTGAAGAAATAGTGTAAACAAAAACACATGAATTACTTTGCTTTTGGAGAGACTCAAAACCATGGCCCAAAGCCCAGCCTTCCCTGTCCCCCTACTGCTACTTCTTTTTCTAACAAAGCACAGTTACTCCTGCATCCTCTGGGTATAAAATACATCCAATAATCTAACCCCATTGCTAGGAAATTAAGATTGTAAATTACTAATGAACTGTGTGCTTGGCCTCTTGCAAACTCACTTGATCCCTCCCCAAACTCAAGGGGAAGCTGTATATCTGTGGGTAGAGCAGAGCTGAGCCTAAGATAAGAATGAGCTTGGAGCACAAACAAAGCATCTGTGGCCAAAATTAACTTGTGTTTGCTTGCCAAGGAAATCATGAACAGTATGATACCACAGAAAGGAAGAAACAGCTTGCTTTTGGCATTAAAAAGGCAAAACAAAACAAGATACTTAACAGAACTATTATAGTTTCCGTAGGACGTGATGTTTTTCTGGCCAGTAACTCCTATTGGTAATTCTATTGGAAACAGAGGCTCAGTAGCTGATGTGTCAGGGACTGCTATTAACCTGTGCATTCGCTGGCAGCCACGCTTGACAGTTGTCTACTTACTGCTATCAAAGCCACACTTCGAGACTATTAAAAATCCTGGTATTGAATCACACACTTACAAGGTAGTGGGTTTCTCCCTTGCTTCCTTGTGATTAATGAAGATGGTGCTGCTGAAATGAAAGGCTGTTCTTTTCTGATATACAGATGTTTTGTGCAATTAGAGTCCTGTCCTGATAGTTCTGGAATGAGTGCTATCCAAATCATTTATGTTATGAAGAAACAAGAACTTTATTTTCTCACTTGTCATCCTGTGTAATGGTGAGAGTCAACTGATACAATTAACACTGGATTGCCTTTCATCATGTAAATCTAAGCTAATCCTGTTCCAGAAGCCTGTCGCCAATTAGGAAACAGTGAATCAAAATATGATGATTTCTACACTGCAGTTATGCCTCTTGGGCTATTTTGTCATTTTATCTGCTTTTGTGGTGGACCATATGACACTAGCTCTCATTCATTTTAATGAGAGAGAATAATTTCACATGGTCGAGTCCTTTATCTGTTACCCACATGGTGTTTCAGGAGAAGCTTTTCCCCCAACAGGTTTCAGATATAGTCTGTGATGACGTACAGAATCTGTGCACAGGCACTCTCCCTATTCTGTTTGATACTAGGGATTATGTGAAACTAAAAATTTCATTATAAGCCTGAGGCTTGATTACTTCCTCTACTATTTTTTTTCCCCATTTAGCTTCAGGTGCAGTTCCAGGAAAGAAACACATGACCCATAATGCAGCAGGACATCCTGAAGACAATCCTTTGGCAATCCCCTGTTTGAAAAGAAATACTTTGGGCAAAGGATGTCAACAAACCAAGGAAAAGAGCCCATCCAGGCAGGTTGTCTAGGTTTTGGATGTTGGTCATATGTTGAGGCTGATCAGGACCATTAACTAACAAAGTGATCTAAAAACTGAGTGGCAGGAACACTGCTATCAAACATTTTAAAGAGAATGAGAAAATTCATGTTCTATGGAAGAAGATGGATAGAGGGAGGAAGAGATGGAGGGAGCAAGAGGAAAACCTCAAGACTGGAAAGAAGATCAGGGCAAGATATGAGACTGTTATGTTATTGTGGCTGGACATGTGTATTTCTTGGGCTGTCTAACAGAATGAGTTTCTTTTAGATCCTGAAAATTGTAATGAAATCTCTGTATTGTGTCTTGTTCTGCAGAAAAAGTCACAGTACCCACTGGTTTAAACATTTAAGGGTGTGAATTATTTTATGTTTAATATGATGTACAGTTGTAAAAAAAAAAATATCCAAGGGAGAAGCATTACTTTAGTCTACTGTATTACAAAATCTTTAACCATGCAAGTCCAACTTGAAGGACCAAAATGCTGCAGCCAGAAAAGCCAATGAATCCCTTGGCCAGGACTTTGAGAGCTGCCAATCTGGAAGCAGAAACAGGAAACCTGGAGTATCAGAAGTACTGAACGTTCACAATTCCTATTACAGGTGAACGGGAGTTAAACTAATTGTTCATAATCTTTTAAACCCCTGAATTGTTAAAAAAGGGTCTTTAGAAAGTGCTACAAAAGCATGAGTAAATGGGAAAAGAAGTTATTAAAACTATGAGAAATCTTTTTATAAAGACCTAGCTATAGTCATGCATCAGTCTGTCACCTCCAGACTTGTCAGATTATTTTGGTGTAAATCACTGTGCAGCTCAACTCAACATAAAGCTTTATACCACATGAGGAAGCAGTCCAGTCTTGGAATCAGTGCTTTCTATTTAATCAATGTGGATCTTCAAATATAAAGTCTCTCTGTTCATGCTTTGGACAGAGAAATTACGATACCTATGTGAAAGGCAATTATTCTGCTCTGGTGAATCCTTTCATCACCCTCCTGCCAAAGCACTTACTGTCTGAAAGTAGAAAGCGTGTTCCCACCCAATTTCTTACCCCTGAATGAGGAAAGAAATGTGAATATGCTGTGATTCTGTTTTGAGCCACCATGCATGGTCTAAAGTGTCAGTTAGCATTAGCCTTGGATGGAGTTTTGCATGAACTTTCAACTGAAAATAGGAAGTGCTTCCAATCAGTTATGCCCTTAGAGTGGAGAAGGTGGAAAATTGGTTTTGTAAGCATAAACAAATTGAAATGAGTCTTTTGGTGTTTTCTCTGTTAATTTAGTTATGAAGAGCCTGTTGCTGATGGAAAATTTTCCCATTATTTTTGAATTACTCATATTCTGTTTATATTCATTAGGTCACCCTCCACAAAGCCTGAAAATGACTACCAGTAATTTATTGGCATGTAGGCAATATTAATCAAGCATTCACAATGTGTTTTGGTGTTTTAAGTGTCTCTTTCAGAAAGGAGTAGAACCCCATACATATCTGCTTGCATTCAACTTTATCTGTGAGATATTCACAAGTCCTAAGGGAAAGAAGTGGCTTGCAAAAAAAAGATAAGAAGCTTGACAAGGGCATTCAGAGATAGTAGTGTTTCCCTAGACTACTGCCAGAGCTCTTCAAACATTTTATTTATTTTAGGATGAAGAAGTTTGTTTATTTTCCTCCCTGGAAAGAACAAAAAAAATAACAAAATGCTCAGTAAAGGAGGTAAGAAGTTGAAACCCCACCAGGTCACTTTAAGTTAAAATAAACCACCACTAATCATTGGCAAAATGTGGCTGTTGCACAGGAAGGATAAAAAAAAAAAACTACCACAAAACCATCAATGGTGAGGGTTGGCTCCCAGACCGTTCTCACATAGCAAATGAAATTGTAGTTTATCATGGTAATGGCATAAAGATTTATTCCAAGGTTGGCAGGTTGATGTAACCCACTGTTAAGTAGGTCACACTCACTAGTTATTGAATGTCTAGAGAATTCAGTAGATTCTATCCTCTTTTGGCAGCTACAGCTGCACTCATTATGCTCATCTGAGCATTTCAGCTGGCAACTTGTTAATGGCTCCATCAAGTGGTACAAATGCTTCATTTCAGACTTTTGGTATCTCTAGCTAAGGAAACAGGCTTCTTCATTTTGGCTAGGAGAGCTATTTGGCTCATCTTGTGGACAGCGAACTCTGCCAATAGCTTTTGGAGGACAGTTGTTCAGAGATAAAAGATTCATTAACACTAAAAGGCCAACATCCATCAATGAATCCATAGGATTTAGAAGAGTGTGAGGATCTCAGATGCATCTCAGAGGGTGCCAGAGGTTATATTAGAGATAGATGTTCATCGCATGTGTCTTGTTATTTTTTCCTGGAAGTGAGAGACACAGTTCAGTTTTATGTTAGCATTGGATTTATTGTCCTATGCAATGGAATAACTTCAGAAAGTCTCTTTTGGCTGAAAAAGGAGGAAACAATGAAATTTGAGGTATATGGGGAAGAAATGCCTTTATGTTGCCTAGGAATTGGCCTCAAAGGCTTTTGCTCTTTTCTTCTTCTTCAGCTATAAAACTGCATATAAGTGAATATACTGGATGTTTTGCTTGGTTACCTTGCGCAGTGTTTTCAAAATACTTTATTAATTAAATACCTACCATGTCAAGAAAATATTGTTCTGCATCTGATGGGGATATAGAGTCAAATACAGCTTATGGAAAAAATATAACTTATGGAAAACTAGGATTTGTAGACTTCAGGTTAAAAAGCTTCTGGACACTAATATCTCTGTGGGGAAATGTGCTGAGGGGTGTGAACTATCTCTTAATCCAACAAGATTATTCTACTTAGGGCATAACCCATCTGCTAAGCTTAGGGTGTATTTCTGAGGAAAACAAAGCAATCAAACCAACTAAACCAACCCCCCTGATCACCCCACAAAAAAAAGAGCAAAAAAATGAACCAAGCCAAAACCATGATAAAAATAAAAATACTATCAGTTAAAAAGAAAAAAAAAAAAATTCTTTGAATTCTTTGAATGTATTATCCATACTTTATGATAGAGAAACTCAGAAATTACAGATTTTGCATTACTTTCATTTGAAGTCATCTGCAGTTTCAAACTTTATTACTTATTTCTGTCCCTACTTGATCATGCTAAGATTAGTGGTAAAATTGAGTTTTAACCTTGGCATTTGTTCTGTTCTTTTTCTAGGCATTATGTGGCTTTATGAAGGCTACAATCTGTTTCATATGAATTTTTTTCATTGAATTCTGTAAAGAGTGTTCTTTAGTAACTAATAAAACTTCACTCAAATATAAAAGTGATAAAAGATTTTTCAAAACATATAATCACTGCAACAGTAAAAAAAATCCCTTCTAGGCTATCTCATAGTTTAAATAACTCTGAAAAGTAGAAATAAACTCAAATGGATGGAACAATATTGGAGTCTATACATGCCTTTTCTACTGGCAGTTTTAAGGATTCAATCATGCAATTTCATAGTTGCTGTGAAATTATCTTGTCAAACTGCTAAATAACAGTGAGCTTCATGGATATTTCGTGCTGTTTAGGAGAAAAAATAAACATGTATGGTATTGCTTGGCTTCATATAGCACCAGTTCTTTTCACACAGATTTTCAACCAGTACAAACCGAGTCCTCAGTTTCCTCTGAACTATTTTTTTTTAATTTCCTTCAACTATTAAAATAAAATAGGCCGCTATACACCATTTCACACGTTATCTATGTCAGTAATATTCATGAATCCAGCTGAAGAAGTTACACTCGTGAACAATCCTCCATCATTCACCTGAAGCAGCATTCAGAGTGAGGGATATTCCCAGCATGTCACAATGGAAACACATAGAAATCTAGGTTGGAAATGATTTCTAAAGCATCTGGTTCATTTCCTTCTCTTAAATCATCTTCTCCAGTCCTCTTATATCAGACCATCAGATATACAGATCTGTCCTCTTGTCTATAGCTAATCTCCAGGTTGATCTTTTCTGTGGAGCATAATCCCTCCCCTTTTACTGTTTTTGTCTGTCTTGAACAGCCTACAAATGTCCATTGCAGTACTTTGGTCACGTGAGTTATGCCATCAAATATCTGTACTTCCAAAGATAGTGTAATTCTGTGACTGTACATGGAGACTGGAAATTTCTTGTTTGTTTCCTAGAATATGAGTCTTGGCATATAGGCACTCAAGAGATTTGTCATCTAACGCTTTTGTTTGTGGGGGGGTGTGGGAGCTGCTCCCAAGGCATTCTCAACTCATCCCTGGGTCTTTGCTGTCTCCAAATACTCCCCAGATAATCTAGCTGAAAGCCACTTCTGTAACTTAGTTATTAATAAAGATGTCATTGCACCATTTTAATAGGTGGGTGCCATCTCTTTGCAGTAACCCATGGACTTAGAGGAGTATTTGAATAATCATGGAGGCCAAAACCCTGCTGGAAATAACAGCTGTGCAGCGAGATGCTGATATGTGTCATATACCTGCTTCTGCTTGTCCTTCCTTCTGACTTGAAGGTTATATTTACTATTTATAGTAGAAAATAACCTGAGGGACTTTCCCCTTTGATTCATCCCCTATGTTCCTGCAGTCCTGTTTGATCATGTAGGTGTATTTTTGTTCAATACATAACTGGATCTGGTGTAATTATAATAAAAATGCATTTTTATTGCTAAGTCAAAATAAACAATCTGAGGATTTTCTGTGTACTCGTGAATTAGTCCACAACCATTTTTAAAATTTATGATTATTTTTTTGAATGTCTGCAATGAAAATTCTGTCAGAATTTCTAAACAGTATGCAAAAAGACAATAATAGGTTTAAAAAAATAAAGTTAAGAAGCCTCATATAATAAAATTCTTAGAATCAATGAACTCTTTATTTAAAAAAAAAACAAAACAAACCAAAACCCAAAAAGATTTCTCAGCATAATTGCACTGTATTATTATTATGACTACATGAAAGACAGGAACCCGAAATACTACTTTTATGAATTACATGTTCTTTTCATTATTTTTTGAAAATAAAAAACAATAGGGTTTTTTAATCTTTTCTGTCATTAAGCATGAAAGTCAACCAGCTGTCCGTGAAACTGTCTTTAAATATGCCAACAAGGGGATTCAGTAGCATTAATGTATTTGTTGTCATTTTAGGCATTGGATGCATGTCCTCCAGAAGGATGAATGTATCTCATAAATCTTGTGCTGTACCTGCAGGTTTCATGTGGAGGTCACGGATAACTGGGTCATTCTTGCACTCAAGTGCTGACACTTTATGTGCTTCAAGATTTCCACCTTCAGCTGCATTGATGGGGAATAAAGAGAACTGAGAAATTAAACATGCATATGAGACTGAGTTTGAAAGGATTCAAGCCTGTTCCAAATTTTAATGTCTACACATTTTTAAAACAAATCAGAGATTTTGCCTTTATCCCTTACCTCCAATAGATAGGCTTTTATAAATAGCATCAAATTTCATAGACATTAGCAGCAGCAGCAGTATAGGTTGTTTTTTCCCCCTGATACTAGATTATCTCAATCTAGAGATGCTCTCTTTGTTATGTTTTCCTGATTGCTCTATGATTTTGTTAGTTCAAAATCAGTGAAAACTGGCACTAAGAATGTAAAAGCTATGCTGATATTTGTGTTTTGGGACATGTGGTAGCATCAGATTTTTTTTTTTAATTGACTCAATCATTACCACTACACAAGTCAGCTGTAAAGTCAAAAATAGTATTTTGTTCCAGAAGGTGTCAGCAGAGTATTAGAAAATAAAAATGAGGATGCTGTCTAAGCTCTATGGTATTAAGACATTACAGTGGTAGGAGTGTTTTGCATGGTGATTTGTACAAAGAAAACATTGTTTGCAACTATGACTTGCTACTCTCTTCTGATAATTTTAAAGAAGACCTATTTTTCTGCACTTTCAACTAGTGAGTTTGCCAAAAGATACTGAAATATACTGTGCTGAGAAAAAGGCCTCAGATCTAAGTATTAATGTGAAACAAGGAAGCAGCAGCATCCTTTGCAAAGACAGCAACAACACGTCCACTGGGCTGAGGGAGTAACCTGACAAGTTTAGGTCTAGAGCATAAGAAACTTCTTGTACAGTTATATGTCACTGACAGGGTCTTTTATTGATCCCAGAACATATCACAACTTCAAAAGGAGTACAGAAATGTGGAGCTTTTGATTAATGTTCCTCTGTCTCTGCTCCTCTGTTAGTGGTAACCTGATCCTGTTCCCTCTCAACTCAGCGAAAGAATCCTAAAGGTTTCACTCATATGAAGCATCTCACATGACACAATACTGCATTCATACACACGTTTTAATAAATGAAATTACAGAGCAGATAACAAGAATGCTCAATAATTGTGGCAATTTAGGAGTGAAATGTGTAATTGTCACTAGCCAATTCAGCAACTGCATTAAAAATGAGAACTAGAGAAAGATACAAGCATCTTAGGGTGACCTTTCAAATTTTTCGAGAGGCTTTTAATCTACATCATTGTGAAAGAAATGAGACTAAATAGAAGATGGAATGTAGCTGTGTGTCACAGCTGGGGATTGCGTGCTGAAAAAACTGGTCCATTCTAGTTTGTCTCTTTTCTTATCTTTTTAAGTCAAGACTGTGATTAGAGCTTGGTCTGTAATGATCAACAACACTAATGAAAACTAATTGTACTTCCCTTAAGTAGAGGGAGTGGTTGCGTTGAGGTTTTTAGACATAAAACGATAGAAAATGCACATGTAATGGAAGCACATTCTCGTACATTACTGAGATTGTATAATGTAACATTAGCAATATTCATTCGAGCTTCAAGTATGCACTGGGGAAAAAGAAGCTTATAATGTCCTTTCACAGGCTGCGGCATATTCACCCCATTGAAACTCATGTGTTCTGCACAAAATGTTCTCATAAGTTCCCCGAAAAATAAACTATGCAAACCAATTGCCAGGTATGACGTATGCTGTATCTCTTCCCGGGCTTTTTCACGGTACTCGAAGAAAAATGGGACTAATAGTGTCCTCCAGGCCACCTCCTGGCTACACAAGGCTGCTGACAGTGGCGACCCCTTAACCAGGCTGTGCAACAAGGGAGGGTTCTCATGCTCTTCCAGGACCTCTGTGAAGTCAGTTGATATTGATGGTCACAGGAACCAGCTCACTGCTATTGCTAATCCAAGCTAAGGGCATCCTAACTGGGGGCATTTTTTTACCTTTTTAGACTGGAGCCAATTTTAGTTGTTAAGGTACCTTATGATTCAATTTTTAAGCTTTTTTTGGTTATGAAGAAGGGTTAATTAAATGATTTAAATGCAATGAAAATGAGATTCTCGTCCTAAAGCCATCTCAGAACCTCCTTATTAATCATAAAATACAGGGATTTTTTTTTAAATACCTTATGTCACTTTTATATTTTTCTAGTTAAAATGGCATGCGACTGAAAACACGATAAGCATGGAAATATAAAGTAAAAAATGGACTCTAAAAGACACAGTAGAGTGAGGCTATGCAATTAGGTCCTTACATTTTTTTATCTTATAATTAAGCCAAAAATAATCCATCCAGGCATCGTGAACCATGTCACTGTTTTGCCTTTCATGCTCATTTTATTAATTTGGCTGTTGAAGATAGTGTTTGTATATGATCATGCTCGGGAAAAAGAAATCACAGTAGTCCAAATGCATTTGACGCGATGAATATCTTCTTATAAGGCTGGAATTAAAATGTGATAAGAGTATTTCCATGCTTAAGGTACATCATGCTCTTTCATAACATTGATCTTAACATGACTTCTTTGTTCAAATATTACAGAGTTTCTTCACCATTCCTCTCTAGAAAATTTTACAATAGAGAAAGATCGCATTATGAGAAGTTTTATTGGTTGTCATGTATCTTAAGCAACTTCAGAGCACTTTTTAAATCATTTGAATGGGTCAAGACTTTGAAGTTTAAATAAGCTCTGAAGGGATGAAAGGATCAAGGATGAACTGCAGTTAATGATGTTTTCAAGTTCCCTCTTTAAGTGACTTTTATGAACAAAAAGAACTACAAAGATTTGCCTTTGAGTGAGTACTTTCAAGGTCTATAATTGAAAACAAATGTACAAAACACTTTAGCATTAAATTAGGCATGCATACGAATATATTAAAGTATGATTTATTGAAGCAGAATATCTGTACCTATCAGATATACCTACACTGTAAGTAAATTAATATTTCTTATTCCATTTCTATTTTGTGTTCATACTCTTTAAGTGAACCAAGGGGAAATTCTCTGGGTTGCAAAGCATACTACTCCCCTTACCAATGAGTAGGGTGCTCATTCCTGGCACCAGATAATGAAGTCCTTTCCCCAAGGACTCCCTAAAGGGTGTTTGCAGGGGAAGTCAATTGAATTAACTAAATACTGCTTTCATGCCAGTTAAAAACCAATTTTTATATAAATTAAAAGTTGTTAAATTTTAACACTGCAGAGATTATACATTTATACTTGGAAATGTAGTAAGAACTAGATCATGTGGTCAGTATGAGTCAGTTTCATGTACAATCCTCAGATTAAGGCAGACGATCCCTTACTTAGAGACATTGCTAAAAGAAGTTTTATTACCTTCAGTGCCAAAGTTATAGAATCTTTCCTAATACAAACTCTTTTCCAGAGAAGAGACAGTGTGCTAAATGCTGTTGGCATGAGGTGATCTGCCAGAGAAGGATCTGTGAAATAGAAGACCAGTAGTGACAATGGGCAGAGACCTCTGAAATGAAGTAGAACTGAAATACTACTGATAGATTGTTGAGAGTTTTCCTTACAGCTACTGGGTTATCATCACTTCACCCACGATAGCTAATAAAGCACAACAATATATTATATTCCTTACTTTGAAGCCATGATATCTCAGGAAGATAAATTTTCTGACTCTGATGATGGCTTGTGAAGGAGGTAGTGGGGGTTAAGTACTCTTCAGTAACTTGAAGTTAAAATTTTCATTTTGTGTAAGTATGGTTGTGAGGAATTCACTGCTTGACAGTGTAGAGTTATATTTAACTCGTCACTGGATGATCAATGAGCATGATTAAACTTACCATATTTTCAGAGGAAAACTTGAGCTAGTGTGATCAGATGTTCTTTGAGTGTTTGTTGTCATTTTTTTCTAAGTATGAATTTTTAGGAACCTCATCTGACTTTTGTGGCTCACTGAAATAACTGGGCAGAAGGAATCAATTACTGGTATGTACACAGAGCTTTCTTAATCTGTGGTCGAATTTTGCTGTGCAAAGAGAAGCAGGTGATAGGCAGGATGCAGAGTATTAGACTGAAATTTTGGAGAGCACACGGTTTAGCTTTGATCAATTTTAAGAAACTGCAGCTGTAAGGCTGACATTCTTAGATTGGTTATTTTAGTAACTGATCATTAAGAAGTTTCAGAAAGAATTTCACAGTTCTATGATTTACATTCCTGAATGATAAAATTGACTTATTTTTCTAAATCTTCTGCATTCTGTCCGCCTTAACAGATTACATTTTACTAGCAGGATGGGCAATTTTGCAATCTGCTCTTTACTTCAGATAGACCTAAAATGAGCAGTTATTTTGGAATTAAGTCAGATGAAGGACAGCACAAAGCAGAAATTATATATCAAACCCTGAGCATTTAATATGCCATTATGATACATATATTTTTAAAATTACTCTGCAGAGATGCCCACGTACTAAAAGAGGCAGTTCAGAAATTCATCTGAGTGTAAGAGATCTATGGACCTAGTGAATAGATATATGATGACATATACATTTTGACATCTTCCCTGTCCTACTACATTTGGTCAAAACATTTTAGTCACCCACTGTGCACACTACAAGAAGAAATATTTAACTCTTCAGTGTATAAACTGTAACAAAGTAGGAGGCCCTTGTAAACTAACTGTGTAAACTAAACAGGCTTAAAAACTGGCTTTCAATACTATTTTTTTTTTCTGGTAACATTTTCCGGAAAGGTTTTCCTGCATGTCTGGAAAAACTGTCAGCCAATGTTTGGCATGGGTATAGAGCGTAAGATATTTCCAGGTAGCAGTATAGGTGAAGCTATCCCATTTTAAGGAGGTGTCAGAGTTTAATGACGTGGTAGGAGAAGACTTATTACACCTTAACTTGTCCCCAGACAAACAACAGAAAGAGCTCATGACCAAGCAACGTGGACCAGCTCACACAAGCACTGAGTTAAATTAATTCACTTCATGTCATAATTTTCTTTGGAAGAACTTTCTGGAGTAACCCATAAGCATCAGAGATACTGAGACAATATTTAAGTAGTTAAGTAGTTACAGAGCTCAGTCTCTTTGCTTGTTTTACCTTTATTAAACAAAGAGCCTTTTATATAGGTATAGTCCATGATACAAGTGAAGAATACCATCTGTATTACATCTATCATGAAACCAAGCTAACAAGATTATACATAAATCTTTTGAGAGCTTGGAATCCCACTGGCATCCAAAAATCATTTGTAAGATGAATGTTACAAACTGTATTAAAATATAGGAAGCTTGGCAGTAAAATGGATTATTTTCTTCCTTCTTCTTGTAAACAACAACTGACAATTACTTTTTGTTTTTAATACTGTGAAAGAAACCAAAACAGGCAGATTAATTTTCTCCCTTCTCCTGGAGGAGATTGCTGGTTTAAATGTAAGCAATCAGACTACAAGCACTATGTAAAATTAGTAGCTGGATCGCTAAAAAGCTGCAGGTGGAGGAGAGAATGGTCTTGCTCTACTCCACAGAGCTCCTGTCAGTTGAATCTTGGCACTCTTCAAACATTAAAAAAACTCCCACGTGATTATCTACCAGGCTAGAAATGGGTAAAGCATTTCGTTATGTCATATTTTTTAAGTTATTTGTTTGTTCTGACAGAGTTTTGGCTAACTTTTCTCTCTACATCCCTTAACAGAAGGGATGCTTGTGCTGAGAGACAATGTTCACAACCAGTTAATGTTGCAGTTATCATTAATTTGGATGCAAATGTTATTTTTATGTACTTTTTTAAAGTCCTTTGACCAAATAAAACTTCTGCTTCTAATGATATCATTTAATGAACTCTTTGGTCTGTGGGTTTAATTCAGCATCTGCCAACCAAATGCACAGGCGGAGGTACACATGGAGTTAGCAACTAAGAACCTTTCGCAGCTTCAAATACCTAAGAAAAAACATTGCTTTTACTCTTGTTCTTTAAGACTGCAAAGCACATCAGACATTTGATGGGCACTATTGTGCTTCCATTTACTTGCATATTTGCTTCCATTATATTTTTGACTGTTCAATATTTATAGCACAATACAAGGTTTTATTGTTTTGGGTTTGTTTTTTTTTTTTACTATTTCGTCTTTGAAAACTCACTGGTTTGCGAGGAAATTATAATGTGATCTCTGTAATCTACTGTAGAAGGTGAAATCCTTTGCTTTTGTTCATTCTCTATTAGCATTCAAAAGAAATCAGAAATATTTTATTTATTTTTGTTGGTGCAATGTTTTCCTCTCCTTTGAAACAGGCATCCTTAATCCATAGATTTTTTTTTTCTTAATTTTGGTAGTATCATGCAATCAGACACCCTGGATGTGCATTGTATGTTTCCTTTGCAAGATGAGATTGATGGCAGAAGATTTCCTAAGAGCCCAAGCAGGATATTAGGGATAAGAACACCAATGTGGAAAATTCCTCATTAAAAATATCAGCTCAGTGCTCACAATCAGATTTTGTTAAACGCAAAGCTGGCTATTCAGGATTTCTCCACAGACTACAGGACTTTTGCTCCCTGCTATTAGTGTTTGGGACAAATGCTCCAAAGGTACATGAGCATGAGATTAATTGATATGAGACTGATGTGTACAGAATTAATTAATGTGAGAGACTGAGAGATAGTCAATATGAGCATAGAGATCTACGGAATAAATTAACTGATATTTTGGGAACATCCAGAATCTTCTTGTACTATCAGATGCACTCCATGGAAAATATATGTGATACTATATTAAAAAAAAAATTACTTTTAACAGCCCTTTAACTCTACTGGGCTCTACTGGGCCAGTTTTACTAACTCTACTGGGCCAGTTTTACTAATAAGGTGGTAAATATTAAAATGGCAGCTTTCTCCAAGCATCAAAACAGAAGTGAGATTTAAAGAGATAAAAACATTTCAATGTTTTACCTGCTACATGAGATAAAGTATTTATATTTTGAACTAAATCACTTGGCTTGTGAGATGAAATAAATATACAATAAGTAGACAGGATTCATTACTACTTATTGTGCTTGAAATTAGTATTATGACTACTTGGTATGATGGCAAATGTCTTGGAGAGGCAAGACTGAAAGCATGTTTGTCAACTTTTTGGACTAATAAAACATCTTTCATACTGGGTGTACAAAAAAACATTCTGATGTCAAAAAATTATATGATAAATGTACCTAGATGTAGGGCCAGGTTACTGCTCAACATGAAATGGAAAAAGAAAACAGGCAAGTTCTTAAGTTTATTCTATTATTTCCTTTGTATTTAATTGACTTTGTTTCTATTATTTAGATAAAATTATATATGCTTTTAGAAATTAAGATATTTGAAAAATATCTACTTTAGATCATTTTGATGGATCCATACACTTAGGCGGTTCTTTGGAAATACTCAAATAAGACTGCATCAAAACACTGAAATTAATCTCCCAGATGAGTTTAATGATATTAATGAGTCTGAGATCCATAGGTGTCCTGAGTAATGGGTCCAAAGTAGAAAAATAGATCCACAGAAGCATGAAAACAATTTATTCTAAGCATGGAAATTGTTAAGATTTTGTTAATACCTAGTATTTTTTCAAGTCGAGAATCATTACAGACTGCTTATTCTCTGTCATATAGACAGATGGAGCATAGTCATCAAAACAAATACTGTGATTTTGCAAGATTTACAGCTGGGGTTTTCTACCCATGGCTTACTGTTACTGAGGCTGGAACACTGGGATAATAAAATGTCATAGGAAAAATACTGTGAAAAAGGAGACAGTGTCCCTTCTTTTTTTAGGACGCATTCTGTAAGCTGTTGACCACTATACCCTGGCCCAAGAAAGCAGCTTGAATTTGCTTAGCTTTAAGCATATTGTCCTAATCCAGACACATGAATTTTACATAAGTGGAAGGTCTACTGTGTCTAAGTTGCTGCCAGCTCCTACCCAAGAAGGATGAGATCAGAGGAGATAATGTGGGGAGTTTTGTGTTTGTGAAACCTCTGCAGTTTGTCTCACCATGAAGCAGAGATTCTCTGCATCATTAATTTATACTCCAGAGAAAGCAAAATTGCTATTTGCCTCTACTTTTTGTTCTTTGTTATATGCCTTTTATTTAAGTAAAATCAATGTTGTAAGAGGTGTATTCCATATTGTGTGTGAGGGCTCTCTTTGGAAAACAATTTTCTAAGTAATACTTCCTGCTTATTTTATCCCTATCATTTAGCCCTAGTCAGCAGAGATATGCAACTAAGCATCTGTCCAAAAAGTTGCCCAGAGAACACAGTTTATCTGGGAAAAAAAAAAAAAAAGAGGGAAGAAGAAAACAAACATACAAACCAAATAAAAATAACATTTCAACTCATTCCCAGAAATTTATATTTATGTTATTGCTGTCTCATTTTTAAGTGACCACTGCCCAAAGAGATTTTACAAATATCTTTCAGTGAAGGCAGTTTAACCTGAACTTAAAATGTCTGCCCATAAAAGCATGGGAAAAAATGAACAAATATTATTTGATGATGACTTGTTCAGAAGTACTGGGTAATTTCAGTACCTTTCAGTTTTATGCACCAAAATGGTAAAATTCATCACCACTGTTTTAAGACACTGTGTAATAGACTCACACACAGAGACTGACACAATTTTCATAGACCTTAATGCAGTCAAGCTAGATTTTTATATCAGTCTATTGTCTGGAAATTTAGGGATGGAAAGGATTCCAAGAAATTAGCACCTTCAGGGAGGCATGCAGATACAAGTTGTCCCCTCCAGGCAATTATCTTTTTTTCCCCCTTTTTTCTTTGAATACTTCCAGTAAATGGCATGTTCCATGCTTCTATTTTTTTCCTTTAAAGCATGTTCCCCAAATATTAGAGTTTGAGCAGCCTTCTTTCTTGATGTGCAGGTGTTACGTGGAGTACTGTGCTCATCAGTTACCTAAATTCACACTCTTCTGCCCCAGAGGCTGTGATCCCACTCCACTCTGGCCTCTATTCCCACTGGCTTTGAATGACTTGCAGTGACCCTCCCGCTTCTCTAGTCCATCCCACACTTCTCTCCTCTACTGGCTCTGCCTTGCTCCATTTACTCTTCTCATCCCCTCATTCCCGAGTCCAGCTTTTTGGTCTTCTCTGTTTGGCTTGTAATTCCTACCTCAATCTACCATGAAGATACTGTGAGCAAATACCAACAGCATGACATGTATAAGGAGCCCTGCAAATACGGCTAAGATCTACCATATGCTGCTTTTACAGCCATAGGATTTGTTGGAATTCTGTGACAGGAATGTTAACTTGGAGAAGTGAGCAGTCACAAAAGAGATCAAGAAAGGAAGAAAGAGAAGATAGTAGAAATGGGATTGTATGTGCCCCAGATGCAAATTATCTTTTTAGAGTTCTGGGAATTACTGAAGATAAGAATAATTTCAGGGAGAGTCTCACTGAGCTTCTGCTGCCCTGTGATAGAGCAGCAGATGAAACCTGCAGAACACTGAGGTGATAACTCACAAGATCCTAATTAAGCGTGAACTCTTCTTTTTTTAAAGCTTAATGATTTTGTAATATATAGATGATTATACTGATACATATCTAGGGCAATTAAAGGACTATACCATGTTTCAAAGATGTTCTTTGTCAGCTTAGGGCAAGTAGATTTTTTCAGTGAAAGTTATTGGATATTATTTTTTTCATGTAGACAAAACTAATAGGGTTTTTTTGCACCTATCTCCCACCATGAGCTTCCTCATTCTACTCCATTTCAGTTACCTCCAAAGAGATAAATTTTAGAATAGTCATAGGCAGCAGAAAACGATTTTTAAAAATACATGAATATTGGCAATCCTGAAATATAACTACCAGCATATGAAGTAAATTCCTTTTGCTTTTCCCTTTCTAAAATAAAGGAATCATTTACGCTGAAGTTCATCTTGAATATAACTTAATCATTGATTCTTGGAGAAGGTACCTAGAGCATGACTACCAGGCAAATTAGCACAGAATAATTATCTAAATTGATTATCAAAACAGTAATTATTCTGAGCTTGAATAGTTCTGATTTATATGAAAAACATAAGCGCATATTGCACAGCAGCAAACTACACTATTTCAGATGCCCATTCCTCTTGAAGATAATTTTCCATGCATTGGAGTAAGAATGTAGGAGCAATGTTTTGTAGAAGGCATAATTAAAAATAAGATTTCTATCTGTCATTTGGTATATGGTTTATATTCTGATGAATTTAGCATCTGAATATATGCCATCATTGTTGGAAATTGCTGACATGGATACAAATGAACTGGGTTTTGTTCCTCTATAAGGAATCCAAAGCAGATTTTGATACTTCACGAAAGTTTTTGGCTTTGAATTTGAAAGTCTGACCTGTTACCATCTGGTTTAAACACAGAAGAGCAGAGGAAACTAAGTCTCTCTGTGAATAAAACGGATCAAACCCAATCCTTCATGAAAATGTTTAAGTCATAAACTACAACATTTCAGTCTATGACAAAACCTCAAATTAGAAATTTGACCTCAAATCCCTGGCACATCACAGTCATGTTGTACAGTGAAAATCAAGCTGAATACATGAGAAAAATCATTGCCTCCCAGATGCTGAACACTGCTTATTCAGCTGAGAATGCCAGGTCAGTTTTCCCTGTTCAGTGCTAGGCAACACCAGCTGAAATATTTAATTTGCTTTTAACCATAGACAAACTGATCTAATGAGATACTGAGAAAATTTTATCTAATTGTTGTTAAGCATGGCCCTCAGATGCAAATAAAATGTTCTCAATGGAACATCAGTAAGAGACATTTTACCCACAATATTTTTCATTTTTTCAATGATGCCTAGAAGTTTCCATGTCAGCTATGTACAGTGAAGAGGCTTTGGTGCCATACGGTTTACAGTACCATCTGTGTACTCCAAGGACCGCCTTGATGTGCACTCAAATGCAAACTTGTTTTGTGAAAGGTTAAAGTGGCAGAAATATATATCAGAAGCTATCTACTGGTATTCCCAAAATGAATCTTGCAGCTGTACATGTCAAATTCATTTTGTTATTATTGGAGAAGACCACTCAGCTTTAGAAGAAAGCTACAAGCCCTGTGATAATAATATGCTGTAGGCAACCAGAGAGAATATGTCTTACTTGGAAACAGAATAATAATTTTCAGTTAACAATAAACATTTTTGGGATTCTTTGCATAAAACAAGATTTGTCTTGCAATACTATTAAAAGTCACAATGTCTCAGAAAAAAATTGAGCAAAGAACTATTATTTAAAAAGTTAGATTCAAGAGGCTCTGGTTCTACAAAATCATTTGCTGTTGTATCATGAACTCATCTTTTCCTCATAGGAACTTCACTGTATTCATGTTCTTTTTATAGCTTTGTTACTGGTTTTCTTTTTAGTCTTGTGAATTGTTTATCATTTGCTGCACAGAGGTCCATCCACAGGAGCTGCAGATTCCATCTTCCATTTTCTCCATACCTGACTGGGAGTATCAGACCCATAATCCTCAGACATAAGTATTAAGGTTTTCGGCTTCGGGGTGAATGCTTGTAACTTCTGGTTCTATTTGAAATGGAAGAAATGCAAATCTAATTCTGTCTCTTTAAAGGAATGATTGACAGTCAAGCTGAGATTCGCTTAATTTAGTCTGTCTTGTTTTAACCTCATAGATGTCTTACTCTGTTTACAGTTCACAGACACGAGCCATTCCAGAAGGCAGTAGCTCCTGCCTACCACAGAGCACAACAGGATGTGGATGGAATCCAGAAGGCTGCCTTAGACTAGGCTTAATTTTTAGAGATCTACATTTGGGTATGATGAATTCAAGCCTTTGTTCTCAGAGAGATAATTACAGGCTGTGGATCTCAGGTAGATGAATAGAATTTTTGAGATATACTTGGTACAATGACTTAGTTGCAGCTAGAAATTATTGCCTGTTAATTGCTGTTGTCAGATGTTGTTTGAAATGCATATTTGAGTCATCCATACACAATTGGAAATATGGCACAGGACCTACAAGAAAACCACTTCTGTTTGAAGTGGCAGCTGCAGTCTTGATGAGTTATATGAGTCATCTCAAATGACACACTAGGTGAGTAATCTTGAATATCTCCTAGTTTATAAATAAACACTTAGGGAGAAGTGATTTTCAGTCTTGTTATCTCTCTGGGCTAATTCATTTTAATTACAGATGCAGAGGACTTCTACAAAAAGGAATGAGAATGTCAGTTTTTATCTTCCCTCTCCAGCAGTGCAATCTGAGAGTTCTCGGATCTAAGTTTGAATCTCTTGAAGAAAAAAATGTTGCTACATCTCTTTTTCTCTGTAAAAGCATTGAAATGGATAACTTAGGCTCTCATAAATAAGAAGGAAGAAAAGAAACTATCTTGACTATCATTGTCCCTGAATTTGGAAAGAACTATGCTGTGGTCTCTCCTCTGACTTTGAAATTACTACACAAAATGCCCTGAAACTACAAATTACACAATGCAGAGGGACCTTAAGGACTGAAGTAAGAAAAACCTTAGAAAGCAGCGTATACACAGCACTTTTAAATGGGCCGCCTAGACAACTTGGCACTCAGTATACCAGTTTGAAGGTTGAAATCTGGGACCAGTATTTTTTCCTGTGCTTTACATAGGGATATTGAACATGCAATTTAGAGTTCATTTTCTGACACAGAAGTCAAGTGCCTCAATCTTATTTTGGATCTAAACCTATTTCTTGCTTCTCCAGTGATTTTCTGCTTTTTGGATGAAAAACTAGCTTCATCACCACTTTGGCAAAAGTGAAAATGAAATCAATTGGATCTGACATCAGAATTTTATGCCTTAGTATAACATTGTAATTTTTACATTTAATTGATTTCAGTGAAGTTTTGCTAAAGTAAAACAGGAAGAAGAATTTCTCAGTTTTAATTGGTCATTCCTTAAACATTATACTCTTCCAAAATATTTCTGGTTATTTATTTTTAAAGTCAAAATGCAAGGGTAAAGTTATTTGAATTTGAATTGAAACAAGATTTTCTTTCTTTTACAATTTGTCATATATTTGATCCTGTAGCTAAGTAGTTATCTTGAAATGATAGTGTCTTACCCATTTTCATGGCAATGAGCAACGTTGGTACGACATCTGAAGCCACGACCATTATTCCTCCCCCATGAATGCCAACAGTTAATATTGCCAAGAAATTATTTTTCCTCTGTTCATATCACAAGACTATTTTATTGTTTCTCCCTTCTACTAACAGCCTAGCATCTCTTCCCCACCTTTCAATTTTATTCCAATTGTAACATAATGAATGAAATAGTTTGAATCAATTAAAAGTAATATAGTTGTCCTAAGACTGGGTTGATTTTCTGTCTTCCATTTCTCTTCTCTTAATGTTTCCTTCTATCTTCTGATTTCTTTTTCTCTTATCTCTGTATCTTTCTCTTTTATGGCACAGAAAAAGCATCTCTCTTTCTTTTATCCCTTTACTTCACCAGTGATTTTTCATTGCCTTCATAACTGTTCTGTGAGGATTTGCAGCTGCATTCCCATGACTCCTCTTCACCCTGGCAGCAACTCACATTTTTTTCTAACAATTCTTGCCTGCTTGTTGCAAGGGTTTGTGTCTCATTACTAGTCTGTTGGTGTTTTTGTTAATTAGTAGAGACAATGTTAATTGAGGAGTCATTTTGTTAATAAGTGTGTTAAACCTCTAAATACATCCCGTATGAAGTCAGCGCTTTCTGCAATCAGAACATTTTCCCACTGAGCTGGCTCATGCAATTCATAAAGGTTTGGTGCCTTCTAGCTCGCACTCTAACAGCCTACCAAGCACTGCAGTTTGAGGTTAGTGGCAAACTTGATGGTAAAATCAGAGCAGTTTCTGAAGCCTGAATGAAGAGCCAAGAAAATCTGGGTGAGCCTGACTCATTCTTAAGTAAATTGGGCTGCTTCATGTCTGTTGTTACAAATCACTTAAAATTCAGTGGCTGTCCAGAGATAGTTCAAACTAAGACAAAAAGCACTCTATTCAGTTTTGTATTGATATCTCCCACCATACTACTCTATTAAGGCATTACTCTGTTACTACTACCCTATTAAGGTATCCTTTAATTGGACCACAATTTCCTGTTACCATGGAGAACATCCTGGCACAGAAGAGCTCAGAATAAAGTCGAATGCTTTTTAGCATTTAAAGTAGATAGCCTCAGTTTTGGAGTCTGGGTTTAAAATATTGCATAATCTGCTCTAGTTCATTTCTACAACACAGCCAGCCACACACACGAGCTTGTAAGACAGTAAAGGCTGAGAGTAGGAGGTAAAGGATGATAACGGATTTTGCCCAAGAGAAAAATGTGTGTTACAAAGGCAGAGCTCTGGGCCATCTTACCTGGCTCTTCATATACACAGCAACGCAAACAACATCCCCAGAACTTCATTTATCCCACCCCCAGCTAGATATCCAAACACCCAATGACTCTTAACCAACCACAAAAAGATGTTTGTCTCTTGTTCAGATAGATAACAATTAGGTACCTACACACAGGAGATATTCTGACTGTGGAATATGCCATGTATTAACTATTAGCCATTAATTAACGAGGAGAGGGAGAAGGGCTCAGTGGGGACCTTATTGTTTTCTACAACTTCTTAAAAAGGATTGTAACAAAGGGGAGGTCAGTCTCTTCTCCCAGGTAACAAGAGATAGGAGAAGAGGAAATGGCCTCAAGTTGTGCCAGGGGAGGTTTACGTTAGATATGAGGAAAAATTTCTTCACTGAAAGAGTGAATTTCTTTGCTAAAAGGAGTGTAGCAGGGCCTTCCTATCTGTCTGAAGCTACCTGTAATTCTTTTGAGCACCTTTCAAAACAAATTATTTTAGGGAATTTTACAATAAATTTTATAACTTTTTTCTTTATCGTGGGCAATTACAATATTTATAATGCATGCAAAGCTTGAAAGAAAATATAGTACTCATGTATTTTTTACATTAAAATAGAAAAGGCTGTGACTCTCAGTAATGAAACTTCATATTAAAGTCAGTATGATGCAAGTGAATTAACACAGTACCTGTCAACAAAGAAAAAAATAAATTTAGTTAGGATTTAACTTATAGTAGAGATAAAGAAAGCATGAGTCTCTCAAGAAAGAAATACTTTTAGAAAGTGATTTTCAAAGTTTAAAAAGCAGAAATTGTTGTAACCAAAAGAAATTTGCAGCTTTTATCCCACATTTATTATTTAGCTGTTAGTAAAAAAAAACAACTTTCACAAGCATGTTTCTGGTACGACCCTGTTTACTGTCAGTACACTTACACAATAATATGTCTAATAAGGATTTGACCTATGAGAGACTGCTAAAGTGAAGTTTGGGTTTGATTAATTTATTTAATTCTAGTCTTAAAGATCTGTCAACAATCTGCATATCAAGGTATAGTTATTGTAGATTATTTTCTTTCCTAAACAGCTTTAAAGGAAAAAAAGGCTCACAATTTGAGGGAGGGTGCTGTTTGTTTATTTGTTTGCAATGACAGTTTGTTAATTAACTTTTTATTCAGTTGAGATGATTGAAAATCTAAAGGGAGTTTTATGGATTATCTTGAAAGCCTGTATTTTAATAGCATCTCTTAGCATCAGTAGACTAAGTCTAACTTTCTGAAATAACATATATATATATATACATATTTGTATGTGTAAGTTCTGAAAGGGATAGTGAAATGTAAAAAACACATGCTGACTTTTAAGTAACATTTTCATTAAAACAATAGGTTGAATTTCAGGTATTTCTTTATATTTTTAATGAGGCCATTTTTACTGAAAAAAAAATGTTGTTAATCAGGCTGCTCACTTTCAAAGAATGAACTGTACAATTTTTATTAGAAAAGGAAAGAATATCACTTGCAGTGGTAATACTAAGGGTTTTCAAAAACAATTTAAATTTCCAGTTATTTATTCAATTTGCTGTTGGAATTCTTCAGCAAGGGGTTTTTCAGTTTTGGTTTTGTTGTTTGGGTTGTTTTGACAGAACAGAGACATTTAATCTATGCTTTCATTTTAAAATATGAGACTATTACTTCTTTTACTATTCCAAATAATACACCTGGGTTTTTGCACCTTGACTTTTTGAAGTATATCAAAGAGGTGATCTCTTTTTAATAACTTACTGAGGAGAATCTGTCCTGTGCTCCTAGATTGTGCACAGGTTGTATAGCCCAGAATTTGAGGGCAAAACTTTTGTGTCACCTGACCCTATTTACAGAGATGATCAGACAGTCTTATTTGGTCTGTCAAGGTAGAACCAGTATTTACTTCTTCAATTTTTTTAAAATATAGCTTTCTGCTAGTAGGTTTGACTTTATTCTTATTAATGATGGTATTTTAAAAGTAGGTATTAATGTTGCTAAATAATCTAGCTCTCATCTACTAGACTAGGACCAGCTCCTGTGATTTCCTAAGCAATTAATATTTTAATTCACTCCTGGGGTCTCTCTTGGCTTCATGAAACTAGAGTATTGTTAAATAACACATAGGTCAAGCTTTGAGTCAAGGGAATAGCCACAAAATCCAAGGCAACATAAATATGTGATTTGACCCACACCTTAGTGCCCCAAAGCTGTCCCAGAAGGTTTGGCACATTTACTGCTCCCTATGTCACACCACGGGTATGAAACACATGCAAGAGACTCATGCTATATAAAAAATACTTTGGTGGGATGGAGTTTTTTTTGCAGTGTTTTGTACGCATTAAGCTGGTGGGTGAAAATTATAAAAAAAGATAAAAGATACACCAAAAATAATTATGTCTTACTGCCAAAGAAGTGGTGGATGAGGCCAGAAGACCCAGTGCTGTATGGTTCATATATAGTAGATAGTATCTAATTTTCTATGAAAGAAAAAGTCCCTTTCCTCACTACAGAAAGCCTTGAAGAGTGTCATTGCAAGCTGCTTCTCATCACTTGTCCTAAGACGGAGGGTCACTTTCTGGGACCAATGCACTTAGCAACGCACATTTAGCTAAGGGTTATGCCTTTAATGGTAATGAGAAAGGGCAAAAGACTTTGCTCATAACAGTGCTAAGTCTATTTTACAAGATGCCAGGGCCTGTTCTCATTCCCAGCAGGAAAGTGGCAAAATCTACATGTCCCCATCACTAAGCAGGAAATCACATCCACAGGGTCTAGTGGGAGCAGCCTGTTGTTACTGCTTTTCCGTGAGCTGTGTCAAAGGTCATCTGGGAGACCACAGCTAAGTCCAGGCACAATGGATGTGAGCAGACAGTGCCACTTGGCTCTAAGAACCGATGCTTAGAGCCAAGAAGTACAAGAAGGGATGATTGTTAATACAGTGCAGATTTCTTTGCATTATAGGGTTTATTGAAAAATGAGTCACACATTTACTGCTTATTCAATTTTTTTCCTAGCATTTTTTCCATAGAATTTGTTTACCCCAGACTCAAATAGAGGTGGTGTCTCAAAACAAATATCAGAGACACAGTTATTTCTGTGTTCTGTGACTCAATGTTTCTTTTGTATGCTGTTTTAAATTACACTACATTTGCTTTTTGTCACCCTGTATTATAAATTGATTTCGAATTTTTGCCTAACATCACTCCCTTATCTGTTTAATTGTCATGTTTTGTCCCTCCTGTTGATTGCAAAGTAAGAGTTTCAGACCTTCATTTTTCCTTAGACCCAGTGACTTACCTTTTTTCTCTCTAAATCTCATTTTGGTTTGCATATCCATTTATTCAACTTTTCTTGGTTTTGTTATATGTATGTCCTTGATGGGTTTGAAAGGTCCCCTAAGTAAGTACAATCTGCAAATACTATTAACATAATTGTTGTTCTCCAGAAGTCTTGACCCAAAGTACGTTATCTCAAGCCACACAGTTTATAAGATCTATTTATTAAGAATGACTAAACTTGGAAAGTTTTATTTTATGTTGTTTTGGGCATTACAATTTCTTTTAATAAATTTCTATGGCATACCTGCACCTGAAAGTTTGAAAATGTAAAAATCATATTAAATTGCACTAAACTATCTTTTTAATAAGTAGAGTAAAAGAAGAGCAGGAAAACAAGGGATTTATGAAATTCCCAGAATTAGAAGAAACTAAGTTCATCATTGCAAGATTGAAAGCTTCCCCTTAAATTGGTTCTGGTCCAATACTTCTAGTGTATATAAAAACCCATGAAGGCTCATAAAGTTATTTGGTTGCCTTTTCCTTTCTTGGCTGACATTTTAGATTGCAAAATTGGAGTCCAAAAATCAATCCAAATAGCTACTTTGCTCCTATCACCCTCTGTTCATATGTATTTTCTGAATAAGGTTCTAATAAGCATGTGCAGAAATGCCTTTGTCTTGGAAACACTCAGAGACTTTTAGTTCTTTTTTTGTACCTGACATATCCACAAATAATGTCTGCTTCCTGGTCTCATTCCACAGATACTTTAACAGAATATCTACTGGATTTAAGCCAGCACAGGCCTCAGCCCTGCTCCTCTTTGATTGCTCAGTGATTAAGTAATCCATTTAGGATATGGGAAACCAAGACCCAATTTCATTCTTTGTCTCATCATTTCCGATGGGAATGCACTAAGGGCACGTTCTGCAATGGTGTAATTTCAGTCCACCCTGCTCAATCAGTTCCACTGTGCACAGTCTGGGTAAATATTCATTAGGCTGGAGAGACAGAGCATGCAAAAGCCAGTAAAAGGTTTTGGCCCTTGGCTAATAGACTGAAAACACAGTCTTGGGCTCCTTGAGCAGGGAATTTACGGAATGTGGTACCTCACAGTGGAGGTCCAAAATGGTGCTACTTAGGTGAGACGCTACTAACAGCTTGCCAGTGAGAAATACTACAGAGATCTTACCTTCCACAGGGCACCTGTGTCTCATCCATAGTCTCAGAAACCATCACCAAAGCAAGAACAATCATTCTTTTAAAGAATCAACTAGACATTAAGCAGTTGTTTTACAGCACTAAATACTAATTCAATGTGTAAATATAAATATATAAGCGTACTGATTTTAATGTAGTTAGGTATATTCTTGTATATTCATATTAAAAAGACATCTTTACATGAGAAAACTTTTCAAAAAGCTATTGACTGGAGTTCTAGGGACTGCTGATTCAGTGGTATGGTGTTTATTCGCATCCTTAATAATACTTAATATTTTCAGCATTTTATCTATCTCAGTCATTAAAGAAAGGTTTTGTTGAGGGTGTGTGTGTATGGAAACACAAACACTAATATCTGTACTGTCACATGGTGGTGCTGTTGGATAAGAAAAATCTAGAGAAATAACAACGCAGAGTGAGAAAGATTTTTATGGTGAGTTAAATGAAATTAAAAGAACGACAGCTTCATTCACCTCTGTCGTGTCCGATCTTTCATTTCTTCTTTTGACACAAAGATTTTAAATTAGACAGAATCGTTATTCCTGGTGGCTTGTATTCTCGATAACTCACACAGTAGATACAAATCTTTAACATGAATTTCATGCCTCTGAAGACTGACAGTTAATGAGGCTATTATTTTCATTTTTAAATTGGCCAGATGTGAGACAGAAAATTGGTGGTTTCACATGTCTTACTGTCACCTTTCAGTGCAAATTTCATCTTTTAAAACCTTTTGTAATACAAGGTGAATGCCTAAATCATCAGATGATTCGGTATGATATTTTCTATTGCAATAAGTATTTCGCTAAGCCAATAACCTTGTTTACTAGATATAAATGGCACGTTTTGAAGAAAAATGAATACCAGCTCAAATTGCTTTGGCTGATGTAACATCTTGACATTGAACTGCACATTCAGAACCTTGCTAATTTACAATCCTTCTTCAGAAACATCCTTTTCTCTAAAAGATGTTCAGGGCAGTAGCTGTAAACAAAGTCTTCAATTTGGCAATCATCTGTGCTTATCACAGTTCAAGCTAAAGGTATTGAAAATTTCAGCAGAGCACCATGGGATCTTTCAGTATCTGTGGAAGAATGTGGAGATGTCCATTTCTAAAATTACTGAATAGACTAATTATGTCTTGCCTGATTGATTAAGTGGTGGGTAATGACATATTTCGGGTTTGAGGTGTTGTGCTGAAATTATTTTTTAATTATAGAAGCCATCATTATGTTAACTCTTTTATCAGGTTTAGCGGATTTTGAACTTCTGGTGCTCCCACTAGGAGTACATTACAGCACTGTATGTGAGGTCAGAAAATATGTCAGAGCTTTATCAGGGATTTTCAATGACAAAATGAAAGTTTTTGAAATGTACTTTTCTTCAAAGAAAGGGTCTCAGCAGTTGCATTTTTTGTGACATTGGTAGGCAGACACATCATTAGCATTTTTGACTTACAAGAGTAGGAAGCCTGAGGGTCTAAATTTTACCCCTTTACAGTTAAAAGATGAGGCACTCAGACTTTGCCTGTGGCCAACTGCTGTTTCCAATATAAGGGGCAGAGTAAGCTCACAGTGTATTTTCACCTTTCACCTTCGTGTCCCATGTGTAGTTTTTTGGGGGTTTTGTTCGGGTTTTTTAATTTTTTTCTTTGGATTCAAATCCTCAGTGAGATCTTGACTATCCTTAACTCCCATTGAAACTGGCAGAATTTGTAAATGTAAATTATATTATCAGCACATTTTTAAATGCAGAGTATGTTATCAGGACCACTTGGGATCTGGTTCAAAGCCTTGATGTGTTTGATTTATTTTGGATGTGTTTGATTTGTATTTTATTAAAAGAAGCCCCTTCAAAGGTAATGGATAACATGCTTCAAAGACAAAATGCACTTGTGATCTCACAGAACCAGCAGGGTCTGCTGGGTAAGTATTAACCTGGGAAAACAAGGTTGGGATTTCTGGGTATTTCCATCATCATTCATTACCCTGCTGAGCTGCCTGCAGCAAGTGGTTCTCTCACTGTGGCTTTGGTGATTTGCTTGTTTTCTTTTTGTTTGTTTCTGTCAGTAAATAGAGATGGTTGATGAAAAGCTGATGTAAATTTTGGCATTGTTATCACACTCAGAAAAAGGCTGAGCTTCTTTCCATTGGGGTAAAGGAACATGAAGAGAAGCTTGAAATGGGCATGCAAACTCTGCATGTTCTGTATTTCTTTACACACATTTGTATCTAAATATAGAAGTATTCAGTCCCTTTCTAATTTCTGTGTAACTTCTGTGTTCCTCCTGTGTATTTGCTAAGTATTTCTAAGCTAAGTGTTGTGTATAAAAACCTTTTTCTGAGAAGGCTAAAGAGAGCATTCAGTCCAGATACAATGCGGAAATATACATTTCTCACTGTACACATATTTCTTGTTCCTCATCCATTATTCAATCTGCTGTAGGAAAAGCTTGTATGTGTGACACGAGACTAACAAAACCATTGCAGTAGTTGGTATTTTCAATTCCTAGCATCTTACTGCTCAGCGTCTAAATCTGTGTGAGTTGTTTTCTTCCTGCTGTGGTAAACAGTCTCATTTCTTACCATTCTCTTAAACATTGTAGTCATGGAGAATAGTTGCCTCTCTAGGGAACGTGTATACTACGGTTTCCACCTCGAGTCTCAGAGTAAACATAAACATTTATGCTGTTATGTGAGTAATATAACCTCCCCACTCCAGCGGAGTATTCCCCTGATTATGCAGCCACATTAGCCCTCTCAGCCACAGCACCACACTGGGAGCTAGCAAGATCATGTTCAGCTGTTTTTAACTTGAGGGAACAGATTGTTAGAAAGCAACATGTCCTCAGCTTTGTTGATTTAGAGCCTGGGTAAACCTCTGTGAAGTGAGAGTTTGGGGACTTCAGTGAGATCAAATGCAGCCATACTCTTGCCTAAAGAGGAAATATTTAATGCAGTATTACAGTTTAGCTTGCCTACTTAACATCATTTTGGGATGCTCAATTCTCCTACCACTCTAGGCAGCTGATATTGCTACTGAAGTAAACAGAAAGAAATTCATAATTAAGCAGATAATGGGTAGTAGAAATTCACTAAAGAATATGGGTGATATTTCCACGTCTGTCTTTTTGCTACACTTCATTTTCCTTTCTCTCGGTGGTCTTGATGCAGCCTCTCAGACCAAAATACTTGATCGCAGAGCTGCAGTTTTATTAGAAGATGGAGGGCCACGTTTTCGTAATGCCATTCCCACACCAGGTGCAAATTAGCCCCAAAGCTGCTGTAAACAGTCTGGCAAGTTCATCACAGTGCAGAGGAGATCCAAAACTAAAAGTGAGCAGGGATTTTTCTCTCTCTTCTCATGTCTGAAGCTGGGAAATACTGGCATTGCTCTACAAAAACACAAATGGCCAGTGTGTTGTTGTGCCAGGAGTACTGGAGCTTGCAAGGAAAGAGAAGAAAATTCAAAATCTCTTCCTTTTTATAGTTTGATGAAATGAGGACTAAAGGTGCTTGGGTTCCTGTAGGAGGTCCTAGTTTAAAAATAACAGCATCAAAACTGAATTGATTTTAAGCCCTTGCCAGTGGGGAATTTTGTTGCCAGTGTAAGCCAAAGGGGCATCATGACCCTCTGATTCAACACAGAGCCTTAAGCCACCCTCTCAAACTGCTTGATATCCCAGCTGATATCCCAGTATCAACAGATGTCCAGTATCTCATCTCCATTTTTCAGTTTTATCCAGAACTATAACAAAAAAAAAACAACAAAAAAACCAAAACAACAGCAACAAAAAAAAAACCCCTATGTACTTATACTGGAGTATATTTATCTAAACTCTGCCTTTCTTTTAGCCAAGATCCAAAAATAATGTCTCCATATGCTGCTTCAGCAAGGTAATCTCTAAACTCTCTAGCCTGTCAAGGTCCTAATATTTTGCTATTATTTATTCCTTTTCCCTGACTTCTACTATCTGAGGGCTTGGGCACCCACATCATAAACTGTTTCAGGGACTTGATCCAGCTAAGGACTAACAAGTGATCTTTTCTTTTTCTTTTTTTTTTTTCCTTTATTCCTTTTACTCTGTGAATTTTCATCCATTCAGTTCCCCATAATGTTTCAATACATGATTACACAAGACATAGTGCCAGTGCAAGGCAGGAGAGTGCACAGCTGGGGATGGAAAAGGCAGCTGAGATCACAGCAGTCTCAATTTAGATTTGTTGAAATGATTACAGATATGCACCTTTCATTCCCTGAATTTTAGCTGCTGCTGAGAGAAGTGATCCCCAGGGACAAAAATATTTTTAACCAGACCAGTTTATCATGCAGCTATAGGAACTTCATGCACTTGGCATTTAGAAGGTGTTAGGAGCTAGAGGCAAGCAACTGAGGGAATGAGGGATATATCTTTGGTGACAGTGATGGTTTATTACATACTAAAGTGATATTGAAACTTCGTCTGTTTTATTTGAAATGTATTTTTATTTAAAAAATCTCTAATTTCTTAACGAGTCTAACAGTTGTGTTCCTGAAATCATATGTGTTTAGGAGTTTTCCAGAGGAATTTCCCCCTGACCATTCTTCGCAACTTCCCTCCTTCTTCAGTCTCTCTTCTTCACCTTCTCACTCCTCTACATGCACAGAATGCAAGTAATGATGCAGGAAAATAGAGAATGGGTTTCCATGTTGTTATTATCTAGTGATTTGCAAGATTTCAAAGTTGTTGGTCTTCAGTTCAGAGATAAACAATTCTGATTGTCTCTAATCATGTTAGTTGCCTTTGAATGCTATTCAAACATGTATACAACATCTCGCAATGAATTGGAGATGACACACAGTGAAAACTAAATGTGTGTGAAACTTGATACTCAGGGATATGTCATTATTCTCGATAAGCTTCTGTCTGACTTGCAAACCCAAAAGAATAGAGTTCCACACTTTATTAATTTTCAATGTAAAAAGGTGGCTTGCTGTTTTCTAAGATATTAAACACCACTAAAAATACTGCTTTTTCTGAATCATGGCTAGGACATTACTGTAACATGGTTGCAAATGAGATTTATTCTTAATCCTTCAGGCTGAGCTCCTAAAATGAAACATAATTGATCGAATTATGTATTGTGAACAAATCAGACAAATATGGGAATTCTTCCTTAAAAAATATTTCATTTTTTTTTCATTTTCTTGGTTTAATGGAATAAAATATAATTGTATCTAAAGTCCTCCATCTCAAAATTTTAGGAAATAGGTGATTATAAAATTAATTTTAACAAAAGTGGAAATAGAAAAATGGGAAAGAAAATATTTAACTAACACTGAAAAAGGAATCAAAGTATTTAATATGAACGCAGATACTAAGTAATAAACTGATTTCTATTTAAAAATTAAGAATTTTTGATAAAATGGATGGCTGTAAAGTCACAGTAAAAGTGATTTTTTTCCCCTGAAACTAAAAAGTTGTGGTTAGGACATACACAGCAGAAATGTACTTTTACCATATTTTTCAAATTCTAACTAAGCACTTTAGTACACATTTTCTCTTAGTTCGATATCAGGTTTTGTATTCATTGATGAAGCATTTACTTTTTGAGTAAATTTCTAATTCCTTTTGTCTATTATTAGAAATTTTATGGTTTAATTAAATCACTCTATTGATTAGCATAGTATAATCTTCTAATATACAGCTACACAGAACTTACTTAAATCTTTTGCAGTTCACTTGACTTGCTGTTTTTATTTCGTTACAAAAAAATGCTGGCCTATGGCATCTTCAATTTTCATTAGCATTGTTAGGTGAAAAAAAAACCCATAAACCCAGAAGTGTGTCTTTTATTACGATGTCAACACTGGCATTTCAATAGCTAGCAAAGGTCTCCAGCTGACTTCATCAGTGAATAGATTGGTACAATTTCTCTCTAACCAGGGAATAAAGTCACCAATATTTAACAGCTTTGATGCATACTTGCATGTTGTGAAAATTAAATGTATCTTTTATGCTAAAGCCCAATGTAAAAGCTCTTCACAACATCTAATATCTGTGTCCTGGCTTTAGAGATACAGAAACTGGAGAGCATAGCCTACATGTCAATGCTGGAATGCCAGTAAAAGGTTGTATGTGTGTAAAACAGCCTCTGTTCTTTCAGACCAGCAATAATTTGTTTTGCTTCTTCATCCATGTTTCACCTTCAAAGAGCCAAAAAAATCAGTTGTTATTTTAAGAATGCCACATCAGGGATCATCAGGATCCCAGCACTTAAATGTATGTAAGCAGTACTGAAAGTCAAAAAACCAAAGAATTTTCTACTATAAATGGAGAAGTTATAATCTGACAGAAAAAGCTCAATTCAGATTATTAAAAGCACCGCTGAAGAATTTTGGTTGGAAAAAACTGCTGGACCTGAGCTGGTCCAAACCATGCTCAAAGCTTTTTTCTGAGCTAGAGCAGTTTGCCCAGGGTTTTCTGCAGCTTCTCTGGGCACAGTTGGGACACAAAACCCAGCTGTTTACTCAGGAGCAGAGGGTCATATGGAGGCACAAGTGTTTTCTTGGCAGGCGTTTGGAAGTCCCTTAAGGGATCTTTTGGTTATCAAATATTTACATATAATCTGATCATCTTTGTCTGCCTAGAGAAGCCACTGTTGTCTGGGAGGGGCTCCAAGGCATAACCTTCACTGCTGGTGCTGGTGTGTGCTGGAGGCTTTGAACAGGTTCAGTCACTTCTAGAGCTCTGCATGGATCTGTTCTTGTGGCTCAGCAGCACATGACATTGTGGAAACACTTTACACCTCAACATACACTTCTGTTTTCTTTGGTTTGGTTTCTTTGTTTTATTTTTTTTTAATAACTACTTCTCACTCCACACCCATAAGTGCATCATAGAAGACACTCACATAAATTTTCACATAGAGGTGTTTTCCAACACTCCATGCAGCCTCAGGTAGGAAAGTCCCATGAAGACCATTTTGGCTGAGGAGAATGCTGTCTCTGGAGGTACCTGAATCGGGCAGGGCAAGATACCATTTTTCCTAGCCCAATACCACTGTTGCTGTGCTGACATGACCATCTTCAAGCTCTTTTTGCACACTTTTGACTGCCACTCCCCATGGTAATGTCTTGTTCCTATCTTTGTGTCCTTCTTCTTGTGCTACTTATCCCTAGAACTTCTTGTCAGTTAAGCAGGAAACCCATCATAAATCTACTACATCTCCAAGACTCTCTGCTGAGTAGGGGTCATTTGTTCCCCCATCAAGGTTTACAACCCTGATGAATTTGTCTCATGCTTCTTTCTCCCTTGCTGTGCTCCAAAGGTGTCCTTTTCCATGACTGCACCCTGCCATAGTCACATTGAATCTTTTGGAACTCACTGGCTTTCGAAGTATAGTGTTCTCAAAACTTACTCTTAGAAAATATCCTAACAGATACAAACCAGACCCTTCCATACAGAAAATGTACATCAGCTATGTAGATGTTTTCTTTTAATCAATTTGCTTAGGTTTTATGTTTGCTTTTTAAAAAAATGCTGATCTTTTGCCTTCTTTTATCCAGCAAGTAACCTAAGCTAGCTATTTTGTACATTATATTATCATTTTTTTCATAATCTCCACCTGTTTTAACAAAAAAAAAAAAATCAAAAAAACAAAAAAACCAAAAAACAAACTTTTCCCTGGCCTGTGTTGAAATATCTCAGTTACATATGCAAACCCCGCTGAATTCTGAGCAACAACAGCTGAGCAAATAATTTGAAATAAATTCCTGCCTTAATTAATCTTTTCCATTTGCTAAATGTCTATAGGCAAATCATAATTTCTTCATATTAATTCAGTATTCAGATTTGCTTAACAGTTTTTCACTTAATTGATTGAATGAGTAACTGGGAACAGTTCAAAGCACCTTTATGTTGTTCAGTATTCAGCTTGGCTGGCAATTAAAAAGTTGTTTGTTGTCTCTAACTCATCTATAGTTTCTTCTTATCAAACATCTCTTTGTGGCCTCTGTATCACAATATCTGAAGACCCTGCAAACTTAAACATGCTTACTCTTATAGCTTATGAATTCAGGATTTTTTTTCTTTTTTCTCTGTTTTATGGATGAGAAGCACCATATATAAAGCCAGGTTCGTTAAAGGTGCTTAGGCACAGTTCCACTAAACTAGAGAAGCAGCACCTCATCTGCTGCCAGCTTACTTCCTGGAAAATTCATCAGCCAATAAATGTTTTGGCTCCAAATAAGGTATAAAGAAGAGCCAAGTGCCTAAGGAATGGATTTTTCAGAAACCTGCAAGCTAAGCAGAGTCTATGTCAGTTAGATATGAGACAAATCCATACCGAAGGCCATAAATAAAAGCTGTGACTTACAATCCTTCCATTCCAGTCATCCAGAAAGCAATTGATCCAACAAGCTTAGGTTTGAGGAACTAATGCAGTTGAAAAAATGAGGGCACATCAATCTCTAGTAAGTATTAGAGAAGCATAAAATGCCCACCTTCCCCTTGGGGATCAGCGGCAAACTACTCATTGTTTCCAGTCAGAAAATGCCTTCTGTTTCATGTAGGGACATCAGGGCCCTGCAGACATCAGTACAACTGAACGTCCCTAACAAGTATCACCAAGAGCTTCCCTTCCCATGGCTCCAGCAGCTCATGACAACCCTGAGTCAGGCATCCAGTCCCATAGCCTGAGCTGTGTTGCAAATGTACTTATTTCCAGCCCTGCCTTTGCCTTCATCTGCTGTTTTTTCTCATTTCTTTGGTCCTGGTGCATGTTGTGCTGTGTTGTGTGCTGTGCTGGAGACTGCACCAGAGCCTAGCACTGCCTGTTGTGCCCAGACCATGTGGGACTGTGCCCTATTGGCCAGGGCATGTTGGGGTCACCCTCTGCTGCCAGCTTGTGCCCTTGGCCAAGCATGAGAAAATATCAACAAAGCTGCAATCTACAGCTCTGCGACAGAACTGCTAAGTGCAAAGGTTTTCCCTGGACAGAAAAGTACACTGACATACCTTTTCCCTTTCCTTCCTCTTCTAACTCAATGTGTTCTTTGACTGTCAGTGTTGTAGTCATATTAAAAAAGTTGCAAAAGCACCCAGGTTTCAGCACCCAGGAACAGCTTTCCCAAGACTAGGAAGAATAAAATCACAGTTAGCTCTACCTAGGACAAGCCCATGGACCAAACTGAGAGTTCTACTTAGATGAATTGGACTGGAAAAATGGGTTGTCTACCATTGTCTACCAGCCACATTCTGGGTGCTTTCACCTTAACTGTTGAAATACATAAATTAGATATTTAAATTGTTATTATTTATTAATTAGATAATTATAAATTGTCATGAAATGGATTTTGGAGTTCTGAAAATATTCAGGAATGCAGTTACTACTGTGTGTATAGTTTGTACAAAAGAAGTCTGGAAATATGAGATAACAGAGAGATTGCTCATAGATGGGATTCATCCTGTTCAATCTCAAGCACAGGACTCAAGCAGAGCTTAAGAAACTAAAATTTTAATGTTGACGTTTAGATGTCTCCTTGTAATTTTAAATGTTTACTTAACCTAAATGTCAAAAACTTATTCAAAGTGATGTAAGTCCTCATGTGTTTGGAAGGGGGGGTATTGTTTTGTTGTTTCTTTGGTTTGGGTTTTTTTATGTCTTTATGATATTAGAAAAGGCAAAGAGAAGCCAGAATTCCATATTCCATGCAGGTGGCATGTATGATTTTACGAACACTTTTATGTTCATAGCTTGACAACAAAAGACACTCAGAAAAGAAATGTTAGCTCTGTTAGCATTTTATTATTTTATTTTTGGCTGTGCAGTTAATTGTACATATTTGTTATTGTTCTCCTCATGTTTAGTGAGACCTGATAAATGCAAGCTGGAAAGACTCCCTTTATATTCACAACTTTATCTTGAAGGGCTAAAAGCAACAAATGTATAGATATTATCAAAGAATAGCCTGGTTTATATTCCTATTGATATTTCAATACCTTTTCAGATAAATATCTTTTACAGTCACAACGAACAAAGCTGGAAATCAAATTTATTCAATAAAGAAAACAAAAATAATTTAATTTCAGTGAAGATAGGGATGAATTGATAACTCAATAGATAAATTGCAGTGACTCCAGATAAAATATCATTCTATGAATAAAACAGTCTTTTAGAATACACCAAATCAATAGATGCTGTATTTCTTAGTCAAAGGTTGAATCTCAAGAATATATAATTCATTGAAAAAATTGCTTTTGAAACAATCTTTGGCACAGAAAAAGAATGAAAATGTGGTAAACATTTCACTATTGAATATAAGCTTGTGCAATTACATAGAAGCATGAGCTCAAATTCTCACGTGAGGTTCCAGTGAATTGCCCAATTAAGTATTTTACAGGGCATGAGAAAGATAGAAAAAGAAGTCTTAAATAAATTATGATGTTTTGGACAAGTGCTGTAAAAACACTACAATTCTAGCACTTTATCTGCCTGTGGTGATTTTATCCTGTGATTCTAAATTTGTACTTCAGAGAGATTATTGTCTTACAACTGATTCTTTTTTTCCTGAAAACATTGAGATACTTCTTTGATAAAGTTTTGCAAAGTTTTCTGTTGTTCTTGTTCTGTTGCTCAAAAATGAAAAGACCATAGTAAGTCAGTGTAATGAAGCAACAGAAGATTCCCTGTAATAATTTATTTTCTTGGGTGTTCTGAATCATGTAAAATTTACACTGTGAATTATTTCTTGTTAGTAAATCTGAAGGGAAAAATTGTATAAGCCTTTGGTGCAAGTAGCTTTTACAAGTCAGAGTCTTCAGCAGAACTTTTCCCTTGTTTCTTACATTTCATTTCAACACTCGGTGGCTGTATAAACAGCTGATTTTTGAAGATTATTCCCTCAGGAATCCAATCTTTCGTATACATCACAAAAGAAACCTGAATTTAATGATTCCTACGATTTTGAAATTTTATTAGAAGTATTAATTAATCTATGTGTGACAGTCTCTCTGTATGTTGATTTCTCGATCAGTAAAGTGTTTCTTTTATTACCTCATAAATATATTGTGAAATAACTAGATGAAGACAATGCAGTGCTTTCTACAATGACACCTATATAAAAGTCTGACAGAAAAAAGATAGATTTAGTAGCCATAATCTTGAGAATTTTTTCAATTTAAGGTTCTAGCACTATTTATAGAGATTACAATGTTTTAAAATTTAATATTAATCATGTCTGCTGAAAAAGGAAGAAAAAAGCAAGAAATTACACAGCTGCAAAATCTATCTGCTAGATATAAATTACCAACTCTGTCCACAATTAATGTTTTTTTAGATCTAAGAGTTTTTCAGTACTATTAGAGAATGATTGGTAATTGTGAAAAGAAAATATTTGCTTTAAACTCTATGTTTGTTTGCTTGTTTGTTTGTTTGTTTTCTAAATCCTGTATTTGTTTTTGTCTGCTCCAGTGATATGGAACATATATGGATGGTTTTGGAGCAGGCCAGATGGCTGCACATTACCTTAAAGACCTTATTTCAAATTCTCTGAGACACTTCACATCCAGGAGCTTCACTAAAGAGAGATAAATATTGAGCCAAACCTATGAGAGACTCACACTGCCCTTGTCTGGCACCTTAAACCTGGCTGAGATACTTAAGTAGTCATTTGAGTAACTGAATATAGCTCCTCTGTTCTCTCACAAAGTCTGTAGAAATATTTGAATCATAGGGCATAAGAACCTCTTCTATTATTGGAACCAAAAGGAATTATTCTTTCCAAAATTTTGAAAATGTTTAAGAAAATCTTGAACTTTGAGAATAAAAGATAGACACAACAAAATTCAATTATTTTCTTGTAACAAAATGTCTGCAAAATGCATGTGGTCCCACACCTTCTTGATCCTATAGCCTTGGTGTAAGGAGTTGTAGAATCACAGACTTACTCTAGCTGAGTTCCAAAGGACGTCATTATTAGAGAATTCACTGTTACCTTTATCACACAATCCAAGGTGTAGCATCATCTAAGTTTGCATAATGAACTTCTCGGGTGACAGTGGGAATTTTTAAAGTATTCCATAAGTAGTGGAAGATGCCACTCTCTCCCTGGGAGACACAGAGATATGCACAAATTGCTGCTGATCTTTATTCCTCCACTGTCAAGAGACAGTCCACACAGACTGTCATAGAGAGGGTGATGAGGACAGTCAGTCAGTGGCAGATGAGAGAAGGTCCTGGTGGAGAGCTGACTGCAGAAACAGCTGAACTTAATTTAGTATTCTCTCATTGAGTCAAGTGGTTGTTATAATTAACCATCTTTTCATTTTGCATTCATATCAACATTCATCCCAGTATTTACTATGGGCTTGTCAGTCAAGCAGGAAGTAAGATAAAATAATTTTCATTTGTTCTCAAAGGACATAAGTATTTAATCTGTTTGCAGGCTTTGGAGCATCTTGAGATACAGATACACACCCTTAAATAGGATCTGCACTTTTACGCATTAGATTGCGGCATTTGAGAGAGGGTTGGAAAGCCCAAGGTATGTGGCAAGACCCTTAGAGCACACATAAGGGCTTTAGGCTGTGCTGTGCTGAAGTGACATGGAGGAATGTGCTGGTTTGGGCTGGGACAAACTTAGCTTTCTTAACAGTAGCTGGTATTCCTGTTGTCTTTTGCATTAGTGCTGGAAATAGGATTGATAACACAAGGATGTTTCAGCTTTGCTGAGCAGCGTTTACACAGCCTCAAGGCCTTCTCTGCCTCACCCCACCAGTGAGGAGGCTGGGAGTGCACAAAAGTTGGGAGGGGACAGAGCCAGGATAGCTGATCCCAACTGACCAAAAGGATATTCCAGACCATATGGTGTCATGCTCAGCATTTAAAGTGGGAGAAGAAGGAAGCAGGAAGAGGGGCGTGCTCAGACTGATGGTGTTTGTCTTCTCAAGCCACTGTTACATGTGATGGAGCCTTGCCTTCCTGGAGATGGCTGAACACCTGCCTGCCCATGGGAAGTGGTGAGTGAATTCCTTATTTTGCTTTGCTTAAATGAGCAGCTTTTGCTTTACCTATTAAATTGTCTTGATTTCAACCCACAAGTTTTCTCACTTTTACTCTTCTGATTCTCCCTCCATCACACCAGGGGGAATGAGCAAGTGGCTGTGCGGTGCTTAGTTGTCAGCTGGGATTAAACCATGGCGTGCTGAAAGAAGCAGTATGAGTGTAGCTCCTACTCAGCCTTCCACTGGAGTCCTTGTCTTGCAACATCCATTTTATTGTTTGAGAGCTGGTGATAGAGATCGGACCAAACATGCTGGGGATGATCATTTGCTGAATGCCTACAATGCTCTTTGAAGACAGCAAGTGTCTTGAATACTTTATGCTTGATAGGTGAAACAAAAGTCCTGCTCTGTACTTCAGTAGCAATTGTTGTGGAGTGAGACTTTCAAGAGGATCCTGCAAAACAGTGGGAAGGTGAATTTGGCAGATTGATTTAAAAGTATATACTTCCTCAGACCCCTGACCAGGTCTTTGTTCAAACAAAAAAAGAATTTGTATTCTTACTGATAATTCTGACAGCACTTGGTGCTGCAATATTGTCAGATCTTGTAGTCTTGTTCCATATCTGTTGATACATGACGTAGTTTATAAAGATTCACATGACTAGCTGATGCTCTGTTTCCGTGAATTGAAAAGCTATTCTTGTTCCAGCTGTCAATCTGATTCCATTTTCTAAAACAACAGCAAACAACACAAAACAAAAAGCCAACCTAAACATTTTTACCAATTCTGAAATTAGGAAAAAATAATTACACAAAATAGAAACTTTTTAAAAATCTCTGATTTTTAAGCCAGTGTAGTTCTTCTGGCTTGCTGGCTATTTTGGATTAATCCCAAAGGGCAATTAAGTGCCACATAGCCTCTTGCTCATTTACCCTTCATGTTCTATATTCTAGAAATAAACAAAGATTTAGTTTCTAATTCCTCTTTGGTCAGTTTATTGTATGAGAGCATTTACTCTGAGTAAGGTGAAGTAGGGGTTCAAAACAAAGACTAGAACTAAACTACAACTCTGTGATAGTCCAGTGACTGTGAATAATCACTGTGGTCTCATTCGGGGAAAGGGGAAGAGAGATTTTATTACAGAATTCTCTTGATAATTTAAGGGTTATTGCACTAATATATTCTTCCTTGTTCGCTTCCACCTAATTGCTAATATAATTGTATATATATCTTCTTCATATCTCAGGTTTACCCATTTTATTCACAGAATCACAGAATACTTGAGTTTGGAAGGGACATCTGGAGATCATCTAGTCCTCCTGTAACAGTATGCAACATCTCTCTGAAAATAATATAAACAGTTAAATAAAACAATCAATCATTTTTCTTGAAAGAATTTATCTTCAGGTTCATGATCAATAAAATAAAATTGAAATCTAGGAGGCGAGTTGAGAGATTAATGATGCATTACTTTTTAAACCTACTTTTCCTTCTGTGAGCACATGAAATTGAAGAACCATCCCTTCTGTTGCTACTTCTCACCTTATGTGCATGCCCTTCGTGCACTGTAGTGAAATATCAAAGTTTGTTTTAGTTTAGCTAACCTGGTTTCTGGAATATACATTATTCCTGGCAACATGTTTATTTAATCCAGTTTCTAGCTGTAAACCATGCTGCAGTAGTTTTACTGTGCACTGCATAATTCAGAAAGGCATACCCAGAGAGTTCAGGACACCAAAGTATGGGGAGAAGACATCTCTTCCCTCTAGATTACATTAATATCATATGTTCATTCTTCATAGTGCATTGGCCTGATTTTTCTTTAGACAAGTTTTGTCAGGCTGTGCTCTGTGCTTTTCTGCAGAGTCTCTTTCAATTTACCCGGTGCCATTGAAAGAAGGGTAAGGGTAGGCAGTTCTCATGAGACATCGAGTCAAAAGACATAATTACAAAGACAAATTGTTACACTATTTTATGGTTGTTACTATGTCACCAGACAAGAGCTTTGAGTCAACTCAGACTGCACTGTTGTAAGAAAATCTCTGTGTCTTGATTCAGCTTCACTTGAAAAGGAAATAAAATTGCTGCATAAATATCCCATTTCCAAACCCAGAGTTGCAGGAATGGAATCTACAAACCTTTTGCCACCATTCACTAGGAAATTACGGGGAATGACCATGTTTACTTTCTCCGGCAGATGTCACTCAAGACACTGGCAAATTTACATTTCAGAAATTTGCAGTAGGAACACAGTCAGAATGAACTATGGCATAAAGATCTGTTCACTCCAAAAATACCTTGGCCTATTTCAATATCATTACTGCTATATACACGGCAGGAGCAAAGAGCAAAATTTTCAGTTCTGTTCCTTTGTAAAATACAGTAGTTTGCATCAGTCTATTAATGAGTCATCATTTATTTATATCCACAGGAGAGTGATGCTCTGGAGCAGCCCAAAGACTGAAGAGAGATTTGGGACAAAAACCAATTCATACAGGAGTTATTGGAGCCTGAAGGAAACTGATAGTACTGGCAGTTTACTATATATGCTTTTTACTTACCAATTTATTTTACTGTTGCATTAAAATAAGTACCCTGTAAATACTGAGCGGTGTTTCATGTTACCAGGCATTCAAATCAGACTGGGAAACCACTTTCAGATAGAAAACAGATCTTTTTGTTTGTGAACACAGAGCAAGGTAGGGGGAAAGGGAAAGGGAAAGGGAAAGGGAAAGGGAAAGGGAAAGGGAAAGGGAAAGGGAAAGGGAAAGGGAAAGGGAAGGAGAAGAGGAAGAAAAAAGGGAAAAAAATGGGGGGGAAGAAATAAAGGAGAATGGGGGAAAAAAGAAGAAAAAGAAGGAGGGAACAGATGATATTGAATACTGAAGTGCAAGAAGACAAAGATGGGTGTGGAGTTTTTATTTTCATCTAGTTTTCTCAATGCTCTCAGAAAACATTTGAGCAAGCAGTAGAGGGAAACTTCATGATTAGTCATTTAGTCATTATTTAATAGACTAAAAGCATTAGAAAGAAACTGTACGAAGGAGCAAAGATGGACTTGGTGGGTTGACACTGGCTGGGCACAGGCATCTGCCAAAACCACTCTAATCCCTTCCACAACTGGACACGTGAGAGAAAATATAACAAAATGTTTTTTGAGTTGATATAAGAGCAGAGAGAGAGAGCTCACTCACCAATTACTGTCATGGACAAAACAGACTCCACTTGGGAAAATTAATTGCATTTACTACCCATTAAAATCAGAGCAGGGTAATGAGAAGCAAACCAAATATTGAAAACACTTTCTGCCCACCCCTCCTTTCCTGGGCTCTACATCCTCCCTCAGGTAGTGCAGGGAGACAGGGAATGAGGGCTATGGTCAGTTCACCACAGGTAATTTCTGCCACTGCTCAGGAAGAGGAGTCCTTCCCCTGCTCCAGCATGGGATCCCTCTCATGGGAGATGTCTCTCCATGAACTTTTTCAGTGTGAGGTCTTTACACAGGGTACAGTTGAGTCCTCACCACCCAGGAGTTTGAAAGACATGTAGATCTGTCACTCAGGGACACCATTCAGTGGTGGTCTTGGCAGTGTTAGGAGTTAACACTTGAACTTGGTGACCTTAAAGGACTTTTCCAACCTTAAAAATTCTGATTCTATACTGTTATATGGTTGTTACGTAGGCTGGGGGAATATTAGGTGTCACCACTATGATTTAAACACAAATTCATAAACAGCGAGTTTTCCAAAATATGTTCTGATTCAGAAAGAACTTGTATGTAAAGCCTTTTAGCAGACTTTGCATTTGTGGTGAAGAAGAACTTTACAAAAAAGATGAAAGACAAAATAGAAATTCTAAGTTTTAATTAAGATGAATATTTGGCTAGCCTTTTTTAGGGAAAATACAGCCTTGTTCTGCTATAGCATATGTAAAATGTCCACACAAAAATACATTCACACTCATAACCACATATGTATGTTGAACATCACAGGCATGTGACTAATGCTTTAGTATAAATTAAAACATGAAGCTATCAGTGGTGTCTAATTTTCCCAAGCTTTTACTGGATGTCTTTTTAAGCATGTTGCATGGCATGATAATGTAGGTTTCAGCTTTCCTGGATTATTTTCTGTGAGACATGGTTAGAGTAAGAAACAACCAGGAATTCTACAGGAACAAATCCTAGCAAAGCTGAAGTAGTCAGGTTCTCTAGAGAAATAATTAGCAGGGATTATAGACCAATCTGGCAAGTTGTAGGTGGAAAGCGAAATTTAAACTTCTGGAACTCTTGTGTTGAGAATGGACTGGCTCCAAAAAGCCGGCAAATGAATTTTCTTTATAAAAATTCAGTATGTCTTAAATCTTTAGATATGTTTCAAAAATATTGTTAAAATAGAAAATTTAATTAATATTGAGCAACCGAGAAGAAGCATAAATAAGTGGAGTACCATTTTTACTCTTACACAGAAGGACTTGTGTACGCAATGTTGAGGTTATCACTCCTCATATTATAAAAAAATTCACAAAAAATACATTACAGAACATTTAATTTCCTTGAACGTATGATTTGTTTAAATGCATTGTTTATGAATACTACAGTTCTGTGAAGGGGTTTCTACCCTGTTTTTTGTTTAGCCTAAAGAAAAGAAAAATCAGTATTAGATTCCAGATAATTTTTGCCCATCTTGTAAATTACTAATATCTGAATGTTTTTGAGTGTTAGAGGTTATAGCTCGTTCTATATTCTAAACTAATCTAAATATTTTCTCTGGGTGTGAGAAAAATGAAGACTATCAAGAGAATCAGTCTTATATAGAGTGCTAATTGCTCATAAAGTAGCACAAACATCACGAGCAATACAAATGGTCTGTAAGTGCCACAGGCTAGCTCCATTAGATTAATGAGCCAACAGCTCCAACTTTGATGCCTTTTCTAATTATGCATGATTCGCCATTTCTTTCAAAAGAAAGACATCTAATTAATTAGGTACAAAATGTCATCTATAGGTCATTGACAGCAAGGGAGATCACCACTCACTCGGTTTAGTCTTCAGGCAAAATTATTACTCCTCTGGGATTACCACCAAATGTCATTATTGAAACAAAAAGAGTTCCTGCAGCAGGAAGATTATAGAAAAGAGAGGGAAAAAACCCCACAAATCCTTTCCTTTTCACCCTGACTCATACACAGATTACATACTCGACCTTAAGTAGGTAAATACAATACTCCTGAGATGCCACAAATTAAAGACTCCCTTTTAATTACATAAAATGAAAAGATATTACAAAGTCAAAAGTGTGCCATAAAGCTCTTAAACAGTGATGTTAACTGCTGAAATACCCCAGTAAAAATACTTAGTTGAAAGTTCTCAATCTCACTCAAACTTTCAACTCCCAAACTGCCATCTTGAAGTTAGAATTTCCACTTATTTTACAAAATGTGACTCTGCAACATCCTCTGAAATGTTTGTACATTTTTGGTTTCATTTAGGGTCTGATCCAACTCCCATTGATTTCAAGGTCACAGTTTGGGAAAATGAAGGGTTGTTTAATGAATCCGTCATTATATAATTACTAGTCTGTTAGATTACCTTTACCTTGTGGAAAAGCAACTGAAACAAAGTTATTTGATATGTATGACTCTTGATACCAAAAACTAAAGCTAGTTTATTTCAGCTTTTCTGCCTAAAGCTGAGAAGAAATGCTATCACTTGTGGCTTGCAAGGAGATAAAAAACATTGTCAGGTACGCTCTCAGTTTGATTTATTCTCCTTTTTCCAAATGTAAAAGCTTAGATTCTTGATAGAGCAGTCCTAGCTAGACAATCTATAGGCCTTTAAAAGAAATGCTGTGGTTGAGCTGACTGGAATACAAAATTTACATTCAGCACAATAGTGTGAGGTATTAAAATACTCTTTCATTTTAAACTGGGATAAAAAGTTTGAAGTATTTAATTTATTCATTTTCTGTGAAGCAAATACTTAGTTTATCTTGCTGGGGGATTTTGTTAGGATTAAGTCTTAAATTTTGGTTTTGTGTTCATCACTCAATTATACTATATTTAATACTCAATATACTGTGTGCCATGGAGTCAGTTTCTAGTCCAGACACAGACCAGATTAATACATACACGGATGTAAATGTGAATATCTCTATTGAGTGAAATGGGTTTATGAGCATAAAACCTTTATTATCTTGAATTAGAACTTCAAAAACCCCTCCTTGCTTAGTATCAGCTTGTAGGAAATATCAGTTCTGATGTTGATGTCTCAGGTTTCTTAAATGTTTGTAATGAAATCTTGCAAATTCACACTTAATTACTTGTTTGGATGGCAAAGTGCATGTGAAAGTAGATAAGTAAAGTGATACAAACAGGCAGCAACACCATTACTATTCAAGTACTATTATTAATGTATATAGTTGTAAATAATTTCTCTGTGTTTTCTCATACTGCACAACAACATTTTTTTTGTTGCAGATAATCAAGATGTTCAGAGCTCTCAGTTTCTCTTTAATAGGCACTTCATGCAGCTAATTTGTTTTCTGCATTCCTTTGTGGTGATTCAAGTGTTTTACACCTATGAATATATATTTGAAGTTCTGTTCTTTTACTAGAACTTTCTGATATTCATAAATTACTTTTATCTGCAGGGAAAAGAGATAGAAGTGAGGAAAAAGACATTACATAACAAGCTGGGAACCACAGATTGGAACTCCTTCCTGCATAAGGCAAAGATGATATGATCAGCTAGAGAATTTTTGTGATCCTAATGAAGATCCAAAAAACCAGTTTGCCAACCTGTACACTGACTTCAGCAGAATATCAAAGGCTTGCAAATCAGTTTAGCATCTGGACTTTTAAAATTTAATCAGGGCATTACAAGGGCTGGTAAATTAGGGCCTGATCTTTCAGACCTTTAAGTCAATGAGAGTTTTGCTATTAATTGGAAGCAGAACGGAGTCCTTTATAATTCCAGGTGTCAAAAAAAACACGTTGCAAACAAAATCACAGCTACTCTTCATCTGTTTTTAAAGACGCTTTACCTGATCAATCACCAATCAATGCAGTGTTTTGGAGTGGCAACCTTTTCTGAATGCAAATAGTGAGATAGCCAAAACCTTCAGTATCCATATGTCTCCATAAAAGAAGAAAGCAATGAAGAAGAACATGCCACTGCTGGTGTCAGCTGGCATAGACCTAACTTTCCTCACAGTAGGTGGTATGGGGCTGTTTTGGATTTGTGCTGAATAGAGGGCTGATAATACAGAGATGTTTTAATCTTTGCTGAGCAGAGCCTGTTCAGCATCAAGGTATCTCACCACACCCCACCAGGGAAGAGACTGGGGGAACACAAGAAGCTGGGGGGCAACACAGCCAGGACAGCTGACCTCAACTGACTGAAAGGATATTCCAGGCCACATGACATCATGCACAGCATACAAAGCTAGAGAAAAAGGAGGAAGAGTGAGACATTGAGAATGACAGTGTTTGTCTTCTCAAGTCACAGTTACATGTGATGGAGCCCTGCATCACCGGAGATGGCTAAACATCCACCTCCCCATGGGAAGTGGTGAATGAATTCCTTGTCTTGCTTTTCTTATGTGCATGGCTTTTATTTTACCTATTAAGCTGCCTTGATCTCAAACCACCAGTTTTATCACTTTTAGTCTTCCTGTTCTCTCCCCCATCCCACCAGGGGTGACTGAGCATGTGTGGTGCTTAGTTGTCAGCTGGGGTTAAACCACAACAGTACCTGAGAGAAGTTTAGGAATTACCACAGGTAGACACTGAAGAAAAAAATAAGTATAGGGACATCAAAATAAACTGTGTATTTTGTCCACCTTTTCCTATAATCCTGTTTTTAGAGTGTTCAGGTAACTTTCAGCTTGTTACAATCTTTATTCTCTGGTGGGTTACAACAGATTGTTGTAACAATCTCTCTCTGGGGTGTTATAACAGATTCCAGCAACATTCTTAGCTGTGGCTCCTAGTGTAACCTTGATTCTGCTGCTGTCTTTATGTAGGTAGGATTATGGGTGGCAAATGGTGCAGTTTGTACCCCTCTTTGCAGTTGATTGTATCAATGCTGAAAGGTGTATATCGATCCTCAAGAGACAACCCACCAGTGAAGAAAGCAGGGGAAGTTAAGAGTTTCAGAGGACTTGTTTGCCATGGTGTGCAGTTATAAAACACTAGTATATTCACCTCTTTCTAAATGAAGATAAAAACAAAAAAACCCAAAACAAAACAAAAAACCCCAACCAAGCCAAAAAACCAAACCAAAACAAAAAAAAAACCAACCCAAAAACCAAAAACCAAACCCGAAACAAAACTTGAATTCTTACTATGTTGACCATTCTCTTCTGCAATACTCTCTATATAAGTGATTGGAGATCACTAAGGAGTACTCGGCTTCACTGTGCTTGAACTTGAGTTGGAGACTTGCGCTGTCCTATCTCAGTTATCTCATATGTTGTATATCTGGCTCATCTCAGAAGATGCAGAATATAGTTTCTTCACGCTAAAGGGAGCAGTTGTACCCATAGATATAGTTTACAGGGCAGTTTGTGCATTCAGAGAACTCAATAGGCACTTAGATCGCAGAGCACCCTTTGACTGCTTCCATTAACTGTCTACAAGGTAGAAAACAGAATAAGAATGAGGGTTGATTAGATCTTCACATTACAATAAACCAAACTCAGGAAACAACCACCTTAGCTCTCAAAATTTTATTGCAGCTTTAAGGAGGGACAGTTTCTCTACTCCCTTGCAAGACAATTGTTTTTCTGTAATATAAAGTAAAAGTCCTGGTTGCGGACAGGAGCTGACACACTGCTGACATTCCCTTCAAATGGAGGATTTTTATAGAAGTCAAATCAATTGAAGCCCAAGTGAATCAGCTGTAAAAATTGCTTCATATTTTGTAATCTTTCAAACGAATGCACTGACAAATATCTGGTTTTAAAAGAAAGGAGTCAGAAATGATCTTGCATTTGTTTAGAATTGTACACAATGCGTTAGCAAAAGCAATCAATACCTAATTACGAGCCTATCTCTGAGACCACAGCCCTCTCTATTCTAATGCTTTCTACAGAGATAAACCACTCACCACATGACCTGACACATTTGTTTTGACAGTTCTGCTTCAAACATGACAGTGAATGTCATAGTCTAAGAATAGCCTCCATTCTCAAAAAACCCCCACAATTCTATAGGTTTTTTTGTGTCACCTGCAAAAGTTTTCACAGTGAACTCTGGTTTGTTTGGCTCCTCTTTTATCCCTGAACAGTGATTCCAAAGACACATTTACACTAAAAGGTTTTAAATACTACCACCAAGTTGTTCATAAGCAGTCAAGGGTTTCAAGGCCTTTGCAGAATTTAATTCTACCTGAGAAGAGCTAGTTGTGGGATGCAGATTAATTCCATCCAGCTTTTGTAAATAAACCTAGACTCAGAAAACAACAGTCTTGTGGAATTTTCTGTCCCAAATGCTTCCAGAGACAGCCATCTCTAAAGTAGGACTGGATTTTAATTTCCATTTCAGGAGCCAAATCACAGTAGTAGGAGCTGGAAGTAGCTTAAATGTAATTAGCTCAAGCAAGTCAGCAAAATGCAGTCAGAGGTTAATCTGTGACAAGAAGTCAAGGTATAAGCATAAATTAATCTTTGCATACACAGTTGTCATATAGGTGCATAAAGAGCAGTCAGGTTGTTACAGTTTTCAGTCCAGCTAGCATGTCTATTTTCCAAGAAGAAACCTGCACACAAGAAATAATTGTAATGAAATACTTAGGCTGATAGTAAAACCCTCCCAAAGTTTATACATGCTTTGCTACTTTTCTCACTTTTCACATAAAAACAAAACAAAATGCAGCATCGATGCTGGACTTTCCAAGATCAGTCATTTTTATCATATTCAGAAGATTGAACATGAAAGGTTCAGTTTCAACTTACCCAGAAAAATGTGCCATAACAGCTCTTCCACACTCTCTGGTCATCATAGGGAAGAAAAAAATGTCCTTAGCTGAATCCACGAATAACAGTGTTTCACCTGTGCAAACTAAGCATGTAATTATCTGATAAATTGCATGGGCAAATAGCTAATTTGCAACCTACTAGTTAATATTAATATTTAAATATGAATCTTTCAACTCTTCTACCTTCCTGACTTAAATCATCATAGTCTGTGAACACCCTACTTTGAAGACAAAAATTACATTATGATTTTGGAGTCACAGTACTTATAAAAGAGGAGAGCTGATGTCTGAATGTTTAAGTAACTAAATTCAGTTTTGCACACTATCAGTATTTTATTAAAAAAAAACCCCAACAACTCATTAAGTGAATCACTGCAATTGGCTCTATGTGTTCGAAGCCAGCAGCTGAATGACTGAGTTGCTAAACATGAAACACTAAAAGCTCTGAATGACTAGATGCAGTGCAAGAAATGGTAAAAATACATGTATGGTAAAGGACTTGATGATACCTAGAAAACATGGACATATGTATTTGCCAGTATATTGCGTAAAAAAATTTTTAAAAAGAGAGGAAAATAACTAAGCACCCAGATACATGAGACATAAATGGCAGGTAATAACATGGATCAGATGACCCTGAAATCATCATCATCATCATCATCATCATCATCATTGGAAATAAGAAATAAAAAAAAGGGTGTTGACATGGATCTTGCATGTAGTTAAGATCTGATATAGAGTTCAAGAGATCTGAGGATATAAATGTGACTGTGGGTCAAGACAGGACTGCTAGTGAACTTCAGCCTGTATCAGCTGGAGAGGACAAATGTTTTTGTGCTGTGCTGCTCAAGTTTTTGTGACTGTTGTCGCTGTTTATGTGGTTACCAGTAAAGATAATGTTCTCTACTTCTGTTGATGTTTTTCTGTATATATATTGTGCGTGTGTGTGTGTGTGTGTGCATATGTGTTTGTACCTACTGCTGCAGAATGTATGCTCCACCTTGCTACTGTCTGGCTCTACAAAAAGGAGCATCAGAAAACACTGGAAAGAAGAAATCTCTTGGCTATTGAAGGCTGGATTCAGGTTCCCTCAAAAGATTCATTTAAGACATATATGATGACAATAAGAAGGTCATCTTACCTATAATAGACTTATTGGTCCCCAAATGTTGAGCATGAAATGGAGGCTGGTTCTTGCTGATTTTCTGTTCTTCAACAGTCTCCTGCAGGACCCACTGGACCAGGAGGAAGTCTCTCTTGTCCTCAGAGTCATTACTTTCTCAGGGCAATTATTTTCTTTCAATTTTTACAAATTTTCCCTACATGCATTTACTATAATAAGTGATGTAAGGCACTCTATTCTGGGTGTTCTTACTGGGCAGGCTGAATTTACCTATTCAACTATGATATTGGGTAACAGCCATCAATATATGCATTCAGGGTTCTTGCTTCCCTCTCTTGAACACATCCACACCAGAAAAAAGACAAAACACATGCCTTTGACATATTTTAGTCAAAGACAGACTGCTCTTGAAGTAACTTTTCTCCTTCACAGAGTAACTCAAAAGATTGTAAACAAGTGATTTATTTTACCAATAATTACAGCTCATGTTTACGTGGATCATGGGAGAGACCCAATTTTTAAAGCCCTTCAGCATCATTCCAGACTTCGATCTTTTCTCCCTTATTTACATGTGCTCATTAACAATTATTGAGCAATTTGTTATATACAGAAAACGCCCACTGTCTTGTACACCCCTTTACTTTTTTCTTGCCCTCCTGAAAGGCTGTACCATTTAAAGTGAAGGTCCCTGACACTTCCATTGGAGTGTCTTAGAGACATTAAGGATCTTTCAAGATACATTTATAAATGAGCAATCTTATCTACACAGAAGAAAATATGAGATTTAAGTGTTCCGTTTCTCATGTCTAATATGTATTTTTTTCAACTGCTCTTTACCTTGGTACATAATTTATTTTGTATTATATTTACTTCATTTAATCATTTTTAACAGCAATTATAAAACTCTCTCCTCCTTGCATCTTATCATCTGATCTTTCACTTGCATATTTTCTTTCAGTGGTGGCAGATTGAATGAGAGATTTTTCCTCTTATGGATACCCAGAGTATTTATTTCTTCATTTTAACACAACATTCTATCAACATTCTTATGAAATCTTTTTATCTTTTGTTAGCTGGAAACAAAATGCTTCAGAATAGCTTGCTGTGTAATTGAATAGAAATCTGTCGTCCGCCTCTTAAAATGTGATGTTTCTGCTATTGGTCATTTTCCATTGAATCTGCTTTATTTGTCACCAAGTCTTTACATTTTCAGTTTTAGAATTATTTTTCCTGCAGAGGTCAGATGAGCAAAACAAGCCAGTTTGTTTATGTTTGACATAATTTTTCTGCTAACTCTAACTTGTAAGCCAGAGTTGCATATAATTCTAAATTATTAGTGATGATTTTTAACAGGCAAAACTATTGCTGTGCATCTTTACAGTAGTAATGAGTTGACCCCAGCCAAAAGCCAATGTGGAATATTCATTTATCCAATTTAGTCCAAATGTCCAAGTACTCTCCCTCCCAAATTCCTCACCCCTAGCCTACTCACTGTGGGAGCAAGAGCAGGAAAGAAGATAGAACTTTGATACTGTGCAAGCATTGTTGAGCCATATTCAAAACACTGGTGTGTTGCCAACACTGTTAGGGCAACAAATGTAAAATACAGGACAGCACAGGCTGCAATGAAGGAAGTTAACCCCACTTCAGCCAGACCCAGTACAGTGATCTGCACACATCTACACAGTAGTAAGTCGCTCAGAATCTGAATGAGCTGTGTGGCAAATGTATTTGAGACCTGCAAAGTAGTGGACATTCAATGTCTTTTGCCCTTCAGAAGACCTCTGAATGACCTCTGTAGTACACAAGAGGGGAAAGTACTTGAAAAATCTTTTAACTGCTATAAGAACTCATGCTTTTGAAAAGGCTCCCAAAGATAGCCCTTAGTACTTCTTTTCTGTTTATATTCTACCCTCGCAGGTGAGGGAGGGAATGAGATATCTTTGTTTTTCTCCATCATTGGGAAAGACTCTGAACTCTGAACTGTGTTGGCAGGAGGTGATAAACTCTCCTGTGACCACTTCTCAAAGGGATGGAAATGCCAAATCCCCCATCTTTGGTGGACTGGATGAGTGCACTCTGCCCCTTATGTGTGCAACCAAGATTTGATTCTTACTTTTAATCTAGAAACTAAGTTTATGCTTGACTGAGCAAAGCAAATAAAGTTAAAAGGAACAATTAAGTCCTTCCTATTACCTGTTCCCTCACATGCAGAGTAAAAAAACAAGCTATAACCCGCAGGATTAACATTGCTGAAACTACTACCAAATAAACACAAGTTGCTGTAACTTGTTTGACAAGTGGAGTATGACTTTTGTCTAGACAGTGTTACACAGATACTTCAAAACATTTGTTGTAGGATTTGTCTGTCTGAGGTGTAGGTGCAGTTTGCTTCAGGTAGTCGGGACGGAGACGAGAGACCTCTGGAGTTTGGTCTTAGAGCATGAGGTTTATTGTAAAAAAGAGCGTGGGGGTAAGAGACCTGCCAGGAGCTGCAAGACGCAGCTCGAAGCAGGTCAGAGAGGTAAGAGAGAGAGAGAGAAGTACAGAATACAGAATACGGAATAGCAAAAGTACCGTGGTTGCAGTTTACAATACAATAAATCATCTTCTGTGCTGAATATTCCAATTTTCACTAACCAATCTAGAACAAGCTACAAATCCTACAACATTTACATACAGCCCAGGAGAGTCATTGCATTACCATACAACATTATATTTTAAACCCTTAAAACTGCTTTTTGGACCCTTTGCTAAGTTGGTAGGGTCTGCTCTGCCCTTTGGACCTGTCTGCAAGCAGAGGGTATTGTCTAATCAAGGAGGGAATTTACCTTCAGTGGCCATACTATTGTTTTCCCAGTTACTTAGTAACTGGGGTTTGGTATCTCAAAGCTTGTCTTCATTTCAATCTTGCCTATAGTTTCTATATTCTCAGCATCTTTTGCCAGGTAATAATATTTATAAGACTTTCCCATTTCATCCTCCCCAACAATTTGTACTTTGGATAACCTACCCTGAGACAGTAGGATCAGCTGTTTTAGAAGCAGGGATTACCAGTCTCACCTGCAGTATCTGGCTGGGATAATACTGTCTGGGGCCTGCAATTTGCCATGAACAAGTGAAAGGCCCCACACTGGTCAGCAATTTAAAATGGATTTTCTGTCTTTTAATTAAGCAACTCAAAAAAACCACAAAACCCACAAAAGTAACAAAAAACCAAAAAAACACCCCCAAAATACACACACACGCAAACACAAAACCCAAAACCAAAAAACAAACAAAAAACTCAATAAAAAAACCCAAAAAACCCACAAAAAACCAAAAACTAACAACAACAACAAAAAACCCACACAAAAAAACCCCCAAGCTAAAAGAAAACAAAAAAAAAACCCAACTAATAAAAAAACCCCCAAAGCAAAGCAAAAGCCAAATTTATAATTTGATAACTGTTGGGTTTTAAGAGAAATTTGGAATGTAGAGATACAAAGGGTAATCACCCTGTTCTGGCATATAGGCTTTGTCCTCACAATTAGTGTTTAGGATATTATTTCAAGGACTTTTTGGTGCATCAGTCTCTATAGAGAAGTCCTCCTGTGACTAGAGGAAAGGTAATGCCTTTTATGATTCTGTCTGTGATGTGTAGCTCTGTGTGTCCATGCTGTGCTGGTCTTGGTAGCCTTCTGTTGTCTACTACACCACATTGCTTGTAGACTTCTCACTCCTTTGGAACATTTTTCCATCTCATCCTGAATCGTGCCACTTGGTCATTCCTGTGCAAAGTTGCTCCCTGAGCAGGAGTGATTTGTCCCTCTTAGAAAAGGTTTCACACTTTCCTTTGATAAATATGGTAGAGTATAAATTGTAGATACTAGTCTGAGTAAATCAGTACTAGCCCTGTACTGAACCTTCATAATCCTGCATCACAGCCAAAAGAATATATATTATTGCTGCTCCTAGTCGAGTTCATATTGAAATACACAAGGTGTGCTCACTTAATTTGATCTCATGGGAGGGCTATAACCTCCATTAGAGAGGTGGTAGTGAGTTTCTGAAGAAGGTAATTTCTTTAAACTCATCAGTTAGATTTAGAAGAGGGAGACTAAGCTGTCTTGGGTAATGATAGTGTTTTGCATCTTACACAAAAATCCCAGAGACTTCTAAACATCTTTGAAATAAATTACTTAATAAATAGCTGAGCTTTGACTTCATGCATACACTCTGCTTTAAGCAGAGAGTGAAGTTTTAAGCCCGTATGTTCCCTGAATTTTTCAATATTGTCTTGAATGTGTCATTTTCCCCTTTTTTCTTCAGCTGCTGTGGTAGAAACTGTGCTATAACAAGGTCGACAAAGAGTTGCATTTCTCACTGTGAGTGGAGTGCAGGTCTAGAGATGAGCTGAGGAGGGCATTGCAGGAGCAGTAGCGCCTCTGCCCTATGATGAAGCCTGCCATTGCTGTAACTTTGTGCTAGCTGATTCATGGAGCAGTAATAAAGGTTATGGCAGTCAGTAAATAACCTGTCAAATTCCTACTGCTTCCCTTACCCAATTCAAAGGATTCATCAATCTTTGTACACACTTGTGCTGCACATCTGGCTTGCTTATTGATGATCTGGATCATGTTCATCAGTTCCTTGCTCATTTAATGCCTCTGTAATCACCTCAAGCTTGTGTGAACCCTTTCGGAACCACTGAGGTGTAAAATATCTTCCCTTTTGGTGCTCAAGGTGCCATTCTCTGCGTTCTGACTATGCATTTAACAGCATTATAGACTAGTATAAACACACCTTCCTTTCCTTCTAGAAGCATCTTAATTAAAGAGCAGTAAGTATCCCTACCTTAAAAGACACATGAACATAGACACAGACACACACAACGTAAAAGTACCCTTTCCCTACACACGCATTTCTTAATTAGACTTTTTAAATGATATTTTTCATGGAAAATAGAATTTTTTTTAAACACACTAGGTGTTTTAAACATTCTCTTTAGGAATAAGGATAAAATGATTACTCTTTCTTTGTTCAATTTTTCTATGAATTGCTAACAGAGACAGGAGCAGTGTTGATTGATTTTTTTAGGCCTGGTCACAGAATATTTCCTTCAAAAGCCCAACATCCAGGAGAATTTAAACATTTTTTCTGTGACAATTTAATGTAATGCCATATGGGTTATAAAAACAAAACGGCACTTTTTTTTTTTTTTTTTTAAGGAGAAGTCCTACCACACTGAGACATGTCATAAACAGACAAGAGAAAAATATGTGAGTGTATTTCCTGGAGAGCGCACTCATAAGAACAGCACTCATACCATCAGCTGCTCCCCTCTGGCTTCCCCAGGATAGAGTCAACCTCCAGCAGAGATTCCTATAAATCTGGAAAGGAGGAAGAGCCAGACATTCCATGAAGTCCATTAAGAACTTCAGTGTGATCAACCTGTTTTGTGTGGAATGTAGTTGGTACAAACTCCCTAAGATCTATATCTAAGTAAACTGATAGTGCTTACTTTATGTGTTTCTCTCCTCTGTTCATTGCAGGAAAATCACCTTCCTACAAGTAAACTGCTGGTGGTGAGGAAGACTTGCTAAACTTCTTTGGGTGTTGCTTTTTAGTCAACAAGAAAATAAGTAATTGTAACTGCTTCCACATTAGAAGCTTATTGTTTCTTTCATTCTCCTGTAAAAGGAAACCCCAGAGCTTTGTGATCTATACATAGATATTTATTATAAATTAACTTTTAAAATAGGGATATGGCTGCTCAATATCCTGCTGAAACTCAGTCAGATATTGAATGCAGTATCTATGTCTTTATTATTAAATCTGAACTTAGAATAAAAATCTATATAAGTCCAGCCTTTGGCTTTTGTGGAGATTTTTGTGGCTTTTGGAGTTTTTTAAAATTCAAAATCTTACTTAAACATGAAGACTCTTCATGAAGCTGCGAATGATACATATTTATCCACTGGAATTACATCAGAACTACATTTTTGGCCTGTGTTTAATTTGAAGAATACATTTTCAGAACTGAATCTTGATATTAGCATACAGATGGAATTGAACAGTATGTCAATACTGACTGACAAACCAGATAGATTGCTGGTTGCTTTATTTTAGATTAGTTCTAAATTTTCTCATGGAGAATATAAAAATGTAAAAGAGTATTTCAATTTTCCATTTCATTTAAACTGAGAAGAAAGCAATAATTCAAGGAAAACTAATAAAAGACTGATGTTAGAATATGATTGACATGTGGCTAAAATGTGTTTCAGTTGTAAAGTCAGTCCAGTGCTAATAAAACAGCATTGACTGTCTTGTAACCTTCAGGCCTCCCTTGCTCAAATCTAATTGATTTTAAAACAGTGTTCAAAAAAGAAAAGATGCTGTTCTATGTCTGCATGGATTTTTCCTGTGTTCTGCTGTCTTTGTTAGGAGTCACTTGAAATTAAATTACAATATGTCTTAGGGTGAATATAACTAATTATTTTTTTCTTTGTTATTTTATGAAGAAAAAAAAAAGAAAGAAAAATTTTGAGCTCCACCGTGAAGAAAAAATGCTTTATTTGTGCACACTTCCTAATAGGTGAAAATGCATGAGAGGAAGTGAGACAATCTGATAATCTGGCTGAAACAACTTCAAAAATTTTTACAATGCTGGAGACAGAAGGAGCATTCAGATGTCCCTTGTTATTAGGGTAAGGTATGCTTATTATTTTATTTGTTTATATGCATAAACAGCTGTTATTTTCTGAATTAGAACATGTGGAAACAAATCCCAGAAAAGTAAATATTTACATTTGTAATTTTGTTTTAGTGGCTAGGATTTGTCTCATAACAACTTCAGCCTCCTTATATTATCAATAAAGAGGAGCATTCATCTTTTTCTAAGATAAACACCACACAGCTGCTCACTCACTCTCCTCTGGTGGGATGAAGTAGAGAATCAGAGGAGTAAAAGTTAGAAAATTCATGGGTTGAGATAAAGGCAGTTTAATAAGGAAGGCAAAAGCTGTGCACACAAGTGAAACAAAACAAGGAATTCATTCACCACTTCCCATGGGCAGGCAGGTGTTCAGCCATCTCCAGGACAGCAGGGCTCCATCGCATGTAATGGCGACTTGGGAAGACAAACACTAGTATTTTGAATGTCCCTCCCTTTCTCTTTCTTCCCCAGCTTTGACACTCTGAGCATGAGGTCATATGGTCTGGGATATCCCTTTGGTCAGCTGGGGTCAGCTGTTCCATCTGTGTCCCCTCCCAACTTCTCGTGAACTCCCAGCTTCCTCCCTGGTGGAGTGGGCTGAGAGGCAGAAAAGCCCTTAACGTTGTGCAAGCACTGCTCCAGAATAATGAAAACATCCCTGTGTTATCAACATTGTCTCCAGCATAAATGCAAAACATGGCCCCACACTAGCTATTATGAAGAAAATTAAGTCTATCCTAGCCAAAACCAGTACAAAGGACCAAAGGAATGGTTCTACAGAATTGTGTTTTCTCTCTGTTCAATGAAAACAAGGTGATTAGTTCAGAGGAAAATGACTGCACCACAGATGTCTGGAGAAGCTATCATAAATCACAGCCAGTCTGTCACTATAAACCAGCATTTCAGCCTGTGCATACCACTGCAGTCTCTCGAAAAGGAAAGGTTTAAATAGGAGACATTTTATTCTTTTTTTTAAAAATATGTTTTCTATTGCTCTTTGGCATTTTTAAATCACTGAAATGAACAGTAAAACTGTCATTTCTTCTTCTGGACCTCAGATTAAACCTCAGTGTTTGACATAAGTAGTGTAATTACAGAAACGGCAACAAATAGATGCATAGGGTCTGTTTCTGTTCTGTCCTTTCTCACTATTATGGATATATCTGCACTACAGAATATCCTAGCCTTCAGAAGATTCAAAACACTAGTCTGATGCATAAATCCTAACTCAACCCAAACTCAAATTAGCTCATGTTTCCTCAAAACAAAACCTGACACAGGGCCTCTCTTTCTTCCTCTCTCTTTTTCTTTCTCTCTTTCTTTCATTTTTTTTTTTTTTTTTTTTTTTTTTAACATCCCTGTAGTTATTGCTTCCTCATTGTTTAGGTGCACAGAAGCCTCTTTCTCCCTTTCCACTTCCTGCCACCAGAGGAGCTGTTTCATGTTGTTAAGTCGCAGAAACACCAAACACTTCAGAGACATGATTAATGGCAATAGCTACTTTGGTTGATGGATTTTGATCCCCCAGCAGAAATCTGGCATCAATCATGTGGCTGAATTCCTCTCTGCTGTTAGATGATTTAGTATCCCATGTCCTGTGTTCTACAACTTCCATTTGGAGCTGAACAATTTCGCTGTCACTTTGGAAGTGTAGCAATAATTTCCAGTCTGCTTTAGATTCCAAGGTATTGGCAAGTCACTGCTTTTAGGACACACTACAAAGGGGTTCATTAGAACCATGAGAATAGGCAAGACACTCTATTAATTATCCTTTGGCCAGTAATACATATTCTCCCCCCCCAACCCCATTATAGACAAAACAGAATTTCTGTATAATTTCAGATATATACATATTCTGTTTAGCATTTTCTTGCAATTTGTGAATAAAATCTTTTGTCCTGGTATGGAAGTTTTGAACTTCAGAATTATTGCTGAAGTTCTACAGACAATATTTCCACATTAAAATCAAGATATAAAAACTGCAGATGTACTAAATCTCTTAAATACTTGAAACCTCAGGCAAAGAGAGATCCAAATAATTTACCATTATATTAATATGAATTCTGAGGATGCTAAGTAGGCCTCCATCTTATACTAGTATTATACTAGTACAGTTAATTAGCCAGTTAATTAAATGTTATAACAAACTGTAAGCAGGTTAATTAAAAAAACCCTCAAACTAAGTGAAAAAGTTGTGACAGAAAACAGAAGCTAAGAAAAAGATTTGCTGCCAGACTCCCAATAAGTATTTTGCAAACTTAAGTATTAGCGAAATTAATTGCTCAAATACGTGTGTGAAACGATGCAACTAGAGGGAGTTAAGCATGAAGTGGCTTTGGTCAGGCTCAAAGAACACATTGATGGGAAGTCACATCAGGAGCTATGGGACCAAGTTCAACAATCTACAGAACTGCTTTACTGTCTGTAAGTCTCAGAATGTACAAATAATAAGCTGTCCTGACAATGCAACAGTTTCTCCAAATCAATTTTAATATTGTGACTATTGCAAAAAATACATTAATATCCTTTTCTGTCAGGAGAAATGTTTTAAAACAAAGTTTTTAGAGTGTAAACAGCCTCCTGCCTTACAGCTGATATACCTGAACTATGGGAAAACTTATCGAAACTCATGGATTTAAGGTTGCTCTATACTCATTGGACCTAATGTTTTCAGTTCCTCAGACGGATTTCCACCAGATAGAAAATCACACCTCTAAAGAAGCTCTTGAGTGACAGTACACAATATTTTAGTTCGGGGATCATAATTTATGGTCCAGAAACTGCTGCAGGCATGTAATAATTCTTAAATAGTCCAAAACAAAATTATTAAGAAAAGCAATATTATTGTCAGTGGCAAAAATTCACAGTGCAAAAGTCTGCACTTGCATGAGAACCTTTTCAGAATCTGTAAACTACAAAAGTTAGAAAAAATACGTGTTTGTCAATGGGGACATTAACTCAGGAAATGGAAGACTTGGGTTCTGCGCTAACTTCAGAACATTGCACCTATAATTCTTAAATCCTGGAAAATGTCTGTGGTTGTTAATTACTTGTGGAATAATCAGGAAAGCTGATTCTCTTCTCTTTCTGTTCAGAATATGCCATTCTGTAGCCAGGAATGAAAATGTCAAGAAAACAGAACTAGCACAAATGACATGACTCTGTCATACAGATTTTGGGATGAAGAAATCTCAAAACTGTTGAGTGGTTTTACATCAGTAAGACACTGAATAAAAGATGGGAACAGTTGATACAGCACAAAATAAATGGCATTGGTTCCTCTTAACAAAATTATGCATTTCAAAATAGTACAGAATTTCTAAAGCATGCCTAGCCATATAAAGGAATCAAACATTACATGTTACATATTGAATTATTTTGCTTTAATAAATACAGTATAATACTGCAATATCCTGTAATCCTTCCAAACTTGCATGAATCAGTTAGAAAACTGGAACTCCTGTTAGCACCATTTTATACATCTTTGTCACCAGTCTTGAGACGGGACAAAGGAGAAATGAATAAAAAATTGTATTTCTGGGCTTATGGAATGATCTTCCACAACTGGCAGATTGCTTTTTTGCAATAGAAAGAAACTCTGTATCTCTATCTCAGTGATTTATCTAGTGATTGTGTGTTTGCTGGCTCACTAAAGTACCTCCTATAATGCAATACTTTCTACTAAAACAGTATATTTCCCAGAACATATATTTGTAACATAGTCTTTGGAAATATGTTATTTAAGACAAAAAAAAAAATTCCTTATTGGTAATTCTTTCAATTCATTGACATACTGTAATTTTTTTTAGGCTTAATATACATGAATGAAAAGGAATAAATCTGGTGACTCTTCATTGAATTTTTATTATTTTGCTAGCGCATCCTCCCAGACAAATGCTCTTTCTTTCAAGTCGTAGCTTTGAACACTTGATTACCAGAATTTTAGTAACTGACACTTCAAGCAAGAGCACTCCCCCTCCAAAATCACTGCATGAAAATTTGTTAAAGGATCTGTTTTCCATTAATGAAATCAGTGCCTAAACCATTTATTTTCTTCCTGGCAATAAAGGGAAAATACAGATTAAAGGAATTAAGGTAAGATGTGAGTAAGCAGCAAATGTAATAGCAAGTATCATATAAAAGCACAGACTCACAAGCAAGAAAATCAGAACAGTCATCAAAGTCCTCTGTCTGCTTGGAACACCAGCAGTCTAGGCAATCTGCTTCACACTGTTCTACCAGCAGGGCTCAATCTTGGCTCAGAAGAACCATCATCAACTCAGATGGAATAAAGCTATTTCTGTGCAGTTCCTGCTCTGTCCAATGAGATTAGTAAGGAGGGTATCACCAAGTACTTGTTGGAATGGTGGGAGTAGGGACACCTGCTTGGAGCTGAATTGATGCCTACTGCACATCTTCCTCTTGAGTGTGTTCTGGAACTGAACCAGTGACCTAAAACTGAAATACTCTGCTAAAGAAGCATCTGCATCTTTAAAACTTAAAAACTATTGGCAGCCAAGAAAAGTGAAACAACATGATGGAAAGAGGAAAACAAAACAAAGTGCATTCTATTATAAAAAGGTTTCTTAGTATGTGAAGTAGCCATCCAGAGCTCATGTGCACCATAGATGTGGGTCCTGCCCAATATACTTTGTGTCACAGTGCAATTAACAAGTGAGATCTTGATATACAACACAATGTGTATTAGTGTACACTTAAAATATGAACTCATAATTAATATTTTCCAATGTAATAGCATAAAACAGATCAAAACATGAAGACAAAAAATATTATATACTTATATTATTTACTATTACAGCTCATTTTACTCCTTTGCTCTTGGTTTCAAATCTTGGATAATATTTTAGGCATATCTACTTGAGCAACGGCAGGAAAATCTGATTTACGTTTTGCAGTACATAAACTTACATAAATACAATGGATATGTTCTATATCTGAGCATATAAACTCCAAAAAGTGGGCAGCTATTGAAGTTCTAACATAATATGTCACTGATATGGTTGTAGTTTTGAGACTAGAATTGTCTTATTTTTAACACTGCCAGAATGAAATCCAGAAGAACACAGACCTATATAGAGCCTATTGGCAAACTTTCTGATGATTTTTTCATTACTATTAAGACATTGTTCAAGTTCAATATGATTTGTAATTTTTGATTCCCCTAGTCCTAAAACAAAAAAAAAAAAAACAAAACAAAACAAAAAAAAAATCTTTCTCAATCATCTTGTACCCAACCAAGAATATTATCAGTGCAAAATTTGGATATTATCTGACGCCCAGGTTTAATCACCTGCTGTGTTTTCTGTCATTTCTGTCATATTTAAAAAAAATCTCTTCAACTGTTTGGTTTTTTTGTGGTTGTACTCCTCAACCTTCTTTTACAACAGGAAGTATTGTCTAGTTATTTCTGCATCCTACTTTGTCCAGATTTGTTTTCAGAAATCAAATTTAAAAAATATAATGGAATATTGAACTTGAAAGGGGCTTCTAGGCTATGGGTCTCTTCTTTCTCTCTTCACATTTAATCACTTAGCATAAATCACTTCATAAATTAATCCATTTCTTTCCTAAAGGTACCTAGAATATTTTCTCTTTTTTTTTTTTTTTTTTTTTGGGGGGTTCATTTCTTTTCTTTAGGAACCTGTGTTTCGTTCTTCGTTTGTTTTTGTTTCTATTGCTCCTGTTACACACTTTCTCCAGGATTCATTCCTCAACTCACACACATACTTTCTCTGTCAAGGTTACGTTGATTATGCACAATTGTTCTACACCCATCTATTCTTGTGCCAACATTGTCTGTTAGGTAAATAACTCTTTTATGTCCCTTGGGTTTACCACTGGTTTATTTATAGGCAACAATTATATTCCCTCTCATCCTTAGTTTTTCCAGACAAAAGAAGTTATGTTCATTTTGTGTCCTTTATTCTTCGAAAGCTCCCAGTAGTCCTCCTCCCCCTTAAAATAATTGGATAAGGTGTTTGTCCCATACTTATTGGATAGCTTGAAGGATGCATAAGCATGCTGTTAGAACATTTTTGTTAGTGGGAAATAAGGATTGGGATTTTGAATTACTGGGTTATCCAATTATAGTTATTTGCTGATGGACTAGATAATACAATATAAATAGTTGTGGAATGTAGGAGGCGGTCAGTTGGTATCATAACATGTTAAATTACGACAATGCTATACTCCTTTCATAGTTTTAATTTTCTACAATGGACATTCACTATATATGAAACTTTTAATAATTACCAGGCACATAAGTATTTAGTGAATTTAATCTCTGTGTACGTTTATTTCATGAAATGTAATTAAATATAATCCTTCTAGAGAGGTGTAGTAGCTGTGTAGTAGCTCTGACAACTGAAAAACTACTATGTAATTTGAATTATTTCTCAGACCATACCTCTATGCTGACAGGTAACTATTATGAGGAAGAAAATGATATATTACATGAAGTTTTCCTGAGAGTCTTTGTATATATTTCTTTTACCAGGGACAGTTGCAATTTAATAGTGCGTTAAAAGACCATGTGGTGTGCCATTTGTCATGTAGTATTTTTGTATAATCTAAGCTATAATTTCCTGCTTGGGCCCTAATTAATCTAATAACCACCTCATTAACTTTTAGGAAAGCCTCACTCTAACTTAAGGTTAATTATTTAGCACTTTTGGCATCATTGCTACACTACCTACATATGTGCTTATTTTTTGCTATTTATAAGATCCACTTGTATGAGAAAATTAATTAATGGATAACAAAAGTTTTGTATATCAGAAGGTGATATTAAATATATGTTTTGGTTTTTTTTTAAATAATCAGAAGAGAAAGAAGAGACAGAACTACAGCAAAGAGGATTTAGTTATCCTGATATATACAGCCTCAATGCAGCCTTCCCTAGTCCCCTCAGTCTCCTTTCTCTGGCAAAGGACAGAACAGACACAGTTAAGGGGCAGTCACCCTCTGGTGCATTCATCTGACACATTGAATGACTCATGCACTCTCTGCAGCTTGTAAAATGATAGTCTAAAATCAGACGTATACATCTACAGTCCAAAGTACAGTAAGATGAATCCCATCTAAGTTGTGTTTATCCTTACCATATCACATGAATCATATGTGTATTCATACACATGTCTATATAATTATATTTGATATATGTAACTACATCTGCAGCTAGTCAAATATTGCAGGAAAAAAATTAACTGTAAATGCTACCACTTTAAAGCAGAAACTTATTGTTTAATTGAGTAATTATATGGATCAATTATTTGGAATCCTTCCTTCCTTCCATTCTGACTGTCTGCCCTCCTTCCATCCCTTCAGTTTCTCAGTTTTAAAAAATAAATTTATTGACTAACTTTTTATTTTTCTTATTTTGACTTTTCATATGCATAGAAATAACTTTTCATTTATTTTTTTATGCAATACAAAAACCCCTTCCATAGCATAAGGAACATTTAAAAACATCAGCATAAATTAAACAATCAAAACTAAACATTTTTTAATATATTAAGATGCAAGTTTTATTTTGGTTTTTTTTCCTTTCTTTCTAATTTGTAAGAAGAAAGCAACTAATTTTTAGCTCAGAAAATGATCAGTGAAATAATATTTGCTAGCTTTAGTATTTTTCCTACTATGTGATCTGTACTATGTCATTCAATAGTTTCATCTAAAGACAAAACTAAATCTACTAGGTACAGGGCTTATCTGTATATGAAATTTAAAGTTTTGGTCTCTGAGCCATAATGATTCCTGTGGCTACTCACAGGCTGCTGGGATTTACAAAGCATTCCTTTTTATGGCCATTTTAACAACTCTACCTGGCTCTTAAAAATTAATAAAATCATGTGAATGTTCAGTACATATGTATTGTGACTAAGTCAGCAAAAGCAGGGCAGGCAGTATAGCTATGCCTCTCTTTCAAATCTGAACCATCTATCAAGTTGGCTTATGATTGATTTTCTCTAAAACTTTCTGCATTGCAGTGCTGTGGCAGCACTCTCTTTTTACAGCATCTTTTTTTTTTTTTTTTTGTGCCCCAGCTGGACTCAGAGGGCAATTCAGCAGCTGGTGAAAATTGTCATTCCTCCCCTTGATGGACAGGATGATGAGAATAGACATTGAGGATTTGTCCTTCAGACTTTGCCTCAGTATCTGAAGCTAAAATTTGCCATTCTAAAATAGCAAAACATAATAATTCATGTTCCTCCATTTCTCCACTGATATATTGAAAATTAACTGAGGATACTTTTAGACATCTAACTCCTCTTTTCTTTTTTGAGTCTCAAGCTCCTATTAAACGTTGTATTTCCAGGTTGCATAAAGCTCATTGTAATATTTTCTATATGATTTTAAATAGTCAGGCAAAAAAACCTGTTTTTTTTACACTGGATAAAACTGTTTTTACATTAATTAAGAAAAGGGTTCTTACTGTTTTGTGATTTGTTTGCTTTTATTCTTCTATATATAACACAAATTCTGTCAATATTGCTACAAAACCCATAGTACTGTGTAGTCAGTATGACAAAGAAAACTCAGTATATTTTCATTGCTGGAATACACCTGAAGCACTGAGAGTAAATCACTTGATGTTTGTGGGGTTTTGTGCTGTAAATTGCAATATATATAACTGCTCAATTTGCGTATGCAATATTTCAATCTCTTATTCCATTTGATGTCACAAGTAGTAAAATCCTCCCTTAGATGCTGTAAGGTGCATGGGCCATCTGCATGTGACTGCCAGATACAATATGGGACCCAGGGAACCCCATGTCCTCTAAAACACTAGCCAGAACTTGGGCAGAAAATTCTGGAAGCAAATCTAAAACTCAAGACTACTTGTCTCTATGAGGTATTTGTACATGTCTGCAAGACTGTTGGGCAGAGTATTTTCAGGACACAGGGAAAGAATCTAATGAGTTTAAATGTGCCACTACAATAGACAGCAAAAGCCCAGTGTAAAAAATTTAGGTGGATTGAATTTTACATGCACTTATTTGGGGCAATTTTGTTATTTAGGAAATTGCAATTAAAGCTGGTAAAGTGATATGTACAATTAAAGCTGGTAAAGTGATATGTACGGAACTGTGCAAACTGCAGGACAATATATGCTATAATACCTTTAATCAAACAATGTTTTTCATTTTGGGAATATTTGTGGGGGAAAATACTACTTCAGCTGAATTCAATATAATCTTGTTATTGACATAAGGAAGATTGAGGGAAATATCTTCAGGAGTATACTCTTTCTGTTTTTCTTTCACAGAAACATACACGCATTCTTAGAGATACGCACACAACAAAAACTGCAATAAGTCCTGTTTTACATCTAGATACATACACACACACACAAAAGCATTACAGATCAATAAGAAAGAATTCATATTCATAACTACCTTGAACCTTGTAGTTTGTTTCATCTCCAATTAGACTGCATGCTATCACCTTGTGAGCAGAGGCAGCTCATTCCATTCCTTCCATCCAGTTTTTCCCACTGTCGATTTGAAATATTTCCTACTTTCCTAGATGTAGACAGGGCATCTATTTGGTTGTCTATACAATCAACAAATTAAAATAGTCTACAGATGTACATCACAAGAGAAGATGGCAGAAGACAATAAATTCAAGTTCTGCAATAGAAAGTGTAGATTTTAACAACAAAAACTTGAATGTTTTGACATTCTAGAGTTAATTAATTTCTTAAGTATAAGTGACAAAAAACTGAAATACTGGCAGCACATGAATTACCTCCTACTAGTGTCTTGTGATATACTTTTATCCTAAACAATTTCAATTTGTGGAAGTTATGCAAAGAGAATATCAAATGAGTAATACCTAATGGGTTTAAGAGACACAGGACTTTTAATAAAAAGCAAATTCTCCTATATGTTACTTGACAGTGCAGACCAATATTTACAAAATGTCAGCTTCCATTTAGAACAAAATAATGACATACTCTTTGTAATCAGTCAAGTTCCAGGGAAAATATATGCAGCTTCATCCAGTTTCTGAATCTGCAGGAAGCTCTGATTAGAAATTTGTCTGGTTAACTAGCGGAAAATAAATGAAAAGACCAGAAATGGGTATGAATCTAAAATCAATTAATGCCTGAGGTATGTGAGATAATACAGGCAACGGCTTACATCAAAATATTATGGTACAGGACTGATTAAAAACCCAGAAGTGCCAGAGTTGTTCTTAGGCTGCCAGAGGTCTCCTTGCCCATGTAGGATGGAGCAGAGCCCTGCCAGAAGCTGTGAGCTGCCACACTCCAGGGAGTGGGGTGACACTGAAGGTTGCAACATGGGGGTAGCTGCTTTTCAGGGGGGGTTATATATCCTCAGGGATGATGGCTTGACAGCATATGTATTAGTCAATATCATGTTGCTAATAAATTAATTTGATTGTTTTTTTATTCAAGCTGTCTAGTTTTTCCCCTGGAAGAGTGTCACCCTTTATTGCCTTACAGTGATAGATAGGAATAGATGATGACACTGTTTCTATGTTACTGCTATGGTGAAGCCCATGTTCTACAAACTGCCAAAAAGTCTCTTGCATTGATCAAATGATAAGGTTTTCTGAAATCTCTGTGAATGAATTTGCAATAGAGATCTATGTCAGATTGATGCTGAAACTCACCTCAGTGTGGTGTTTGCAAGGTCTCTGTCACCTGCCTGCAGTACAGCAATTGCTGCTGGAAGGTGATGCCACTGCTGAGAGTTCAGACAGAAAAACTGGGAACAAGGCCCTCAGGACAGAGAATGCAAACTACTGGATTCCTCTCCACACATGTGAAAGACAAGAAGATAGTCAGGAGCAATCAATTCATATTACTGAGGTGACATCATACCTGATTGCCTTTTACAGCGATCTGCCAAGGCCATATAGATGATGGTGGGACAGTGGATGTGGTATACCTTAAACCCTGAAATATTTTCAGTCTTTGCCACAGCATTCTTTCTTGAAAACCAAGGAGTTGTAAGTTGTATCAGTGTACTGTCAGATGGGTTGAAAACTGTCTGGACTGGCAGGCCCAAGGAGTAAAACTCCCTGGTTTGATATCCAGTTGGTGACTGATAACGAGCAGAGCAGCCCAAAATCAAGGCCTGGGCTGATATTGTTCAATATATGGCAGTCGAGATGACAACCTGCACAGCAAATCTACAGATGATAACAGATATGAATGTTACTGCACTGAGGGAAATATGTTGATCTGCAGGCCACGGAGCACTCTCCTCATCAGAGAAATGTGATGACAAGTACTGGAAGTCCTGGATCTATCAGGAAGGGCATGTGGGAAGTTTAAGAGCACAAAGCCTACTGGAATGGTTTTGGAAGAATCCTAATGACTGAAAAAAGTTGAGGGGCTCTCTTGTCCCACTCTTTGAGCATACTTTCTGGACTAAAATTTCTCCAGAAGTCATCATACAGGGTTTTTTTTTGTTTGTTTGTTTAGTTAATGAGCTAATATTTTTTTTGGAGTGGAAGGCCAGGGGACTAAAACCCAGGAATGAATTAAGACACTAAAATTAAGCAATAGTGTCTCAATTTCCCCTCTTTCTCCTGGAATTGCAGTAGGATCAATCCTGATTCAAAAAACAGAAGGATGAAGAGTGCAGTTGGGGATGGCATTGGACGTAAGTGTTCCCCCCTTCTCCTTAGTTTTCTCCACTCCATTTTTCCTTGACCTAGTTTATGTGACAGTAGTCACACTAGAACCCTACAGGGCTCAAAAAGGTTTCCCCCTCCTTTTACAGTTACATAGAGGAAGATTGCTCAGGATGAGCCCTGTTCTCACACAGCTCTGGCTATAACTTTGTAAAGGATACTGGCAATTCCCCTCTATAAAGAACAAACACACATAACAGCATAGCAGTTTGTGTTTTCCACATGCAATATAAAAAATGTGCCCATTTTGTGTCCTTTGTAGCATCTTATTATAATATGCAAATGTAATTTTTTCTTTCTGGCTTCTCAGTGAAATGTATGGAAGTACACAGTAAACAGCACAGCCGTAGTAAAACAAAATACCAATTTAACCCACTGGCTCACCAAGCAGTACAAAATTATTCTAATCCATTCCATGAAGTTATTTTCCCTTAGGAATAAGTACTCTTCAGAAGTTACACTGTATTTTCTGACAGTGAATTCCAGAAACTCACTGCCAATTACTGCAAATACTTTTGTTGACCTACTTGGCAAGCCACTAGAGATCAAACTACACTTACAGCAAACAAGCCATAAAAAAAAAAAGGTTATTCTACTCTTATCCTTCCTCTCAAGCTTCAATTCCTCTGCTAGCTAAATTGATGTTTACTTGGGTTGCATTAGGTTTACCTGGAGCAAATCCCTTTGTTCCACTGTTTGACAGTCCCCAGTCGTACTAGGCTGTTCTGTCTTTTGCTCTTCCAAAGTGACTAGAAACATAAACACTTTGCAAGGACATCATCCTTCAGAGCAGACTAAAACAAAGCACTCACAAGTGCCATAAACTTTATGGTTCCATTTTGCTGTCTTGTGTTGTTGTTTAGACAATATTTTGTGTCATTTTAGCAGGAGTCTTAAAGGGACAGGATGGAAACAAATTTCTAACCCTTCAATTGGTATTATCTATTTACTAATCTGGGGTAAAATCTGTTTGTATAAGCATAAAGTCTTTATATTTTCCTAAAATTTGTGGGGTTGTTGTGCTTTTTTGGAATTTTTTTTTTTTTCCTGGAGCATTACAGCTTTGAAACAATTTTTTCTGGAAAAAAAATGCATAAAATGTAAGTATTTTTGAGCACATTTTTAACAGCCATAATATTACAAAATATTAAATAGAGGAAAACCCTTATTCGTCTGCTAAGTGCGTTCCCTAAATCCTATTTCAGATAGAGTTTTTTATTTTGAAACTGCCTCTTTTGACACAAGTAAAAGATAGTAGATAAGACATGTGTATTATAGTTCAAGCTCTGCTGCAAGTTTGATCCTAATTACTCATACAGTAAGGATTTTTTTTTTTCATTTGGAAGATTGACCTAGAATAAAGAAAAATGCAAAACCCCTTAATGTTGGATATAAAACAAGAAAATATATAAACTGGTAAAAGTGCAATAAATCCATGTGCTTGGAAAGTTTAAAGCAAATCAGAAAATTAAAACAGTAACCAAAGTTTTAAAAAAATCTCCACCTCTAGTATAATTACAAGTATCAAAATATTTATTATTTAAAGTGCTGTTATGATTTTTACATTCCAGTGATAAATTGTACATCTGAAAATTCAGGGCTAGCAATTCAGATGTTGTAAATATATTAAAGGTTGGAGAGATTAAGGTAGAAGAAGGAAAGATCTATAGTGACAATGCTGAGAAAATGTTTTATAAGACAAATGTTTCAGTGTTAATATCTCCTATTTGCTATCTTCACAGTAAAACAATAAACCATGGCAAATCTGAAAATCAGGGACAACCATCCCAGTCCCATTTGTAAAAAATGATACCAGAATTTAAGACAGCTTATTTTTTGTAGGATTCAGATTTACCTCATGTAACTTTCTGCACCTAAAATAGAAAATATAGGGTGTGATTTTAATTATATCTTAACTTCAATTTTACAAATATGAAGTGTATAATCCTAATTGGACATTTGTGTTACGTTAAACAATTGCTATATATCACCTCTATAGAGCAATTTGCGTCCTATGAGAAGATCCCACAACAAAGGCTAGAATTCAAGTCAGAACAGAGAGGAGTAATTTGCTTGCCTGTATCTGGGTCTTTGCTACCTTTTTGTGTCTGCACTTCAAGGGGTAACGGAAAAGCTCTACCATTACTAAACAGCATCTAAAGGCTTGCTAGAAATTCTGTAGTACCTAAAATGACTGTAAAGGCATAAGTCATTGAAATGAACTCTATTCAGTATGCAATGTGACATAATGCTGGATAGCTAAATGTTAATGTCTAATCATGGGGACTCTTTTTACAAAAAGAGAAAGACTACTTCCAAATGGGAACTCATTCTGTTCTAAGAGGACTGAAATCGTACAATCCAGCACTTTGTGATGGCATAAATAATCTTCTGGAGTGCCTGTAAGTAAAGGCACTCCTAGGACTAACTCAAATTAGGCATGTAATTTTGGCTCATTTTGTAGACTGTGATACAAAACTGTGATAAAATTGCTTTCGCTTTTGATATTCTAATAAAAGTCTACAAAGCGGTAAAGGATTAAGAGTGGCTAGTTGCCTGCAGAGAATAAGCTGCATGCAATATTATATGTGTTTTATTTTTGCTGTGCTCTTATCCTCAAGTGATGAGGGTCACTTTCTGTAAAGGTGATCTCAAAATATGACCTAACACAAAAATACACTTTGTATTTACATAAAATACATGTAAGATTTTTAAAATATTTAAGAACAGAATAAGGTTTATCTGAGAGGGAGCAGAGACTGAGTTTGCTGTGGTAGCAATCTGAGCTGAAATGCTGTACTTGAAAGAAAGGAGAATTATTATTCAAGATCTTTATTACCCTCTTTCTTTCAACAGTATTTTTTAATTTTTTTTAGTGGGAATGGAATGGATGGTGAATATTTTATAGCAATGTTTATAAACATAATTTTATAATTTAAAAAAAATGAAATCTACTTTATTGCATTCATTGAAAATAATTTTTGGAATACAAATGTACAAACACTGGTATTAAAAGCATTTGCTTCCCTATTAACTGCAAATACAGCAATTTCAGAAATCTCTTGGCATATATGAAGCCATTTTGCTGCAACAGAGAAACATTCACTGTTAACTTGCAACTATTTAGAGTATACCTTAAAAGAAAGGAATTACTAAAATGGAGAAATTTGTAGCTTTTTATAGTATTTCCAAATTAGCTACATGTAACATAAATTTCTTCCATTGAAATTATAAAGCTATTTCTTCATTCTCAAAAGAACAATCTTGTAGGCAGTTGAAAATTTTCTTTTTAGATGGACTTAAACCTACAAAGAGGAATATATTGATTTGAAAAATGAGGTAAATATTTTTCTTTTCATAAATAAAAGGGGAAATAGTTAAATATATGCACATGATCAGTTGTTCACTGAAACCTTTGCACATATATAATTTATGAAAATGGCTGCATATCTCTTTTTGAGAGGATTTAGAAAAATATTTTTCTCTTGCAAAAATCCTTTTACTTCCTCTCATTCTTGGGTCATCTTGAATCACAATACATTTCTTTTGTCAAAATAATTGTGGCTGAATTTGGGATGCAAGAAACACTGTTTCGAAGCCTCAGTTGCTCTGTGTGTGACTTTTTGTTAGTGGCTTGTCTTCTGTAAGTATTTGCTGCTCTGAGGGGGAAACATGCATATGGGTGTGGATTTAATAAGCAGATGTCATATTATATTTTTCACTTCCTTTATAAACTTGAATCATACATATTATATCATTGACTCCAAAATTGAGAAAAGAAATCTAATATCCTGAAACTGGTATACACTTTGTTATCAAATGAAACAGAATGGGAAAATTATTATATACTAACTAATAGCATAAAAAAGGTGAGACACCCTTCTTCCCAATGGTGACAGAGTTTTTCATACTCTGAAATAATAAATCAATGTAGTGGAAGTAACAAGATTCATACATGCTAGGTAGGGTTTGAATAGCCTGGAGGCCTCCCATGGCTGAAGATTTGGCAGCATTGTCTAAATACCACAGTGACTTGTGAAATGACCAAACTAATTCTCTCTGCTCAAGCATCTGTTTATTAATGGCATGCTTGCCTCCTTCAATAAACAATACTAATAATTTTTTTCTTTTCTTCACCTTATGTTTAATGATTTTATAGATATGATATGGAAGAGACAGTAATTTCCTTTTCCTGCCCATCACCCTTTTCTGCCTGCTTCATATTGTTGTTACTGCCAAATACAATAGTAAGTTCATGTAATGCTGTTGTTTTGATCAGTATTGATTACTGCAAAAAAGAAGCAGTGAATCTGTTGCAAGAAACCCTTGATTGTTAATTATATGTTCAAATTCATACATTTTCTAACCACAGAAATTTCAACGGAAACAAAAGACAAAATGTAACTGGCTAAGTGCAGTTCTCTCTTAAATTGGAGAAGAGGAGAAATGGATGAAAACAGGAAAGTGGATGCCATTTTTCCTATCAAGTATTGCAATTTTCAATTTAAAAACTCTTAAATTTTTGAAGTGAAATTTTAGCATAACTGTTGACCATGCCACATGCCTGAACCAACTAACTGCAGTACAGGCAATGTGTAGGTTTATCAATGAGCCGGGGATTTTTTTCTTAACCTCTTTTTCCAATACAAGAAAAATGTAAATAGAGACCAAACTCAGAAATTCTAATTTGCCAAAAAGATGTAATAGAACCGATTATAAAATTTTCTCTATTATGTTCTTTACTACAATATTTTGACTGATCAAATATCATACATATGTATACTTATAAGCTTGCATTTTGCTCTTAAATATTTATGTGTGTTAAAACTTTTATTGGATGCTATGTGAATTGATACTATATTCTGAAAAATTCTGAACCATTTTATATAATTACTTGTGCTCTGCTGATTATAAAGATGAACTGTGTCCTTGAACATCCAGGATTTCTCTGTGTAAAACATTGCTATGTTGACGTGTTAACCACTGTTGTTGTGGCAAAGCTGTCAAGTAGGTCTTGTCAGACAAGTTTTAAAGATATTCTTTCTCTAAAAAATTATTCTTTTATCTCTTTGTTTCATCTTTGAGAGCATTCCAAATAGCACACTGCAGTGTAAAGAGAGAGAAAACTTTTTACATATTCCTTTCGCAAAGAAAATCATGTCTATTTTAGTTTCCAAACTTTGAGGTAAATATTTAGATCTAATTTTTCACAGGTAGATAATTAATTAGCACAGATTAAATGTGTTAGTGGGGAATGAATGGAAAATTATAGCTGTGTAACATTTGGTATGCAAAATTCTGTAGGGACTACTTTTGAATATTACATAAATGTTTTCAAATCAGACACATCCAAATGACTTCAATTTATGATACTCTCTTAAAGCTAACAGCTGCATCGTTTCTGGAATGAGTCTCCCCAGACTCATCATTCTGAATAAAAAATTCAGATGACCATTAATTACCTTGAATAGAAACCTGGCAGTTCCCTTTTTTACTGGACAAGTCTTGTAGTGAGACAGAACAGCTATACTTGATTAATGACAAACTGCAAGACCCACATAATACGTCATCATAACAAAGATATGCTTCTTAACTGTCTATATTAAGTAAATTTTAAAAAATGGCAAGTGCTTGTGTTGAATCCCTATTTATATGCTCAATATGGAAGACCTTAAGGTGTTTCTTGATGAAATCTGGGGAAGGTCTTTGGTTTTCTGATGGGGTTGTGCTTGAAACTTACATGGAGGACCTAGAAACACTGTGTTGTAGTCATCATAAAGCTGAGAGGAACCTTCAGATTAGACCTGAGCATTTCCTACCTGAATAGAAGCTTCTGTACCGGTAGCCCACTGAGAAGACATAAAATTCAGGTCTTATTTCAGTGTCATGGTAATTAAGGTGTAAAAAAAAAAAAAAAAGAAAAAAGTAAGAGCAATGTCTAGGGTTTTTTTCTGTTTTTCACCTGCATTTTTGTACCCTCATTCATATGCCATTCTTAAGGTATATGGTGAGCTTGCTTAACACCTGAGTTGCATTTCAGTTCAAAAAAATTCTAAAAAGCTATGCTTCTGCTTCCCACCGTTGAGAAGATTTCAGTAGTGTTTTCACACTCTTAGTAGGCAATGTTCTAGAGGTTAAAGGACTTCAAGAGGTACAGGACAAATAGGGAAAATGTTCTTGAATTTTTTAACATCAAGAACTCAACTCACTTCTCACTACAATCTTCTTAGCTTCTACTGTTCCTCTTTGTACAATGTCATGCAAGTGCATTTCACCCAAAGAAGGTTACAAAAACAACAACAAAAAAGGTTGAGATTTGAACAAATAACAACTGCTAAAAAGCTGCCACTATTACTATATCTTAGTATGATTGTAGATGTCTCTGTCCAACACAAAATTTTTATAGAAGAAAACAATCCAAACCAGCACAAACAAAAGGCAGTCATTGCTTTACGGCCTTGGGGACAAGGTTCCACTTTAGTTTGGTAGTATAAGCAGAATATATATGGTCATGTGTGTGCACATTAGAAATTAATGGTATTGAAGGCGATTAAAACTATGTTTTTGCTGTTGGGATGCCTAAATCTCACCTTGAGTCAAAATAAGCCCAATGCCGTGCAGCTTTTGTTAACAGTGATCTTATGCCTTGTTGCAGAAGGCAAATTTTGTTTCATCATACTAAATGATCCTGTCTTAGGTCAGCCTGAAACATACCCTCCTCTTCTTGCTTTATAATGAGATGACAGTCTCTGTGCTGTCTATACTTCCAGTGAATTTGGCATATAGTAAGCGAATTGCTTAGATCAGCAGTATTCATGAGTTTTCAAAAAGGTGTAATTTTTAAAACTGATTCTCAGAATCACTAATACACAGCATAAAATAATTATGAAACAATAATATTTTATATTTCTCTATAACATCTACTTATATTCCGTCCACAGTAATACAAAGGAAAACAAAGAAAAGAGACATTCAAGTGTTTGTCCTCAGAATAATCCTCTGCATCTAGAGGTTTGGAGTTATTGTATAGTTTCCTTTCCTTTCCTTTCCTTTCCTTTCCTTTCCTTTCCTTTCCTTTCCTTTCCTTTTTACTTCTCTGAAATAGCAACTGTTTTCTGAAAATTGAGTTCAGGGATGTCTTAAGTTCAAGAAGCTACCAAAAAAAAAAAAAAAAGCGATTATCTTTTTATAGAAGTCAACCTAAAAACAACCCCAGAGACCATTGAAAAATATGTCTATTACTTGTGTGGTAAAACATGTGCTACATCTCTTTAAAAAGGTATTAAAAGCTTGAAAATCTGTGAACTATTGTAGATGAAAAACACTCCTTAATTTTATTAATATAAACAGTAAAACTCAAGATACATTCTTATTTTTCTGGAAGACTTAACTGTCATTTGTGAGCTCTGTTCTTTTGAAGACATGGTTAAACATTTACTTACCTGCTTTATACTAATCCCATAGATTAGGAGGATTATGAGGAGTAAGGCTATAGCTGGTGAAACTCTTTCTTAAGTAAACTCAGCATTATCTGAGAAATTTGAAATAGAATGCCACTCCCACTAAGATCTTCACAGATTTTGGCTTCAACAGGAAAAGTTTCTTGTTTAGAAAGTTACATGGGGAAAGTTTTTGGTGTATACATTCAGCAAAGACATATATGATAAAATAAATGGCTTTAAAATTGATACGCTTAGCAAAAAAATGGGCCCGTGTTTTTGTTAGTGACAAGATATATTCTACGAAGACAAAATAGGAAAACTGGCATAATTTTATGCTAAGGAAATATTGAAATCAACATGTAAACTGTTCATTGAGAGCTATCTTTACCACTGGAAGTTTATAACTACAGAATGTTGAGTTTCCTATTTTTTTTTGGCAGAAGAAACACTTGGCAAAACATTGTAAAATGACATTAAATATCAAAAGTAGATTTCTTGTTTATCTAAATATAGTCCTCTCTGCTTTTTTTCTTTTCCTTTTAGATACGATGCAACAACACACACCTTTGTTCTCAATCAACATAGGTTTTACCAAGTATCAAAATTCTGCATTCACAGCTTCTAGCAGAACTCCTCAAACAGAGGAATATATGATGCTTTTGTGTTGCCATGGGAGGCGAGACCATGTCTAAAACATGCGATATTAATTTTATTTATTCATTTAAGCAAATGGCATGACCATCACAGCAAAATAAATTTTGGACCATCATTTTAAGAAGGCAGTTTTGTATTTCAGATTTGATTCTTTTGGTAGGATAGTTCATCAGGGATTCAGCTTTTAATGAGTTTTCTATTGTCATCCTTTTTATCTTACTAAGGGTTTTGCTATTTTTAAATGTTCTTAAAACTCATACATTTCTGTAGTATAACAGAAGCAGTTATGTGACTCTGATTTCCAAGGAGCCTCTTTTAAGAACTGTCTGTTACATTCTTTTTTTCTTATAGTCAAGCAGAGATTAACTTTAATTTTTTAAGTGTGTGACCTCCACAGTGAAATGTTTTCTTTTCAGAACCCCTCCATGAAATAGTTGTCTCTCAGCCAATATTTGCATTTCAACAGCAAATTATCTTCTTTGTGAGTTTCCATATTTTAAAAAAAACAAGCTTGACAAGAAAAGCTCTTATAATTTCTTGGATGACTTTAAGAAGTGTTAAAAATATGCAGCTACGTTGGGGAGTAAAATCCCAATTCAAGGCCCCAAAGGCTTTGGAACAGTAACTGTAACATATACCATCCAAAGGTCAGGGTATATTTCATGAAAGTCTATTGATGACAGCTGTCATTACAACTTCACTGCCAAGAAAACTGTAGTTATGAAGGCACTCATGGGGAATAGAAGGCATTTAACTACCAAAGGTTTATTGCTGATGCTACTTTCAAAGGTAAGTTCTGCTTACAAAAAAAGGCCAGTGAGCAAGATAATTTATGAGAATGTCTTTTAGTGACTGACAGCTCCTGTTCTTATTTCAGCTTAAAATTAGTCAATTTAATTATTCAAGCACTAGAGGTGATTCATTACAAGGCAGGTAATAATAGAAGCTATATGATACTTTTTTGGCAGAGAGCTGATAAGCTGATCAGTTAACTCAAGAACTTCAAAAACATTGTTGTATGTTAGCACAGATTCTGAAAGAAATACCATGCAGGTTGATGCAGCTTCTTTTGGCGTTTCAGTAATCCTATGCCTGACTGGTCTGCAATCCAACACTTACTAAAATTGTGTTTCTCGCTTGCTTATGATAAGAATAACAACCATGGTTCCTGTAATTACTATTGCTATTAAAATTACTATTATTGCACTTTCATTTTGATGGTTCCTGAACACTTAAAAAGAGAGAAGGTGGCAAAAGGGATGCAATCACCAAGGCAAACCTATCTTAGATGGAATTTTAATAATACTGGGATTTTTCCACCTCACTATTTTGAAGGTGCTTACCAATGTTTATTTCTAAATCCTCTATTGCCTTAATTGCATGGATTCTAATACAGAAAATGGTCTTTCTGTTATTTAATAGTAAGCATATTTTCACTGCAATAATCAGCTATTATTCTTATTCTTGTTATATATTTACTGTGTTATAATTTCAAATGATAGCATGCTATAATTTTGGTTAAAAATAAATATGCATACTGAATTTTCTTTTACTTCAATTTTCCTGTGCTTATAATCTCACAAAGAGTGTACAGTGAAAGACCCATCCCTGTGTCCTGAAGGTATCACACATAATCTTCCTGGTTCATGCCTCTTATAATAATTTTAAAAATCCTACAGTATCTTGGTATTCTTTCTGTAACTTTGCCTGTGATGTTGATCTTTCTCTGACTTGTAGACTGTATTTTTTGTATAGAAAGTACTAAATAATTCTGAAAACTTTGTCATGATACAACATTTAGAGTAATGAGCGTAAACTTATTCTGGGCCAATTTAGCATATCCTCATAATTAAACTTCCCTGGGATCTGGCTAGATATCCTTCATTAGATGCTTATATTTTTTCTGTCATTTATCTTTTCCTTCATATATCCAGTACAATATAGCTTTCAACAATAAAATGGTCAGCTCCTTTCCTTTTCTTTTTTTTATCCTTTTGTAAGCCATTTATAATTTGTCGTTTACCTAAATGATTGTTTTTCTAAAAAAAATCCAGATAAATTTTTCCATCTTTAAATCCCTATATAATACTTTGCCATCTTTGTATGATGGTTTACTTTAAATAAAACTGTATTTTTCATTAAATTTTGCTCCAACATCTAATCAACCTGGACAGGAGTCTATCAGTTAAATTTCTGAAATCCCTACAGATGATGTAGTTATCCAGCTCCCCCCACTCATAGACAAAAAGAAAAAAATATTTGGGGAATTAATCAGAACACACGTGTATTTCTTTAGTGTGCAATGAGTCATTCCCTTCAAAATTCATATTTTCCTCCTTTTACTAAGGGAGCACAGACTAAGACTGATTTACAAGTCGGGCAGTTATATTTGGTATGGTAAAGTGCACTCTTATCTTTCATAGAGGCAAACATCAAAAAAGCCTTAATTTTTTATTTTTTAAAATCCTGTTAATGCTTTTATATCCACTTTATCTGGAAAGAAAAATTTTTCCATGAGATTTTACTGTATGTAATAGTATCCCTCTCCCCTGTTACTTTTGATTCCTTAAAAAAAACCAAAAAGAAGACAACAGCTCTCCCCAAACCCAAATAAAAAATGCACACAACCACAAACAAAATGTCACTAACTTTTGTCTGAATGTCATTCTCATGTCTTTCTGAAAATCCACACATTTCCACAATCAATAATTTCAGATCATGGATATGAAACATATTTGCAAGAAGCATTTAAATTACTATTATTTTAGGTTATATACCTTTCTCTTTGAATAGCTTAACATTGCAGACAATGATAAAACAAAGAACAAAGGTGACATAAAATCTTTCCAAAAAATCCCATCACGTCTGATTCTTTTTGGTACAATTTTAACCTGGTAGTTAAAGAATAACATGCACTTTCCTCATCTACATCCATAGAATTTCTGCCAATAGTGGATGACATTTTATCAATTTAAGTGCACTTGTAGTCCAGGAGTGTTGCCTGAGTTTTTGTTGTTGTTCTTTGTATCCTAGTCAATTTACATGCTGAAAATTTTAGTGCAGATACCAATCATCAGATAGACCTCCCAGAACTGTAAAATTCTTTCTTCTCATGAGAAAGCCCGAAATCAGTTTAAATACATTCATTTAACATAATTTCAGAGAGTATATACCAGACTACAGGCAAATCCATGGGTCTATATTTTGGAAGTCACACTTCCTTTTCCTTAAGAAGGACAATCTGCCTTTCAGCTTTCACAGAACCATTAAGGCTGGGAAAGACTTCAAAGACCACCAAGTCCAACTTTTGATCAAATATCACCATGCCCACTAAATCATACCACAAAATGCCACATCTGCTTGTGTAGGATGTGTGTTGATATGGGCCTGTGTTTTGCATTTGTGTTGAACACAGGATTGACAAAATAGAAATGTTTCTGTTACTGCTGACAGAACTCACACAGAGCCAAGGCCTTTTCTGCTTTTCATACTGCCATGCTGGCAAGGACGTGTGGGTGCCTGGGAGGCTGGGAGGGGACACAGCCAGGACAGATGGCCCAAACTGACCAAAGGGATATTCCAGACGATATGGCATCATGCTCAGTATTCAAAGTGGGGGAAGAAGGAGGAAGGGGGGAGTTGTTTGGAGTGAGAGTGGTTGTATTCCCAAGTCACCGTTACATGGGATGGGGCTCTGCTTTCCCAGAGATAGCTGAACACCTGCCTGCCCGTGGGAAGCACTGAATTAAATCTTTGTTTTGCTTTGCTTTGTGTGTACGGGTTTCGTTTTCCCTATTAAACTGCCTTTATCTCAACCCATGAGTTTTCTACCTTTTACCTTTTCAGTTCTCTCCCTGACCCCACCAATGGGAGGAGAGTCAGTGTGCAGCTGCAAGATACTTGACTGCTGGCTGTTTTCTTAACACTTCCACCAGGAAGATCCACCACTTCCCTGGAGAGCCTGTTCCGGTGCTTAACTAATTGTGCATATTTAATTATTTTTATCCTTTTTTTGATGGTAAATATATTTAAAACTGAAAATATAAATTATCCCCACTCCCCCAGCAATGATTATGAATTCAATTCCTTTCTGGTGTTTACCAATTAGCTAATTTTCTCAGTCTGTTTTGTAAATTGTAATCACTTTGATTAATAACCTCTTCCTACTCACTAGTTTCTTTTCAACTTACCTTGGCAATGGATTACATGATGCCTTCTTTCCCCACAGATATTTTTTAAAAATCAATCACAGTTTGTTTATTTCTTACTATATTATTTTTATCCCTGTGGACTGATTGCCTGAAGAAATCTCTCTGGTCATTTTCCAGCATGCTTTGATATTAATATTGCTTGTCTGTGCGTGTCTCATGTTCTGTAGACTGTATCAACAGCTTGTGTTTCAACTTTTCACTAACATCTTTATGTGATTCATATTTTATCTACAGCTCTATTAGTCTTAATACACTTTTCAGTTTCCTCTTCTTTATCTCATCCAGATGGCGTAACATTCAGTTGCAACAATTGGACTTCCAGACTAATTTAAGCATACTCTGCAATTCTTGTTTTGTAGCATAATTCATTTTCCCACAGATCCAATGTCTTTCAGAGCTTTCAAATTAGACAATGATAAAGTTTTCACTAAATTAAGAAGTCCTTAATATTTACCATTTTAAGACACTTACAGACATTCTGGACACATTTCTAGATATTTTATTTCTAATCCTAAGCTCATATACAACATTTTCAATAACATGATCAGTATATACAATGGGGCTTCTTTTTGACTGATTGAGATTTTTTGTCATGCAGTCCTCAATGTTCTTCTCTTTGTTACTTACCATCTTTATGATGATCACAAGACAGAGAAGTACTTCTAGCATAAAAAACCTGACATTACATATTGCTTCTCTGATTTTTAGCATATCTTTCTGTTTGTGTTGGTTTTGGGTTTTTTTTAATTGTTACGCTATTTGACAGAGAAATTTTGCACTAGGTAGAAACTAGGGAGGCAGTTATTGTCAAAAACGAGGCAACTCACTTTGTTTTATAAAAAAAAGAAAACTCAAATTTATTAAAAACACAACACCAGGAAGAATAAAATAATAAAAGAAATCCGGGTCCCAGTGATCAAAGACACTTAATGCCAACAAAAAAAGGCAAAATGACCCAACACAAGGAGCTCAACAGTGCTGAAGCTTGCCTGGGGTCAATTCCAAGCAAGAGAAAGATTGGAAAGCCGGCCTAGTTCTCCCAGCACCGGGCTATGCCTGGGCTAGTCCCGAGCAGAGTCCCACATGTTGACTCAGTAACTTCTGCAGGCAAAGAGCACAGGATCCAGAGGCTCTGTGACATTTTTATACCCCCCTTGGCCCCTCTCAGCACCACCCATTGTCCCGCCTCCCAGGTAGGAACTGATTGGTGGAGTTCCTCTAAAGTCCAGTTCATTGGATGGAGTCCTGGGGTGATGTAAAGTCCTTTTGACCAATGGCTCGTTGTCTCCGGGCAGGGGTGTTCCTCAGACTTTTAGGCGGGAAAATTCTCTCATTAAAATTCACGTTTCCATGGAGTCAAGTGTCGGGGAGCTAAATTTAGCCTCTCAGCATGGGGTGAAGGGTTTTGTCTCTTTTCAAGCACAGCCTGATCTGCAAAAGAACTCAGATGATTTTATAAAGTTTTCTGTTTTATATGACCCCTGAGTCTTCAAACCTTAAGTTTTTAACTTACAATCTCCTTGTTTTGAACTTTATTAACAACTTCAACTGGTCCAACTTTTACTAGCTATTCAATTCCTTGTCACCTTTCATGCAAAAGCCAAAATTCTCCCATTTCATGTATAACAGTTATCAATCACCATTTGGAAACTTTCAGAATTTACATTTTTTTATCAAACATACCCAAATTTTATTTACAGTAATACCTAGTAATTTATTAATTAGATATTACTCTCACTGTGGTAAAAAATTTTCACCAATTTTTAAAATAATCTAGTTTGCCCTCCATCTCTCTTGCACACTTATTCGGAAACGGCTAACATTCAGCTTTTCCAATTACAAAGAATGCAATTCTGAAAAAGAAAGAACATTTTCATGCACCTTGGTAGTTTTCTCCTATTTGAAGAAATATATACTGACACATGAAAAGAACTAAGAGCTCATCTTTGTTATATAAAATAATATAAAATTATATATCAACATAGAATTAATATTAGATTAAATGGGTAAAAGGTTAAATGTTGGAAATGTGTTTTTAAGGAAGGAAATGCTTTGATTCCCAAGGTAGATGTCAGACAAAAATGCTACCCAATATACCATTAATGCTTTACTCATATTACTTAAAAGCACAATTGTAGTTTACATACCTAGTATATTCTTATCTTAATTTTTGGCAGCCAAAGTTGTTTTTAATTCACTGTAATTTACATTCAGTAAAAGCTCTAATATCAGAAAAATTATCTGCAGAAAACCCTACTGTCTGCTGGAACATTTCTCTAAGGTACTAAACTGATTTAAAGCACACCGATTGTCCTTTCACCATTTTTAATATTCCTATTTTGTAATTGAAGAGATCTGGCTATTTTCCAGTAGTATGTTTCTGCAGAGTATGGAATTCTTTTGAATGCTGCTTAGTTCTTTTTTGACCTGAGAACAACAAGCATTATAAAAACATTCCGGCAGGATGAAAAGAAAAGCAGGATAGTTTTTTGTACATCTATGAAAAGCAACTGACTATAGGAAATTGGAAATATGAGTGTTGGTCAACTATATAATGTAACTGTAAGAATTAATTATATTTAATTTGCAGAAGAAATAGACAAATAAAATGGGTAAATAGAATTCATAAGTTCTAGAAATCCACTAATAATGATATTTACTAGGTAAGGGACTTCCAAGAGACGCTCACATATTTTTGTTTGTCAATTAAGAAAAGTAATATTGGTTTAAGAACCAATAATTAAAATTCTTTATTACAGTGATAGCAGTTGAATCAGCTGGGTGAGTAGAACTCAGGCATCACTCCTTTTTCAGATTTGCTCACTGTGATCAGAATAGAAGTAAAAGGTGCACTATCTTCCTTGGCAGAGAAATTACAAAAGACTATGGCTATCCAACTTAGGCACTCTTGGTTACAAATGTGCAGGTGCAATCTTACAATGATAAGAGACTCTAGACTCTGTCTTTACTTACAAGTCTTACTTTTCAGCAGAATAGGGTGTCTTATGACTGACTGAGTCATTTCAATTTTTTGTTGTCCTTACGGGGCTGCCAGGCACATTCAGAGAAACTGTTTATGAATTGTGGAAATTAGGCTTCAGAACTCCTTTATATATACAGATATGTACGTATATATATATATTTTCCTTATACAACACATTTCCTCCTATATGTTAAAAGCAATTTTAAAAAAATCCACTTTTCTTACCTATGAAGGTCTTACTACCCTTGCTCTGATTGTCCAACCACCATTCATTTACAATAAATCACAAAGTAAAATCATAAAAAATGAGTATTCTCAATCTACAGGAAAGAAAAAATGTGATAGTACAAAAGTAAACCACTATTTTTCATGGATATAGAGTTATAAAATCATAGAAATCTTTGGGTTGGAAAGGACTTCCAAGATCATCCAAATAATCTTTTAATAGAACTGTTAAAACTTAAAAAAAAAAAAAAAAAAAAAAAAAAAAAAAAAAAAAAAAGAGGGAAAACCACAGTTCTTTTACTGAAAATATATATTTTTTAAATCTGTCTGAGTTTGATTGAAAAACCCGTTCTGAGAATTCCCTGATAATGTATTTTGGGTCAATAACAGTCTTGCTTTTACATCTCAAAAAATGCATACCAAATAGCTATTTCAGGGTCATAGTCTACATGAAAGTTTCAATTAATCATGTAATAGGGTGTCATAAGGGCACAATTTATTCCACTTTAAAGAGCTACACAAGCATTTAAGACATAAACATATTTTGCATTCTGTGGGGCGGGGGTGGGGGGAATAATTTAGTGAAGACTTCAGCATTTTTTTTTTCAGAACAGTCCTTCCTCAGGTGTATTTTTGTCTAAAAGTACTGCTAGAAGGAAGCCTTTTCAATGAAAAACTCCTTCAAGTAGGGTCAAACAGTTTCTTGCACCAGGGCATAGTTTATGGGTCTGACAGTTCATTCTAACATTCCTCATTTTTCTAGACAGGACATTCTTATACCCACTTAATGTCACCACTCTTTCCAGATGTTCAAATCTTAAAGAGATTTGTTGAAGAAAGGATTCTGAACTATAGATCATGTCTGTATCATAATAGTATATTATTTAAAAGGTCTTGCCCTTTGAGGAGACAGTCTCAGTGACTGTTTGGTTTTGACTAAGATCTTCCTTTCATTATAATTGCTCACTTTTAGCAACAGCCAGAACTTGTAATTCCAAATGTCTATTAAGGGTTTCAAACAAGGCGCAGATCCCAGTTCAAGTTCTCCATAGTGTCATAAAGCACTAAAGGAGATTCAAGATGTAAATGATGTAGATTTAAAATGTATTAAAGATGTATAAAGGAGTATTTATGAATAAAAGTGCTTACTCATGATAAGGTTTGTTATTTCCTTTGAGATTTTTCACTACATGCTACCCATTGTAATTAAATAGTCATGGTGCCCCAGTGAAGCTTCCACTGACAGGAAAGGGGGAAATATTACCCTTGTTTTGAAAACAGAATAAAGGAAGACCAGAGGTACTACAGGCTGGTCAGTTTTGTACAGGTGCCCAACAAGGTCATGAAGGAAATCCTCTTGGAAGCTATGCTAAGGCTCATAGAAAACAAAGAGGTGAGTGGAGACAGCCAACATGGCTGCCCTAAGCGCAAATTGTGCCTGACACACTTGGTGTCCTTAAATGATGGAGTTATAGTGCCAGTGAATAATGGAAGAGAGACTGACGTCATCCCCCTGGACTTTTGCAAAGCATTTGGCATTGCTCCACAGCACACTGTTGTGTCTAAACTGGAGAGACTTGGATTTGAAATGGACTGGATGATTGCACTCGAACAGTTGTGGTCAATGGCTTGGTGTCCAAGCTGAGAGCAGTGATGAGCAGTATTCCTCAGGGAATCGATATTAGGACTGGCACTGTTTAACACAGTGAGGCAGTTGTCATAACTGTTATTCTTGCTTGCATAAATGGGTAGCTAAAATACATTCGATAACTGACTTTTTAGTTTGGATGAGGTTTGAGAAGTCTATTGCTGTTGATATATCATTAAAATATACATAGAAAGATTGTGTTTTACATAGTACAAATGTGTTTTACAATGTAAATCACCTATTAGCATGGCTTAAATATCTGATAAAAATAGTGTGTGTATGTATTTTGTATTTTAAGTGTGATGTAAATTTTACATCTCAATTTAACTTCAATTAAGGAACAACTGGGAATCACAGTTTCCATTTCATACACAAAGACATGTATGGAAACATGAACAGACACAAATAAACTTAGGAATTAGAGTTTTTGAATGTTCTGTGGAAGAAAATCAAACCCAGATTGTATAGCAAAGCCTGAATATCATAATGCTCACTAAAGATGTTTAAAAGCTGGTGCTTTGATTTCTTTGTTGTTTTTTTTCCCTTTTGTTGTTTTGGGGTTTTTTTCCCCAAAATAGATAAAGTTGCATTTCTTTCAAGATTTCATAACAAAATTCTTAATTGCCTCTACTTTGAAATATTGTGAGTGGGAAAAATGTCATCATATATGCCCTCTTCTATATTTTTTTTTTTTTGCAAGTTGCTACAGATGTGCCTTCATTGTACTTTATAGAATCTAGCACAATGCAGTCTTGGGTAAAAGATAATGACTTTTTGTGTCACCTAAAGAAATTTAAAACTATGATCCCACTTTTCCCTGAGGCATTTTAAGACTTTTTAATAAAAGTGGATTGCAGTTTTTCATTTTGTTATTAAAGCAGCTGCAGATGAAACATCTAACTTTCTTGTGTTGCCTTTGGGAATTGTGTCTGTAACACATTTCCAAAAGTTGGGTTTAATGTATTGAGCTATCTAAATTGTTTTGTAAATATCACACCAGATACTGTGTGACAAGGAGACAGAAAAAAGCACATATATACATATTTTCACTGAAAAATACTTCAGTGGCTTGACATTTATTTCTTCTGTGGGAGCAATACTGAACAAATCCTTAGTCAATATTTACTCTATTCCTCATTATGGCAGTTATTTATGTTTGTGCGTCAATGACTGGATGTCAGTCAACTTAGCTCTTACATATCTTCATTGTATTAAAAATTGACAGTTCTTTAAATGAAAGTGACGAGGCAAAAAAATCATAGGCTTTTAAATTAAAATAAGATAGAAAAAACTTGATTGTTGTTGTAGTTATTTTAAATATTGGGAGACTGATCATCCCTTTTTGGGAGCATTTAGGTAAACACTGAGAGGCTGGAATTGTCACACCAGACAGTAGCTTATGAACAAATCATAAGCTCTCCTCTCCTCCAAAGGTTTGATTTTTCATTTGTATAGAAAGTTCCTTGGAGTCACCAGGCCAAAACCCTCTGAATTGAGGGGGATTCTTCGCCTTAATATGGGAAGCAACCTCTTCAAGGAGAAAAATTTTGTGACACATAAGCAAAATACGGGGAAAAGTGAGTCACAGCACTGAGCCAGGGAGCAGACTGGTTATGTAGAGGCTCTTATGTACTCACTTTCATTGAGTAACAAGAAGAAAGATTTCAGAGGTAGCATAACCAGAAGCTTTCTAGGAAACAGGGAGGCCTTGCAGAGTTTGTGATTACTCAGACATCCTCTGAGCTGTTTGGTTTTCAGAATGGAAAAGAGAAACTATATTGCAAAGACATAGTGGGCATGGCTAGACTCTTCAGGTTTTCATTATCTGAATACTTGAATATCCTAATCTACAATCTAATGAAACTTGACTTCTTGAGTTTTAGGCATATTGATCTTCAATGAGGAAAATACCATAAGGCAGAACCACGTCAAAGCTTTGCCTGCCTAGGTTTCCTCCAACAGATCCTTGATGCTCTGTATGAGACCAGAGCTAGTGATCAGCCAAGATATCTTCAGTGTATAATAGAAATTTCTTCCAATTCTTCCCCAATATCTTCTGCAGAGAAGTTTGGAAAACTGTTAGGGGAGACAAAGCGCTGGTTTACAGTTTAACTTTTCAGGAGGTATAAACATAGCTCATTGATAATTGACAGCAGCTCTTCGTGTTCAACAATATGTGAAGCCTTGAATCTATGGATACCCAGTAAATCAAAGTTAGGTTTTCAGCTGCTTTTTGGACAAATTGTCTGTAACTGATCAAAGTTCAGTGCTGAAATAAGAAACATATTGCAACAGTAAAGGTTGCCACAATATTTACAGAGAGATCTCTTTGATAAGACTTCCACTGAGAGCTAAAATCAAGGAAGAACTGTTATACATTTTGTGCTTTGGAACATAATTTTTGTTAGCCTAGCAAGACTCAAATAGTGACAAAAATATGAAATCAACAGCATACTGGTGATGGCTGGGTTAAGTAACACAAGTTTAAAAAACCTAGTTTTAAGAGCAACTCGAATGTAAAATGTAAATACATGAGCAATTGATTTGATGATTTTTATCCCTACTAAAGTTCACATTTTCATATTGATTTTGCATGGGAAGACCTTGCAAGGAAAATAGCTTCTTTTTTTCCCAGTATGCTTAATTATTATTATATCATACTTTTAAATTAATAAAGTTGTTTTTGGGTTTTTTTTAAACCAAATATCATTTTCTAGTGGTTGGGAGTTACGCAAATAAGTTTCTAATTGCATAATCATGGTCTTGCAAGATATTTCAATAAAAAGATTTTGGAGTGAGAGTGTCTCAGTTTTCACTTCAAATCTCTACTCCACGTGCAAACACTGATGAACCCTGCTGCCCTACTGCCAAGGCCCTGCCCTAGGCCTGCTTAGGCTAACCCACATCTACACCTTAACATTGACCAACACATCTTTGCTCCTAAGTCATTAATCCACACTGCAAACTCTTAAAATCTTGGGATTTACTGATATTTACATCTGTGGTTAATTTTTTATACATAGATATACATGATTTTGAATATGGTATTATTAGTTTTTTGGAATGAAGTTGCTATTGATGGGGAAAGCTTCGAAAGCTAAGGTGGTTTTATTTTCTTGCCCAATATACGCATACACACCTGGAGCAATTTCATGTATCACAATAAATGGAGCAAAAAGCAAGATCGGAAAAAACGTTAATCTTACTATGCTTTGTCTCATCTCCTCATGCTTGCACTGAAACACAAAAGAACCTTTTTCTTCTTGGCTATTCTACAGGTCTTCTAGACAACTTTGGTCAAGTCAGTTTTCTTCTTTGGCTCCTGTTCCCCCAGCCAAGGCAGATAATGATCCTGACCTCTTTTCTAAAATGCTTTGAGATCCTTGGGTGAAAAGTTCTCCCTAAAAGCATGGTAGTTTTATTATTATATCCATTATATAGTTACACTATTCAAGGTCAATAGACCAATATAGCTGAACAAAAATGAGAACATATGACCATCAGTACAATGCGGTAATTGCACTCAAAATTACCCAATTGAATGTTTAGTCCAAATGAAGCCATATTTAGTATGGTTTCATATATTGTTATTGAAAGTTTGATATCTGAATCTTGAACTTTCTTTGATTACAATTCTGCAGTTAGACTTCCTTGAACTTTTTAATTCATTGGCTGCTGCCCCCAAGGGATTAATATGGATTGGGTAAGAAATGAATGACATCAACTGCATATAATGGCATTCTATCCAGGATGTCCAATATCTTTATATCTTCAACTCTATTATTGTGTTGGATTCTTTGACTGATTTGTCCCAGAATTATGGTAAAAAGTGAGGGCAAAAAGGGGCACCATTGCCTTTTGCTGCTAGAGAAAATAAAGACTTCCGAGTGGTATCCATTATTCCTTACTATAGGCTCCACTACAATGTCTTTAGTTAAGAAAGTTTTTGACCATTGTGTGAAACTCCCAAAACTTTCATCAAATAGCTTCCTTTCAGCCAATCAAATGGTCCCTCAGCATATAATGCCAATAAATATAAATCCTCTCTTACTATTTCTATTTTGTAATGATCTATAAGCTGAAATTCGTGTGTTTCTCCAAGCACTCACAGGGTACCTTTTGGTTATATCCTCATTGTTCCTTCATTCTTCCACTGGCTGCCGTTTCTGTACCATTCCAAATACATGCTATCTATCGTCTCACTTCAGACAATTTCTTGGGTATTAGACAAGATCCAGGAAAGCTCTTAAGTAAATATTTCAGCATAGGTCAGCAGTGGTCTAGTTCCAAGTTGATGTCCTAAACCAGGGTTTAAGGACAATTTTTAGTACTTGGGATTGAGTTTCCAAGCAGATGCTTCTATTGCACTCAAACATGTGGTTCAATCATGACACTGTAGGAAAGAGGTAAGGTAACTAAGAGCTAATGTCCTTAGTCTAAATTCTCAATGAATCTTCTTCAAATTCTTGTCTATAATTTTCCACTACACATGAAATGTTTACATTTTAAATATTTCCCTTACAAAAATAAAATACTACACTAAGGTCTGGTTTTAAATCACAGAGTTTTGGTTTTTTCTATTTGTTGAATATAGGGTTTATTATTTTACATTTCCATCCTCTGGATCATAAGCATGACATAAAAGCGAGATGCCTTTCAAACTTATAAACACTTAGAAATAAGGTGAATCAATAATGAACACTAGTATTATACATTACAAGCTGTACAAATATTGCAAGGGTGTGTTTTGGTCCATTACCTCAGTGCCATACTGTCTGAAAGGTCCTGCTGGTTCTGGCTGGGATAGAGTTAACTTTCTTCACAGTGGCTGGTATGGGGCTGTGTTTTGCATTTGTGCTGAACACACGGTTGATAAATTAGAAATGGTTTTGTAGGTTTTGAGCAGGGCCTACACAGAGCCAAGGCCCTTTGTTCTTCTCATACCGCCCAACAACAGGGGGGAAGTCAGAGTGGGGCTATGTGGAGCTTGGCTACTGGCTGGGGTTAAACCATGAGAAAGGCGAAGTGAATAAATATGTTTTACAATGGATTTTGTGTGCTTTATTATAATGAAAATGAACATGCTTTTCCGTGATGTTAGTGCTAATAGGTAAGAGCAATATTATATGACTACATAATTGTTGGCTTTGCAAATGAATCACCTTAACAGTCTGTAATACTTTAAGTTTATTCTGCTGCTAGAGATTACCTGGAGTATTTTAAATATAAGTGCTTTTTGAATAAAATAGGCTTTGGTCATTTTATATGCATAAAGGCATAGTAATGCCTGATAGATTAAGAGCCCAAGCCATCAACTCCTACTCAGAAGAGCTGTTCTGAAATACTCTTTGGATTCAGATGAATTACTTATTTCAGCAGTATTCAGGCCTTTTAAAAGGCCTTACTAGAGGGAAAAAGAAAAAAAAGAAGAGGAATCAAAACCAAACCCCACCTTGGTTCCATTTTAATATCTATTGTATAACTCTTTAGTCCCTTTTCTCTCTTTCAGGTTTGCTTCCCAAGATACATTTCCAACAAGTGGTGGTGAAGAGTTTTGCATTACTATGAACTACAGAAGTGGACTACAGGTGGGCAGTGCAAAGAGTAGAGGCAAAATACTCCTGGTGAATATTCAGGTAACTGCATTAACTGCCAGCTGAGAATCCAGCAGTTATTATCTTGCTCACCATTTTATTGCAGCAGCAAATTACAAATAGCCTGATCCCAGATTGCAAAAGGTAGACACTTAGAAGAAAAGATTAAAAATAAAGAAAAAAAATGTATAGTTTTCCAGTTCAAACAGTAGAGAAACATGTTGATAAGGAAGGAAGAATACACTCTGACCTTTCTGACTTGTGAACTGTACTCATGTGTAATTTAGTGATTAACTAGCCCTGCAATCTTTTACTGTTCTTCAAGAGTAAAATTTGACATTTTTCAAACAAATTGTATTGAATTGTGTGCCTCTGTTTTAAAAATTTCAGATGCTGGGTTAAACTGCTATACACTGATCATCAAAGATGATTCTTTCATTTTCCTCCATTATCTTAATTACAACTCTTGTATTAGAATTTTTTACTTTTCAAAGGCTTGGTCAAGTGTCTAATAATTTGATTTCAATCTACAATACTGCACAGATACTGTGAATTAAATGAAAGCAAAACTGTCAGTATTGTTATCATAACAGCTGGAGAAAAAATATTTTACAATCATAAGGTCTGTTTCCTACCAGTTTTAGCAATCTACCCATCCCTATATCAGTTAGTGGTTTCTAGTGATACGTTGCTTTGAGAAATAAGCATTTAGTTCTTACCAAAGACTGGCTTGTATGTGAAGAATTGGTAAAGCCTTGATCATCAAGAAAATCACAAGCTATTTCACCAGGTATCATTCCTGTGTTCAGCCATGATATTAAGTTGGAAGATGTGTTGGAATCACATACAGGCATTCAGTCAGCGCTGGAAACTCTGCTTTGCAGATTCTCTTTAGGCAGGTGTAATTGTGGCCTCGAGGAATTGCCCAAGCTACTGAAAAAAGTAACAATCATAGTAGTATGACTGATGAAGTAGCAGTTCTTTTTGTGGCTCTTGGGAGAGCTCCCACTGAAAAGGAATTTTCTCTACTCTTTCAATAAATGTACTCTGTGACTCCTTTACCTTTGAATTTCACAGTTTCATTGGCAAGGAAGTAAGTAGGGCAGTGCCATTTCCTCAAAGGCGTATTCATTACCCAGACCTTTGTTGGCACCAAACTGGAAAAGTGTTTCTGAACTCCTTTGCTCGACTTCTGTCTGCAGCTTTCTATAAGTGATTCTCCTCTCCTCATGATACTTTTTGGTAAACCATCCACATGAGGTGGATGCAAGAGAAATCAGGAGTTTCCTAAATGATGAGAGGTCTCAAATATTTTTGCCTATCCAACACAGGATCCTTCAAAGTTGCCTGATATGCAGAAGGGTTAGGAACACTCTCTTTGGAGACCTAGTGACTCTAAGAACTTTTCAACTAAAGTGTAATTTCAGAAGCTACATCTAATAAATGAAGTACCAGTGTTTTGTTTCTCATTAGGCATTGCAGAAGACCAACAGAATGCATCAGCCTGTTCAATCTTTTTGGAATGCAGACCACATGAACTCTATGTAACAGAAGTATTTCTATTATTTCTGCTCCATAGGGTTCATTCCCCCTGTACTTGGCACCTCAAATCCTGTCTTCAGTTTTGGGATACCCACTATGAGAAGGACATCAAAACACTGGAAGAATGTCCAGAGAAGGGCAACAAAGCTGGTGAAGCACAAATCTAATGAGGAGTGGCTGAGGGAGCTGGGGTTGTTTAGTCTGGAGAAAAAGAGACTTAGGAGGGACCTTATTGCTCTCCATGACTACCTGAAGGGAGCTTGTAGCAAGGTGGGGGTGGATCTCTTCCCTCAGGTAACATGTGACAGAATGAGAGGAAATGATCTCAGGGTGCACCAGGGGAGGTTTAAATCAGATAAAATAAGAAAAATCAAAAAGAGTATTAAATTGTTGAGGAATGACTGTTGTAATCTCACATGCTTTCTTTTCAATGCTTCTCCATCTTTGGCTCATAGACAAAGAATCTTCTATTTAATGAATTTAGTTGCTTAATTTTTCTCTTTGTCACCTCTTCATTTAAGATGTCTTTTGAATATTCATTCTGTTATTCTTCTGTAAAAATCAATGACCTTATGGAAAACCCTAACCTACTAGTGGCTCAGCTTCGTAGTACTGCATGATAAACAACAGATCTTCAGCAAAATTGTAGTTTCAGTTCTGTGAAATTGCACAGGAGGATAGTTGCTGTGAGAACTAGTTTTTGTATGGTAATATAACACTTAGTTATAACACTAATAACAGGATACAAAATCTCCTTTAATCATTTCTCTACCATACACACACAGTTAGGATAATGCTTCTGAAAGAAACACCCATTAGTTTCTGGGAGCGAGATTCACTTCACCTGCATAATGACTGCAAATTGCAATGGCAGCCTCTCAAAAATCACTTTCAGTGCTCTTAGGACTGCTACTATATTTGACTGAAAGAGGCTCTGTTCTTGACCTGTCTTTCAGCCGAGCTAAATGCTGTGTGTTAAACCTAACTGGAGCACGGATTCTGCATTAACAGGCCCTCTCCTGTGATAGAAGTGCTGAGGAGGGAGACTTGTGTGAATACTTAGGGTGGATTGACCTTGACTGGCTGCCAGGCACCCACTGAGGTGCTCTCTCATTCCCTCTCCTCATCAAGACCAGGGAAGAAAATAGCAATGAAAAGCTCATGGGTCAAGATAGGAAGAGCACTCATCAGTTATCATCACAAGAAACACAGACTCGATGTGGGGAAAATGTATTTAAGTTGTTGCTAATTAATCACAGAGTAGAAAAGTGAGAAATAAAAAGAAACCAAAGACATCTTCCTTGCACCCTCCCTATTCTGAGACTAAACTTTGCCCCTGAATCCCCCACCTTCTCCCCATGAGTGGCGCAGGCAGATGGGGAATAGGGGCGGGGCTCAGTTGATAATGCTTTACCCCTGCCACTGATTCCTTTTCATGCTCTTTCTCTGTTCCAGTGTAGGCTCCCACCCCCATGAGACACTCCTTGTCTGCCTTATCTGCTGTGTTCTATTCCCATGGACTGCAGTCCTTCAGGAGCAGATGGCTCCAGCATGGGCTCCCTGCAGGATCAACAGGTCCTGCCAAAATTCTTGCTCCTGCATGGGCTCCTCTTCATGGGCCACAGCTCCCACCAGGAGCCTCTTGCTCCATGGTTTCTCTATGGACTGCAGCACTGTGAGGTACTCCATGGGCTGCAGGGGAACAGCTTGCCTCACCCTAATCTTCATCACAGGCTGCAAGGGAATGTCTATGCCCATTCCTACAGCACTGCCTCTCTCTCCTGCTTTATTTACCATGGTGTCTGCAGAGCTGTTTCTCTCTCATATTCTCATTCCTTTTTCAGATGCTGCTGTGCCGATTTTTTTAACCTTAAATCGATTTTTGCCCTCACAGATGTGCTACCAGTGTCACTGAAGGGCTCAGCTTTGGCCAACTGAGGGATTCAGCTCTGTCAGAAAGAAGGGAGGCTTCTGGCAGCTTCTCACACGAGTCATCCCTGCCGCCCCCACCACTCCCAAACTCTTGTCATGTAACTAAATACAACACACCATGATGAGGCAAAAGACACATTGCAATTAATTTGTATGTAAAGCCCTTACTATCCTATTGCAGATTAGACTTATAAAAACACTCTTTTACTTTACATGCACCTGTTCACAAAAGTGATAACTAATTGAATAGCTTTTTTTTTTTTTTCAAAACATGCTGGTTTTGAAAAATTTTCTTAACATTAGAGACTAAGTCTCATATCTTCTCTGGATTCTGGTCGGTTGCCTAAAGACCCAGTACTTCTGGCATCTTCACATAAAAATAGATTCATACTACAGCTTTTGCCAAAGTTAGCATTTAATATTCCAGGGTCTCAGTTTGCACAATAAGTCGGGGCAGAGAAGAGCCACTTGCTGCAGTTGGAGCTGTGACAGCAGTGTCTGGAAGCATTAGCTCTAGCTGCAGCAGGACACTCTGGGATCTTCAGCTGCAGAGTGAAATCAGTGCCCATCTTAGTACACATCTCAGAATATAAATCAGTTGAGAAACACCATATGTAGAGACTTCCTCAGAATTTCATTGCGCTGAAATTATCAATAAGTTGTTGATTTTTGTCTAATTCAAGACTAAACTTTGATTTTTCACATATTGGAAACCTCTTGCTCTGGACTACAGTCTACTGAAATGAGTGTTATAGAAGAGATGAGAGAAATTCCATTTTCCCCCAGCTCCTTTTATTGTAAGGCATTTGACTTATGCTCTGGTGTATAAATACTCTTTATTTATTTTGGACTCTGTTTTGCAATCTCTAATATTGGCTGTTATAGTCTATTGATATGATTACTATCTGGGATGTCAGCAAAAGTAAACAATAGCAAGAAACAAGCACTGAACACAGCACACAACAACCTTAGGTCTAATTAATGCCATGTTGTCAAAATTAGCAACAGACTGGCCTTGAGATAACGATGACTAAATATGCTGAGAACCTCATCCTTTAACTAGCAAATCTCAGCACCTTCCATGGGGAATATTAGAGCAATTAACAGCAATTTTACCTGACCACTGGGTGTCACTATTAATTCACTTTTAGCTTTGAACAGCACTACATTTTGTTTGTCTGTTTCTTTGTTTTAATAATAATAGAGAGGTTGTTTCTTTAAGAAAGCTGTTAAGGCCAAGGAAGTCATGTTAGAAAGAGACTACATTTGCAGTGAAGATCTTCATCAGGATATCTGAACTTCATGTCTGCATGATGGTTCACAATGCAGTCAGCAATGTCATAGCAGACCAGTCAGTTCTACATACAGCATTTACCATTTGACATCTAAAGCCAGTGCCCCATATGGTTCAAGAGTGCAGTCAACATTTACTATTATGTTTATTGTAAATTATTCTTATGAGAAAAGACCTTTTTTGTTGTTGTTGTATCGGGGTTTTGTAGACATTATTATGTAAGCAAACATAAAGTAATAATGAGACTGACCATTAAGAAACAGTGCAGAAAAAGAGAAAGTAAATTTGTATACCATTCACAGGACATCATTCCTCTGTAAAATTCAGGAATGTGAGTTATGGCAATGCTCTCAATTCAAAGAACCAGGAGAAAAAGAGAAGGATATGAAGCCATGCCTCACTCCTTTGACTTTGTTCTTACCACAATTAGAAAGAGATTAATAGTGTTATTAATTGTGTTCAAAAGGAAGCAATACCAGAGATAATCTTCTTCCTTTGTCCTCTTCTGAAGGAAGAGATTTAGCTCAACTGTCTGGAGATGAGGAACTAAGACAAACTTAGCTCTATAGGCATTATCTCTGTATAAAATAGTTCTTTGTATACCACATGATTCTGAGAAAAAGTGTAAGTTGCTTCCCTTTTTGGATTGTTACAAAGGCAGTGTCCTGCGAATGCATTTTTCAACATGATATGAAGATCCTACATGATTTTTTGTGATGGATTGGAAATAATAATAGCTGTTCTATTTAGGAAAGTAACTAAGATAAAGAAGAAATATCTTGATTAGTGCAAGATATATGAATGTAAAAATTCCTCTTTCCATTTCTGTGAGTTGCAAGTATCATCTTAATTGTGAGAAAATTATTATATTCTGGGAACTGTCAGTAATATGTTGGCTTTTTGTTTCCTAATCCATCAAAGGAACGTCCTACAGTGTGTGCTGCTTTTTCACAATGGAAGTTGAGCATGGAGAGGTTCTTTTCTGGGACTATTTTATTATTATTATCAAGAGGAACTAGCTTTTTACAAGAGAGTGTTCAAGAAAAAAAGTGTGGATGCTACACTACAACGCGAATATTCCTTTTTTTATTTTTTTTAATTTCACAATGTCAGGTTTGTGATAAACAAGAAACTATTTTTAGTTTAACTATCAGACAATAAGTTTAAAATACAACAGATGATCCAGCTAAAGGATAAGTTCATGGCTCAAAAATTCTGCCCAGTTTGTATTGAATTATAGATATTTTTAACAAACAGCATTATTTTAGGAATTTTTGCACTAAAAGCCCTCAGTCCACTTATCACAGCAGATACTCTCACACAAAAGTATTTTCAAGCATGTGATGCTTTTATATTTTTTGGAAGGAAACATCTTCAAAAGGATGCTGTGCTAACCCAAAAATAGTTCTAAAATATTTCTTATATAATATCTTCAAGAAAAACAAACCAGGACTAAATTCTTCAGCCTGTCTGTGTACCTGCTTGTACCAGTCAGCTAAGTATTACCTGCCAGGTAATCTTACCATGTTACACCTGTACCTCCCAAAGCAATATGTTTACAAAACAAAATATTGAACAAAATGTTCTTTGCAATAAGAAGTGTCTTCACACTTGTAGCTAGTATCCACTATCTTACGGAAGCAAAGAAAACATTGATAATATTCACTAACAGGAGCAATTCCTGTGCATACATGCTTAATAGTTTAAATTAACATAGCGAAAAACTTATTACAAGTACTAGCAGCACAATGTTAAATTAGGCTTAAGGCTTCCTGCCTTATCAGCTAAAATTCTGAGAAATTCAGGTGATTGGAATCCACCTCAGATGTTGTACAGCTTAAAAATATTTCTAACACCAACACAGTCAATGAAACCAGAAACAACTGATCCCGTAAACTACATATTAACTTAATTCTGAAAGAGTTTGTGTGATTTCAGTGTTTCTTCATAAGCATACAGTTGATTGTATTGAGCAAAGTGATGACATTTTATCAGACTTTCCCTTTGAAAAATATTTGCACAACCTTGAATTCATATTTTAATAGTGAGGATTATTTTAGAATAACTTATATTTCTCTTGCTATGACTCTTCAATTTATAAACTCTTTAAGGCTGAGACTATTTCTTACGTACATGAAAGGTATTTATATATTTTTATCTGAACAGATGACCTACACAGAGAGCCATTTGACTTTAATAACAGAAACAAATACATACATGTAAAACATAAATAATATATAATGACTGTATACATTTAGTATTAAACTACTACATCCCTTTATCTCTTGGCACAGACATGCATAAACATACACACTTGCAAAGTATCTTCTCTTCCTTTGTGTTTAGTTTGCTTTGGAAATCTTCATATTTCCTTTGCTTAAGAAGGTAAGAGAAACATAAAAATACAAACCATGCCAGAACACCTATTTCTATGCATCGTAGTGTGTAAAGTCATAATGGAATGGACTCCTCACACCTTACTGAGAAGAGGCTTGTCCTAATGCCCCAGGAGCCCTTTAGGCCATTGAGATGTCTGTGCATACTACATTATCAGATTTATGACATCCTGATAAGGTGGGCCACTTGAGCCCTTGAGCTAAAGCTAAGACATTAGGTTGAAGAAAGCAGCAATTTAAAGTTCCTAGTGTAAGGATAATTAGCGACTGGCAGGTATCCAGTGTCATTACCAGGACATTGCTCTAGGGCAAATTCAACAACTGCCTGTTTTCTGCAGTGCTGCAAACATGGATCTGTCTTTGCTCTAACCGGTTTTACTTTTAGCTTATATCTGCTTCGTAATAACTTGAGTTTTTCAGAGCTGTTCTTGAACTTGGACTTTTTCAGCTTTCAGCTCTTTAGTTCAAATTCCTATTAAACTCTTTTTAGAGCTCATGAAATACAATTTTTGCAGTGACAGGACCTGTTTTTATTTTGGATTGAGTTTTGGTTTTGTTTCTCCATATATTTAGCCTCCCAATGTCCTGTTTTCTTCTGCATTCTTAACAGCATCTGGTTATTAAATACCTACATTTTCAGCTTACAACTGTCTAATAAGGAGACTGGCTTTGATTTATCGTGTTCTTAAAGCCACATCCAAATGTCCATTCTTGAAACTGGATCTGAAACTGAGAGCATCACAATCCTTATGTGGTATGGACTTTCATTTTGTAGATGGGGAAGAAAAGTAAAGGAGTATTCTCAGAATTAGTCCTTGTAATGGGAGTAAGCGACATGTGGGATAAACACTGAGACCTATCACTGAAGAATGCCCTCACACCTTCATCACTCAACAGAAACAAATCTAGAAACTGCAGGAAGCCTGCCAACTTCTAAATGCCCTCAAAGAACATGGGAAACAGAGGCTGAAAGCTTGGGGATAGTTTGCAATCTCTCAAAAGCTTTAATTGAGTCGAAAGGCCACAATCTTAGAATGGCTCCTAATGAAACAAAGCTAACTTCAGTAATTTTTGAGCCAAACAACGTAACTAACTGATTATATGTATACTTGTTTTTAAAAGTTTCCTGAAAAAATATTAAAAAATACTATTAAATTTAACAGTGTCAGAAAATGCTCCTAGATATAGAATATAAGTGTGGCCCACTACTCAACTGTAACAATGGTCCTCTGAAATGCTTGTTGCCCAGGTCAACATTCAATCTTCCAGGCAATTCCTGAGCAAGGTTTGGGAGTTAACGGAGCCCATGGAGTACTTGCAAAAGGTAGTTTGCAATTGTCTGTCCTGTTTTGGAAAATACGAGAACAAAGATATGGACAGTGGTTATTCTTTACCAGTTGGCCACACTTGCAGAGAAATACACTGTAATTTTCTGGTGTCAACGTAGCCACTGAGCCTGTGAAAAGCGTGCTGGTAGCTGCCAGGTCACAAAGCATTCACAAGAAAGGAAAAAAAAAGTTAGCTTTGTGGTACTGTAGTGATAGAATGGCTACTGAGAGATAAAGCTAAAAGTTTTTGTTTATCTGACAGAGAAAGCCTATATAATGGGAAATCATATCTCTACTTTGACCAGGAGTATGCTATTAAGTTTTTGAGCTGCATCTTCAGTGCATCAAAGAGGCCTGGGATCCTCCCTAGGGTCACCCTGACTTTGCCTGCTACAAGTGCCCTCCTCTTAGACAAGAATTTGTGGTAATGTTTGACATTCACAATAGTTAATTTTTGACTCTTTGACTAAGTCATACAAAAAACTTTTTCTGAATAAGAAGATAACTCAATGTTGTAATAACGAAAATGACTGAAATATGGGATAGATTTCCATTCAAATAGGTAGTTAAGGTAACAGAAACAATCTTCCAAAACTGAATGGAGATCATGCCATACTAGTTTACTCTTAACAGTACTTGACTGTTTATTGCATGAATACCTATTTTCTACAAGCTACACTAAACTTTTTTCTGTGCTTTGCTTGATGCAGGGTATTTGAGAGACAAAGGAAACAGATAACGGCAGACAGGCATACGGATGATATTTCTTCTAGGTCTGTTGGTGAAGAGTGATAAATGCTGGAAGAGAGTGAGAGGAAACTTCAATTTGCTGTCCAAACTCTAAATCCAGGAGTTCAGAGTCTGTGCCAATCTCAGCATTCATGGCATATGCTCTACAAAGCTATTCTGTGGTTCAGCTGTGCATTTCATTCTGTGTGCAAATGCATGTGTATATATTTGTATGGATATGTGTATATATTTACACACATACAAATGTATACATAAAAGTATATGTGTATATGTATGTTGTAGGCAAACTGGTAAATATACACTGATTACGCACAGAGTCAATAACTTTCTCAGCAAATCCTTATAACTTGCTAAATAGTTTGTGTTCTCTGGAGTACTGTGAAAAATTGGTGTGTCTAAGGTATATCTTTTGGTAGAAAAATTGGTTTTACTTGGTGACAATCTGGAAGGGCCTTGTGACCTGGAGATTTGCATAAAAAAAGTTTGGTTTTTGTTCCGTAGATTTTTCTCTGTCTACAACTTTGGACTAACCATATTTGAAAAAAAAGCTCCTATGACTGATGTAAGTAACCCAAGAATAACTTAAACAAGCTTTATAACCCACAGGGTGGGAAAAAAAGATTAAAGAAGAGCAGTGTTTTTCAAAAAGTTTTTTTTATCATCTCTTAAATTATGTAGCTTTTTCACGATTCTATTATGTCCAGGAAAAGTTTTTCGTTTTTTTTTTTTTTGGTTTTTCTTTTTTTTGTTTGGTTTTTTTTTTTTTTGGGTTTTTGTTTGTTTTTTTTTTTTTTTTTTTTAAGTTCAATTAAAACACTTATAAAACTCTCTTTTCATCTCTTTCACATTTCTCCTCTGGAGTAACAGTCAGGAATTCATGGCTCAGAATCAAGACCAAAGTGCAGACAAATGAGTGATACCAGGACTTAAACCAAAGTCTTCATGAACAGATTGTCTAACAGACTGGAGTAATAATCTTCAGAGTCACCATGCTGGCTTGCAGATTGCTGTTTTAAGTGGCTTTGATTATTATGGTGATTTGGCAGCAGTTCTTAAATTGGAATTTGGGCTTCACAACCCAGATATACTACCTGAACTTAATTTAATGCTCCTGGATGGAAAGTATAAAAGCAACAGAAGAAATTCCTCTGGTTAAAGTTGAAGTTAGGAAAACAACATGGCTAGTTTAGCATCAGAACTTGTTTCACAGAAAGAAAGTTACACACCTGATCAATTCCCCAAGAGCAAACAAGAAATCAGCTGGTTAATTTGCATGTAATAATGTGCATTACAAAACTACATTGATTGCTATTTATGATTCAAAGGCTGCTAATTTCTACAAAATTTCAGTAATAGAGTACTGAGAAATAGGAAGCCGATTAGTGGAGAAATTAGCATCAGTGAGGCATGCAAATACTAAGTGGTAAACCTGTCTTTACAGGGAAAGAGACCGGAGGACATACAGCATCATTCAAAAAAAAAAGAAAGACATTATTAAATGTCTCTGGATCTTCAGGTTCTCACCTTTGCAAGAATGACATAGTGAATATCAGAGTTTTCCTAGTACATGAAATTAGTCTGGTAAGATGAATAATGTTTATGTTATTACTCTCTTTTAAAAATGCTTATGGAGGTTTATGGGCCATGTGGACATCATGAAAGTCAGAAGGACTTGAAAACATCAATCTGAGTGCAAAGAGGTTTTGCATTGAAAACAAAACAAAAAGATGCTGATTTGATTGGTTCCCTTTTCATTTTTCACAGGAAGTGTTGACATGGATATAATACCCCTAGCACAATCAAAGCAGACCATAACCTGATTTGCAGATGTATGGAAATAGTTTGCCATGTAATTGCTAAAAGGAAAGGTTCTGAAAATATAGTTCACTGGCACTATAATAATGGCTAAAAAGAAAATCAGAAAGTGGTAGACAATAATACAGGCATACATTGATATTTTGTGACTTTTAAACATATTCTTCTCTTCTGGTTGGAGATTTGAAGGGCAAAATATATTTTTCTCTTTCCTTCTGTAACCCTGAAGTGGAGGGAAAGGTTTTGTTAATACAAGCAGGTGGCCTACACATCTTAGTTACTATGCATAATCTCTTATACAGAGAGCAATAATCATACTGTAAATGGAATATCACAAAAATAGAAAAGTTACAGTTAGAATCAGACAAAAATATCCTCTATTACCAAGCACCTTTGGTGGGAAATAGCTACTTAACTGCATACTACTGATATGAATATCAAACTAAAACCATGATGACACATCAGATTGGTTGGCAATTAAGCACAAAGACTATGGTTTTAGATTTCCTGAGATTTGCAGAAGCTGGCAGAGAAAGCAGGCAGATGGACCTAAGATGGCGAAAGGAGAAACTTTATTTACAAAAACTTCTTTATATATCCATTAATAATCTGGCAACTATTGGTCAGCAGGGAACCCACCTCCTAAAACCATTGGTCACATCTATACAACACCTAATACCAAACACAGAGATTAAGAAAGTACAAGAATGCAGCTTATCTCTATTCTCCCTGAGAAAGAAGAGAAAGATTTCTAAAACAGTGCAACTACAATTCCCCCTTTTTTTCTAAAAAGAAAAGCAAAAACAAAGGTATTGCTTGCGGTCCCTGTTAGTTCCCTAAGAAGGGAAAATGAGCTCAGCATGAAGGATCTGCTTGACAGTGGCCAGCTACCAAGAAGATCCCGAATTAAATACCAATAAGGGGTCTGCCAGTGGTGGCCAGCCACCGACAGGGCCCAAACCAGCTGCTGGTTAAAGGTGGACAGAGAGACTTTCAAGCAATGCCATAAATGATACATCTATCAAAACCTAGTTCTATTGAAAGTTCTGAATTTTCTGACTCCATAATAAAAGGTAAAAATTCAGTCTCTGCTTGTAGAAGGACCCTCTGCCTGATGGTCAGTGTCTTGGTCATTGTTTTGAGGTCGCTGGTTCTGCTTCTGAAGTCGCAGATCAGGACGAACGCATCTCACAGGCAGCCACTGCACTCCAGTATCTGTGGAAACACAAGCATACCCACGGCCCCAAGTAATTAGCTCATGAGGGCCTTCCCAGGTGTTAGTAAGTAGGTTTCGAATCCAAACCTTCGCCCGGGGCAAATGCGACTCGCCCGATGACTGCAATGAGAGAAAATGGTTCAAAATGACAGGATTACATGAATTTGGTGGTACAGTGAGATGATTAATTGTATGCAAGGCTTTTTCCAGTCGGCTCTGTGGTGATTCCCCATGCATTCCCCCTTCTTGTTTTTCCAGAACGCGCTTCAGAGTACCATGCGCATGTTCCACAATCGCCTGACCAGTTGGGGAATATGGAATACCAAATTTATGGTCCACACCCCATAGGTGCAAGAACTGCCACGTCCTCTGCGAGGCGTAGGCAGGGCCATTGTCGGTTTTCACCGCAGATGACACACCCAAGACGGAGAAGGCCAATTTCCAATGGGCAATGACATCACGACCCTTTTCTCCAGTGTGAGCAGTTGCCCACATGGCTGAGGAGAAGGTGTCAATAGACACGTGCACGTACTTAAATCGGCCAAATTCAGGGATGTGTGTCACATCCATCTGCCAAAGCTGCAGGGCCTTTAGGCCTCTAGGGTTTACCTCTGATGTCAGAGGGGCAGCGAGTCCGTGGCAATCAGCACAAGCGCTGACAATGTCACGAGCCTCGGTTGGCGTCAATTGGAACTGCTTCTGCAGAGTACGTGCACTCTGGTGGAAGAAATCATGGGAAGCTTTGGCTTGTGCAATTTTGTCAGGCTGAGGTGCCATCCATGCAGGATTGGCTAGCATATCAGCCCTGGCATTGCCTTCTGTTATAAAACCTGGCAATTTGGTGTGGTTTCGAATGTGCAAAATGTAATATGGGTGCGTTCAAGCTTGAATTGCATTCCACAAAGCTTGTAATAATGAAAACAGAGCCTCATTATTGACTTCCTTTAGAAGTGAACAATCTAGACATTTGGTTATATCTGCTACGTAAGCAGAATCTGTGACCAAATTCAAAGGCACCTGAGAGAACCGCTGAAAGGCCAAGGTGACTGCCCTTAGTTCGACCAGTTGGGCAGAGCCTGACTCATGGCTTTTCAGCACCTGCCACTCGGATCCCTCCTTCCAGGTAACAATGGCTTTTCCTGTTTTCCCAGAACCATCCGTAAAGACGGTGGGTCCGCGCACTGGCACCCGACTGTTCTTTGGTCGCAAGGCAAGGCTGGTTGAATTTGCCAATTGTAATAATTTGTGACTGGGCAGGTGATAAGCAATCTGCCCTGAAAAGTTCTGCAGTGCACTTTGCAAAGGAGTGCTGTTAGCAAGGCTCCATTCAAAGATGTCCCTTGTAATCGGGACGGTGATGGTGGCAGGATCTGCAGCCATCAACTGCAGACACCGATGATGACATTTGATTATCAAACACGCAATCAATTCGAACAGCGTGGGTGCTGTCTTTTTCGGCTGATGGGGCAGAAAGACCCATTCCAAAACGTGCAGAGGATCGGCCCATTGTTTATTCCATTGGCCGATGATACCTGTGGGATGGAGGTCTGGAGCAGTAATAAAAACAGTGATATCAACAGAGGGATCTACTCGATAAACCTGATGAGCAGAAACAGCTTGTTGCACCTCATTCAGCACTCGTCGCGCCTCCGGGGTCAATTTTCGAGGTGAATTCAGATCAGGGTCCCCCTTTAAAAAATTAAAGAGCTGGGAAAGTTGCGTGGTGGTTAGTCCTAAATAAGGACGTAACCAATTAATGGTACTAAGCAATTTCTGGGCATCATTCAGAGTTTTGATAGTGTCTGAAAATTGCACCTCTTGGTGTTGTATAGCTTGATCCTAAATTTTGACTCCCATATATTTCCAAGGAGGCTGTTGTTGAACCTTATCTGGGGCCACTTGCAACCCATAGGAATGCAGGGCAGCGAGCTGTCGAGGCTGTAATCTCTGCAACTCATCCTGGGTGGATGCCGCCACCAGGATATCATCCATATAATGGTAGCAGAGTGCCTTAGGAAACTGCTTGCGGACGCCAAACAAAGCCTGAGCGACATACCATTGACAGATTGTCGGGCTATTTTTCATACCCTGAGGTAATACTTTCCATTGAAATCTCTTTACAGGCTCAGCATTATCAATTGCAGGCACCGTAAAGGCAAATTTTGGTCTGTAGTTGGGGTGCAAAGGAATTGTGAAAAAACAATCCTTCAAATCAATGATCAGGATTTCCCACTCTGTGGGGATCATGGTGGGTGAGGGAATACCAGGCTGCAAGGCTCCCATACTTTCCATCACTGCATTAACTTTGTGAAGATCTTGCAGCAATTGCCATTTCCCCGATTTTTTCTTAATTACAAAGACGGGGGTATTCCAGGGACTAGTAGAAGGCTCAATGTGTCCCTGTTGCAATTGTTCCTGAACCAGCTGACAAAGGGTGACTAATTTTTCTTTGGGCAAGGGCCACTGTGGTTCCCATATGGGTGTTTCAGTCAGCCATCGCAAGGATAGCATGCGGTATGGTGTGCCCTTGCACACAGCGACCCCTGTTAAAAATTTGTTCCAGTCTGGACTCCCCATGCTGCCAACATGTCCCTCCCCCAGAGGTTAAGTGGGGCTGCAGTAACATAGGGCTGGATTACAGCTGCGCGACCCTCCGGGTCGTTCACCATCACAGGCCGTTTGTTTAAGTGGCTCTGTGTGGTTCCTCCTAGTCCCACGATAGCTGACCCCACAGGGGCTAGAGGCCATGTAGAAGGCCATGAAGAGGAGGAAAGAATTGTTACGTCAGCACCTGTGTCTATCAAATCTTGAAGTCGAATTAGACGTGGGTGGGCTTTTGGCAGGATCAGAGTGCACGTCAGCTGTGATCTCTGATTAGAGATGTCTGCGGCCCAGCAGATTTGTGGAAGTTCTGGAATCCCAATGGTGCTGCTTCCACATACTTGCTGCTCTGCCCTGGGAAAAGGAGACTCAAAAGGCACTAAATGAGCAATGAGAGTTTTCTCAAGGATTGTGACAGGGGGGCTTGGTGTGGAAACTATAGCATGAATCTGGCCCATAGAATCCCCATCTATAACTTCTGGATGAACAAAGATTCCTTGGTGGGTGACCTCAGGTCTCCCCACCAGGAGAGCACCATACCCTTGGCTTAGGGGTTCGTGCGCATCCAAGGGGACTCTGTGAAGGCTACCAGAGTCTAGGACGACTGTCCTGGCTGTGTAGATGTCGACCCGGGCTGGCCCTTGGGTGCTGCCTCCACGCTGGCCAAATGGGCCGGTGCCGGCAATGTTGGCCCGGGCTGGCCCTGGGGTGCCACACTGACTGGATAAGCCAGTGTTTGCAGCCTGTTTTGGGGGAATGTTTGGGACGGAGGGAGGTTCCCCTGTTTTGCACCTCCCTTCCCGTTTCCCGACAAAGGCCGGCCGTCTACATGGTATTTAAATCTGCAATATTTTGCAGAATGCCCTGGTCTACCACACCTCTTACACAGGGGAATCGCAGTCCCTGCATTTCCCTTTTTCTGTGATTTAGGTCGTCTTCGTTTGTTCCCAGGCTTGGACTGCTTCTGCCCACCACCAGGGTTTGCCTGAGCAGGCGACAGAAACGCAGCCAAAGCAGGCTTCTTTGAGCTCCGTGGTGTCACCTCAGAGCAAGCCTCGGCCATCTGTGCAGCAGTGACATCACCTTGCAATGTCTGTATAATTCTCTTGCAGTCTTCGTTGGCATTGTCTTTTGCCAGTTGTTTGCACAACACTTCTCTCACAGTGTCATCTTCTACTTGTTTTTCCAAGGCTGCGGCTAGCCATTCGATGAAAGAGAGAAATGGTTCAGACGCCCCCTGTCGTATCATAGTATATGATACCTTTTGGTCCACCATATTGGTTGTCTTGAGAAGGGCACTGAAGCCGAGTTCTTGAGCCTGCTCCAATACTTCGGGATCCCATCTGGCCTGCAGGTCAGGATTGTCTTAGGGTTTAAGTCCCATCAGAACTTCCACTCCAGCCCCCGTCTAGGGCTGGGAAGAGGCAGACGCATATTTTCTTCTGCGGCCCTCTGAGCCGCCTTTCTCCAGTTATTTTCAAAAACTGTAAATTGCATAGGGTGAAGTAGAACTTGACCCAAGTGCCTGATGTCAAAGGGTGCCAACAGATCACTATTTACTGCCCGAAGAAGTTGCATGACTTCAGGAGAGCCAAGCCCATACTGTGCCACCTTGGTCTGTAGATCCTGGACCACTTTCCAAGTTATAACTTGATGGTTATCTGCTTAGCCTGAGTTCGGGGCTGCTTTAAACACTGGAAAGACTTGAATATTCCCTTGCAGGGTGTTAATATCACCCTGGTCCATGGGCCCACCTGCTGAAGGCACTGCATCTGCCACCTCAGCGTCCATTGCGTCTGGTAGAGGTTGAGGCATGCCTATTCGCTCCAACAGACTTCAATCCCCTGCCTTCAAAGCTGCTAATTTGACACAGTCTCAATATTTTCTCGAATTTTGTGCTTTTAAGGTAATTGAATATCCGTGGTTTATCCAAGAGTGGGTCTGCAGCAGCCGCTTTTTTCTCCTTTTATGTTACCTCTCTCTTTTTCCCACGGCTAGAGAGGCCGTCTAGCTTGACATCAGAATTGCCCATGTGAGCCTCATCTCCCGTCCCTATCACAAAAGACGGAGGCTCGTTGAGTATGGGCATTGGATTGGACCAATTGCGGAGGACCTCCACAGAGGGCATGCTAGGGGGAGCAGAGGAGCGTGGAGCAGCATCCATGCCTTCGGAATCAGAAGAAGGCATGGAGCGCACGGATTCCGCATGTTCTGTTACTATACTAACCAAGTCATGACTGTCTGTAGGGTGTCAGTCACTCAGGGAAACAGGTCTGGGCTCAGACGACTGCCTATCAAGTCTGTTTTGGCGAGTGACATCTAGCAGTTCCAAGAGGGTATCAGAAACTCCTTCAAATCTTTGCAGAATGCAAGCTAAAATATCAGGGACTACATCCAGCCTTTGTAAGATGCGGTCCAAAGTGCTGGGAAGTACATCGAGCCTCTGAAATATCCGATTCAGAATGTCAGGCAGGCACACGGGGGTTAAACGCGGTGTTTCAAACTCCAGCGCCGCCGCTGCATGGCGGGAACCACCCCCCAGAACCCGTTCCGGGTCCTGCCGTGGGCCCGCCAGCCCCGCGAGGCCGGGGTTGGGGCCAGCCGCTCTCGCCACGCTGGGAGGGGGAAGCAGCCCCTCACGGAACGGCACGGACGGTCCCTGCTCTGTATGGAGCAGCGCGGCGCGGCCCGGATCGTGTCCCATGGCAGCGGGGAGTGCAGGCGGGGCGAGCTGCGCTGGCCGTGCTGGCCCGAGCGGCGCCCGCAGGGCGGCGGGGGGTTCAAGCGGGCGGGGTGGCTCAGCTGTGTCTGCCGGCCCCTGCACCTGCACGGCAAAGCGGTCGTGCGGCGTGGCGGGGGCGCTCGGTGCGTCGCAGGGTGGCTCCCCATCGCCCGCCAGCTCCTGCGGGCTGACGTCATCCGCCGACGACTCTGAAGCATGGCCGGAGCCATGTCTGGAGCTCACCCCCACCCTCGGGGGGGAACTCTCGCCGGGCCAGAAGTCGGAGCCACGCCCAAAGGTCCAGCTGCATTCTTTTGGGCTAAAAACTCTGCCAAGGCTTCTTGAGGAATGGGGCACACCCTTGGTTTATAGTCCAAAGGAGAAAGATATCTCCCATGCGTCTCAGGGGGAGGGGCGAACCGATCAGGCTCGGGGCTGCGGGCTGGAGCTGGGGGGGGCCAAGCATAAGGTAGGGTCGGCTTCCCCAGACCCCGCGCCTCCTTCCTTTAAAAGATCAAGGACCCGTCTCCAGGCAGGGCAGAGACGTATCGTCTGGACACTACCAAATGAAAATTCAGTCCATAGGTCATCTCCGAGTTAAAGCCACACCCTATACGTCGGAGTCTCCCACGAAATATTAAAATGTCCTTTCCTATGAAACCATGATAATAATTCACCAAGTAATCCGTCAGTGATCTTAGCTCGGATGGGGCCCCAAGCATCCTGGGGGGGGTCCCGAGGGTGCCCCAGAGGTTTCGGCTTCATCCTGCATTCTGTCCTCGAAACCTGGGAGGGTGGGAGGGGATAAAGGCGGGTGGGGGGGGCTCCTACCTCAATAACGCACTCCGGGTTCACCAATTGTGGTTTTAGATTTCCTGAGATTCGCAGAAGCTGGCAGAGAAAGCAGGCAGATGGACCCAAGATGGCGAAAGGAGAAACTTTATTTACAAAAACTTCTTTATATATCCATTAATAATCTGGCAACTATTGGTCAGCAGGGAATCCACCTCCAAAAACCATTGGTCACAGCTATACAACACCTAATACCAAACACAGAGATTAAGAAAGTACAAGAATGCAGCTTATCTCTATTCTCCCTGAGAAAGAAGAGAAAGATTTCTAAAACAGTGCAAATACACAAAGACCTTGCCATTGTATGTAAAAGGTATTAATTTGAGCTGCATGGAAGTGCCTACTGGCTAAATATGATGTATGGTCGGCTTGGATTGAAGTGGCTTTGCTTAACAATTCACTTGCTCTGAACTAGATGAGAGCGTGGCTTTATTGTGGATATGAGCATAAGTGAATGTATTTGTTTTTAATGAAAATGTTAGTATGATAATGAAGAAAAATGCAAATTCATCGTTCTAAAATTACTAAGAAAGCTCTTCTTCAGGGTGTTATCTTAAATAAACACCCTGTATCTCAGTCTAAAGGAACCATGAATCTAGCTAGATGGCTATGCTGTTACAAATTACAAGAATAATCAGAAGAATAGTATGTACTGACAGTGATGAATAGACATAAGCCACCATCTCAGAAAAGGAAGCAATGTACAATCATCTGCTCTGAAAAAAACACAACTTCTCTTAAAACAAGAAGTTTGCATTTTTTTTCCTAACACTATTCCAAAACAAATGTTTGAAAGGTGGATATGAACAAGAAAAGTGACACATTTTGGGTTCTGCATTAACTGATATGAATGGGTGAAAAATGTTGCAGGGTTAATCTAAGGTATATAAAGCATTCAAATAAATTGTGAAGTTGGGTTTCAAATACGTGGCAAAATGCATATGTCTTCAGGAAAAAGAAAAATTTAGATTAAATATAAGGGCTGAATATCCTTATACACAGTACAAAATGAATAGTAGTTTCATTGCAGATAGTGGAAGTGTATAAAGAAAAAACAGTTCCAATAGGATCAGAACCATGCCTTATAGCACCGAAAAGCATAAACCAGCCTATAAGCTTGTTTAACATATGACAGGGCTAGAGGCAATTTGGAGTCTGCCAGCACTGCTCCCCCTGGAATATGCAAAATAGCTAGATGTTACTGCTCAAAGAACATTTTCCACAGTTTAGCATATGGTTTAAACTTTCCAAAGAGAACATGCAGCATAACATATTGCTTTCTTTGTATGTTTTTTTTAGCTTTCATTATTTAGGTTGTGTTCACTGATACAAGCACATCTCCAGCTAACATAACCACCTGAATCTTGACATTTTTGTGGTCAGTGGGTTACCTGCCATTTATGTCAGTGGCAACAGGATTGGGGCATGCAGTGCTTTATACACGCAACATTGTTAGAACCAGCAAAGGCATTATCAAGGCTAAGAATATGTTTGATTCTGGATGTTTCTTTTTCCTCAAAAAACCATAGTTAATCCCTCGCCGGGAAAATATGTTGAGTGTATTTTTGTCAATATAAAACCCTGTCCTTTCTTTGGTCTAATCTAAATAGCAGCCTGATTATTTTATGAGAACTAACTTGAATACTTTTAGATTGTCATTTTATTTCCATTGATTTTATTCTTTCTGTATCTCTTATACCCTTTTCTCAAAATTAGACTATTGAAAGTTTTGTACATATACACCCATTCTAAAAATGTTTAAATTAGGGATTTTTCAAATAAACTTAAAAAGAAAAAAAAACCCCTCTCATGATGTTATCATTTGGAATAAAATATTTTTAAATAGAATGATTTTTTTAAAAAAAATATGCTTATTGTCCATAAAGTATCACAAGCATATTTGAAGGAGCAGAATAATACTCTCAAACTGAATCCTTGCAGATGACAATCTTCATGGCTATTTTCACAGATAAGGTGAAAGACATTTTTGGAAGTGAAAGCATCCTTCATGCTAGCTCACATAGTTAAAACCATCTATATTTTGAATTGTCAATATTAAAGAAAGAAGCAGAATCTAAAGGTAAGGACTCTTTTGTCATGTTGCTGAAAGTGCGGTTTATTGAAAGAAACTAAAAGTCCTAAACAGAGAATTTCTGTAAATTAGAGTAATTAATGTATTTATTTCTGTGTATTTTCATTTTCCTCCAAGTTATGCCAAAACAGCATTTCCTGGGATGACTTCTCCACTGCTAAAAAATCTTTTGTACATCCTTTTAATTACACTTCTCAAGGACTGTCCTAATAGTTCACCATGGACTCTTCATGCCCTTGATGACTGAGAGTATTCTGAGTGACAGATGGTATTCACCATGCTTTTTCTGATTCCTTTTTTTTCTTTTTTAATAGATGAGAACTACAGAAAAGAAATTCTAATGGGAAAAGTCTAAAAAAATAAAATCCTGCCTGTTTTGCATCTGCATTGAAATCAGCTTAAGGGCCAACACTGTACTGACATTAAATCAAGAGGAGACATGAGCAAGCAGAACTTGGACCTAAAAATACTTCTGTTGACAATAGCACTGAATATTCTCCTAAAATTACTTTTTTTTTAAATCACTAGAATTTCCATTTCTGAATGTCTTATTCACTGACTAATTCCCTCAGTTATTACAGACTGCATTGAGAGGGAAAAAATATGTTGCTCAACTATCCTTGGAGTTACTCAAAGCATCACCTAAAGGGAAAAAATATGTTGCTCAACTATCCTTGGAGTTACTCAAAGCATCACCTAAGTTTTTTTTGCTATGTTCCTCTGATAGGCATGTTTCATCAAACTAATGAAACGCTCCCCTTACAAATCTCCCTACATGACAGAATACGTGACCTTCTACATAGTTGTGAAACCTACTTTTTCAAGGAAATCAGAATGACTATGAAAGCCTAAGCCTACACAACTTCCCATAAATAATGTCCCCATGCTCTAAAGCTAGGAAACAGGAAACTCTATTCAAAAGGTATTTTAAAAAATCAAAGATTAATATTAGCTGTGCTCTAGCTAAAGAATAAAAAACAGAACAAATCCTGTCACTAAACCCAGATTTGTTCTGTTTAAGCTGTGGGAAATTAGTGTTTAGCAATGATGCTGTCTATACTGCATGACAATCTGTTGTCCCTGTGTGGTGTAAATGTCAGACTGCCAAGAAGATGCCTGCAGAAAACAAACAATCAAAAGTACTTTACAGCAAAAAAATAACATAGAAGACCTCAAAGGAGCTTTCCCCCAAAGCACTTGTAATATTTACATCAGTAATTCTTAATTTCAGAATTGAGAGTGGCCATCTCTGTCTCATAGAATTGCTTCTGTTTGCTAACATAATTTCTAGATCTGTATAGTGTTTTTCCCTGGTTGTTTGGTTTATTTTGTTTTGTTTTGTTTTGTTTTGTGAGAAAAGAGTATACTTTAGGTAAAATAAATTATTTAAATGAAGCAATAATCATAAACTAAAGGGAAAACCCTAAACTTCACATTCCATTCTAGCTTGAGCACCACCACTGCTGTATCTCAATTACTGTCTAGAGAAAGTAGTCAAAACTGCCTCCAGGTCTTCAAGCTCAGTTAAGAGTATAACTCAATCTGTGGCATTTCCAGATTGCTGAATTGGACCTTGAGAAATTGTTGGATACTGTGCACTCCTGGATTTTCTAGTCATACAGATGGTTGTGGTTATCTCAATGAAAGCCACTGAGAAATATTTTTTGAATGTTTTTATCACTTCTGCCAGGGAAGAAATTACAGCAGTGGCATAGGATGATAAACCTGAAAGATGGAGAAAGACTTGTCTTTTCTCATGAAAAAATATTTTTTAAAAGCATGTAAAATTAGGATGCAACAACAAAAAATGTTTCTAAGTTCAGTGGAGAAGAGCAAAACACATATTCACTGCAACTAAGTAAAAGCAATGTTTGACACGGTCACTCATTCAAATTTGTTACAATATTATTTTAAAGCAAAACAGCAGTCATTTGTATCCAAAAATTTCCCAAGATTTCAGGGAATCATTCTAAGAATCTTAATCTGCATTTTGATGACTTTTGTAAGTATTACAGTAGGTCTCTTGAGTGCAAATATGCACATAATATTCCAGTAATAAAAATACTGTATTCCAAGATATAATTAAATAAAGTTTTAAGTACTAAAAGCTGCTTGCAGTTTACTGACATATAATAATGACAGATATCCCAATAAGAATAGGGCAATAGAAATAAAACCATAATAGTTTAGTAGTTTATGTAAAAGAAGCAAACTTTTTTTTCTTTAAAAGTCTTTCTCAAATTACTTTCCATCTACATAAGCTATTCTTAGTACCTTTGTGGACAGAATGTTGTAAAACTTGTTTAATCTTCTAAAACAAAACTGTAGTTCACTATTATCTTTGGATAATATCTTTTTTTGCCTACAATAGTTTCTTTACTGTTTGCATACACCTTAGCTTTTAATTTAGAAAGGTCTTATTTGAATTAGAGGTCTCAGAAAATAATGGAATTAAAAGGAGAAATCCTGGACAGAGAAGAAATATAGACAGAAAAAAACCCAGAGATTTTTGAAATTTCACATTTTTCAATTATATTTTGAAAAAGAAAATGCAGGGATAACAACTATGTTTTCCTGTCTCTTCATAACTTCATGAAGAACACATAAATCTGATGCAAAAGGAAGAGCAATAAAACCAAATGAAAGTTATCAAGTGTTACCATACTGCATTGCACTGAAATGTCATAAACCCTTTTATAAAGACAAATTTCCCCTCAAGTGCAGTAATACAGTCAGAGTGGAAAACAAAACGATCTTTGGTTTATATACTTCTTACCCTCAGAGGAAAAATACCAAAAGGAGTTCTGATGTTGTTCATAAAAGATAAAAACCTTCCAGAGGGGAAATTTCCTCTTTAGTGCTGGGGCAAGGTAGAATTGGAAAGCAATACGAGGAGTAATGGACAGAACAAAATGAAATCAGATTTTAGAAAAGAATACTTTGCTGTGAGGTTTTGGTTTTTTTTTTCCAGTTACAACGTTATCATTTTATTTCCCAAGCCCTGACTTTCGCAGGATCCTCCTCTCTCTAGGGCAAGTGAATTTTTTTTGTGTTTTTGTTCCTGTGCTGATTCTGCTAGCTGGTATTGATTAGCTTACTAATGAAAAAGGCCTCAGGTGTAATCTGCAGAGGTTTATTTTGTTCTCTTTATCTCTTGTATAATGGTTATGACCCTGGAGTCATTCCAAATTCTGATACTTCTTTTGAAGATCATATCAATCATGTAATTAAAGTGTGTTGCAACCACCTTAGTAAGTCAGCTAGACTGAGAGCCGTGATCTTTGAGCACTTACTGAAAATCAGTGCCATACTGTTTCCACCCTGATTTGACATGTGAATTTTTTTCTAGCTACTTTTTCGTGAGATCTTTCAGTTATTGCTTATAGCAATCAGTGGTTGTTACAAATCAACTAACTAGATTACATACTGTATTGAATTATGATTTTCATACTCAGAAAGTTATCGTTTCCATGATGCCCACTAAAATACAAATTTGTTTCAAGATGACCTTAAAACTGCCATACTATTAACAAATATCTCAACAATTTTGGTAAGTGGTAAGTGAAGCTCATGACAAGTAAAAAAGAGAAGTATCTACTGAGAACAGTGATGTTTTATTAACCCTTTAAGATTAGATTCAGACAAGGTGTTTCATCATCATACCTGACCAACAGCGACATTATAGGCTGAGGCATTCAAACAGTGATGCGACACAGGACCAATTGGAGAACATGTCCTTCCAAAGAGCAAAAAAAGATTAGAGGGTCCCTCTAAGAAGTCTCAACTAACACTAGATGCCCTCCCACAGACAGCTACATCAAATTGTTTTCCACTGACACACTTTTCCATAGTAATAGCCATTTTAGTAGTGACATTTCTAAAGTAAAAATGTTATGATACTTACAGCTCTTATGTTGACCCAAGCATCAAAATGCCAAGTATTACAGCCCTCCTGGCAGACATACTAGAGGGAAAAAAAAAAAAAAAAAAAAAAAAAAGCATGCTATATTTAGTGTTAGTTTTACCCTCTAGGCAATGTAACAGTCATTTTTGATCTGCAAATGATTTCTATAAAGTTTACTCAAAACACTAAGTTGACAAATTCACTGTGGATACAAAAGAACTACAATTTCATGATGGTATTAATGAGGGAAAAAATGGAAATGCTAAGATCATTTCAGTAAGCAATATTTTTCCTTCTCTCATTTATTCCCTTTTCTCATATCTGTTGTCTCATGTTTTTCCATATGAGCTGATGACTGGAGGACTATTTCTCATACAGAAAACCTAAAAACTAACCCAAACACAGATGTGATCTTGTTTAGATCATGAAACATATTCTGTTTGAGTAATACATGACTCACCTTATCAGCATATTAGTGCTTAGGTTGTTTGAGTCAATACCTACGTGTCCAGCATCACAAAAAAAACCCCAAAACAAAAAAAAACCAAAAAAACCCCAAACTGGGGAAAACCAGAAGGGGTAGAACATACAGATACTTAGATTTATGTTCTAAACACAACCCGGAAGCTTAGTTTTTAGAATACTATGAAAAATTAAAAGGTAAAGAAGGAAGAATGGGGGCATGATTCTAATATGGGACCTTTGATTTAAAATATTTTAGAATACTTTCTGGATAATTTTTTAGACAATCTTCAAGAGAAGCTTCCATTATTTGCCACCACATGCAAGTTTTTTAGGGACAAGTGTGAATATAATTTCTTTAGTCACTTTGTGATTATAGTAGTGACATTGATAAACTATGTCCTTGGCAGACAACAGTGATGATCGAGCTGCTTTTTTTCTTGACAATTTATCATATTACAACCCTCTCTGGAAGTGACAAGTTATTGTTTTTTGGTTCCCTAAACCAATAGTGTTTGTTGCAAACATTAACTTTTTTAATAAACAGTTGCTTTATACTATTGATTGCTATTTTTCAACGAACATTTATTATACCTGTACCACTGGTTTTCCACTAAACAGTTTCATACTGCCCATTCATTTTACTTTAGTATGTAGAAATAGCATATAGTATATGGTATATAAAATTCACTAAGCTCATAGCCTGCACCCAAGGAAAGGACCCCACTCTTTACACAATTTTCTTTCCCAGACAAATGAGACCTCAAACTATCATATTCAATGAATAGAAACTAGACAATGCTTAAAATAATTATGAGTCAAAACAATTCTCAGAATCAAGGCAGCCTTCATGTAAACAATTCAAGAACCTCTGTTTACTTCTCCTGTACCTAGAAGATTTTAATATATATTGTGATTAAATAGATAATCATTTTGGATGAAACGTGAAGGAAGATAGAATAGCTATTAATAGATGCATCAGAGATTTAGTATCTTTGACAATAAACACAATATTCAGGGGACTTATATAAAAGTTCATATTTTTTACTTGGCTAAAACACAACATTAACATTTATAAACATAACTCTATATTCATTTGACTGAACTGTTTTATGTCATGCTTTTTCAGAGACAACTTTAAATTACTTATTATAGAAGATGGGGTATATTTGAAATTAAATCTTTACAATGGCAAATAAAATTAATTCAAATAATGTACAGCAAAACACTTCCTTTTTCAACTGAAGTGATTTCTCTTTAACTACAAAGAAAATGTGGTTTTATACAACTTTTACCTTGACAAATGGCCTTAACCATTTGTCTGTTCAGTCAACCATCATTCAAGTTAGACCTTTAACTTATTGTAGCACAAATAGTGTTTGAGAAATGCTGCATTCATATTTGTTGTCTCATGGTCATAAGTGTTTCATAAACAACTTATTCCAAATCTAAGGAACTTTCTGAATAATTTATATTTCTCTTTTCCCTGAAGAAATTTTTATAACAAGAAACGTATTGTCTCCTTTAGTGTTTCCAGATCATCTCCATTTGCTGGGGGGTAGTTTATGGGCAAGTGCTTTGTGACAGCTCTTAAGATACTAGGAAAACAGAATATTCTTTCTCTTTTTATTCCCGCTTACAACCTCTCTCTCTCCAACTGAAACCAAACTAAAAATGAAAGCATGCAAGCAAACAAACAAGCAAAGAATCCCAAAAGATGTCATATTATTTCTTGGGTGATTTGTAATGTTCTTTTGCTTAAAGAAATTTATGGCCCCTGTGATGGTTTAGCACAGTTTCTTGAGACTAAAAAAATGTAGGGGATTTTTGTAATTTCAGACTTTCAATATTCTTTTTTTGCAGTAAGAAATAGAGTTATATGAAATCATAATGTAGATCTTCAATGCCGATGGCTAAAAACTCTTGAAAAGTTATTCTCATGCCTTGTCTCATTCAGATAAGTTTTATGTATCTTGGAGTAAAATTCTTCTCCAGCTAAGGTCTCTAAAAATAAGCTTTTCTACAATTAGTTTTCTCCTTAAAGTCTTCACGTAAAAGCAGCAACAACAAATACAGATGCAAGTACCTGAAGAGGGAACAGTTTCTGTCTACATGAGTAATGATTTCTTGTGCATAGGAAAGTTTATAGGATTTGGCCCTTATTAGATTACACACTGTGCTGGAATAGAAATTGTTATTAGCTTTAACTTTTTAGCCTTAATGTCTTTAATAATTTATCAATTTCTTGCTTATTTCTCTCTGGCACCTAGTTTTCATGAGTAATTGGTATTCTAACTAATCAGGGGTTAATATGGACCTATCTAACTCTAGGGAGGAAGCCAAGTAGCCCAAAACCAGCAGATCTGAGTAGTCCCAGTTGATGGAGAAAAAAATAAGGAAAGAGTAACTCTTAGAGAAAATACAGGGTTTCTGTTGATAGCAGAGCCAACTAGGGCTGGGAATTTAAAGGCAGTGCAATTGTCTTACCCTCCTGCATTTCACAGATTTTGTAGCAATAAGAAACCAGTCATATACTATATAGTTTTGAAAAACCCAATCCAACCCTAAAATGTCAACCAAACCCATACAGTTTTCATTCCGGCCTAAATTTCTTGGGTTTTGTAGACTGTTTTGGATTCTGCATGGCATTCTTATAATCTATTCCTGAGGCATTTGAATGACATAATTACGGAAAACAAAGATTAAAATCCATGACGTGATTTATTTCAACATCCTTCTCAAAGAAAAAACAGATTCCAAGTTAGATCAAGGTACCTGTGAATTTCTCCAAATGAACTTTTAAAATTTCCAAGAATTATCAGCTTATCTGAATACCATTTTATTGTTTTTCTCATGGTGATTTTTTTCCTCAATATGCAATAAGAATTTCGTTTGTTGCAGACTGTGGCTTCCGCTACGCAAACCTGAATTAAGTCAGCTTCTATTCTCTCTGTAATAATTTTTTTAGGTAGGAGAAGACTACAGTTACGTTTTTTCCAAGTTTTCCCTTCTTAAACTAAATTTCTTCAGCCTATCATTGTATATCATTTGGTCTGGAGCCCTCATTGCATTAATTGTTTTTTTTTCAGACTTTCTCAGGTTTGTCAACCTCTACATTGCATGGGGGAGTTGAAACCTGGAGGCAGAGTTACAAATGCAACTTCGCCAGGGCTCAGTAGAGGTGACTTAGCAGTTCTCTCAACCTGTTTGCACTAAATTTCAAATTGTCATTCACTGGACCCTCAGTTCCTTTCTGCAAAAGTCTGTTACCAACTTGCAGTGATGTCAGGAGGTGCTCTGTCTGAGCAGCAAGATTTCACTTTTGTCTTTGCTGAAGTTCATGGGGATTCTGTAAACCCAATCCTCCATTTTTTTGAGGTACCTCTGAATGACAGCCCTGATATCCAGCACACTTAGCCATTCCCCCTAGTTTGGCTTTGTTCACAGATGTAATGATGTGTTTTGTCCCATATTCCAAATCGTCGATAAGACACTAAACAGTGTCACTTCCAATACTGACCCAAGCATGACATTCATGGCTCATTACCAGTTAGGCTTTAAAACCTTGATCTCTGCCCTCTCAGTGCTGGGTCACAGAGTAGTTCTCTGAGTTTCTCATTCACCTTGTAGTCCACCCATCCAATCCATATTCCTTCAATATTGCTAGGTTAATGTGTAAAAGCCAGAGCAAAGTCAAAGTGAATGATATATACTATTCCCTTCAGGTAGTCATTTTATCACAGAAAAAAAAAAAGATGTGTTTAGCAGAATTTACCATTCCTCACTATTCTCACTTTTCCTCTGTACCTGCTCTAAGAATTTATCTCATAATTTTCCCTATGGCATAAATCTGGATTGTCTGTTAGATCAGATGGTTTAAAATGTGAAATTTCTTCTTAGATAAGTCTGCAGACTGTACTCCTGACATAGATGGAATTATTGTGCTGTACAAGATGGACATCATGGAAAAGCAGAAAATTTAAAGCAATAATTTCATATTGGCATAAATTATGACACAATGTTACCATTCTCTTAACATGAGAGAAAACATCAGTCTCCATAACCAGCTGCCTCAAGTAGTCCACCTCAAAACAACCTGAGGAACACCTTTGACACTACAATTAGGATAAAAAAGGGAGACTCATAAGTCAACAAGAAATAGGTGGCACTCTACCTGAAGAATCTCGCAATGAATTTGACTTTTCACAGGCATTAACTTTGACATCAAGAAGAACCCTGGCAGCATGTATTCAGCTTGGTTGCACAACAGATATTCAGTTACAATTCAACTTTTTCTTTACTGTTTTTTTTTTAACATCTTACTCCTCTCCGTACCATAGGAACCTGACCTGTCCTTCTTTGAAGACAAGACCAACAGGGATCAGTATGTAAAAGTATGCCTGAATAGCCACAGAACAGCAAAGAACATCTTCTTTGCTTTGTTAACTGTGATAATCTCCCAAAAGGGCTGGAAACACAATTGGAAACTGTGTTTCAGAAGCTTACTATTAATAAATGTGAGCTGGTATTACGATTTTTGTTCTGTTTGAAAAGCATGTCTTTATGTTTCTTATGAAGGTGATGTAAGATTTTTACAGTAACAGCTTGCAAAATGCGTTTTTAGAGTCTCTTGGCAAAAAAGCACTGACACTCAATTTACCTGCATGACTCAGAACACAAACAGCAGCATAGCTTGATGTAGTTCATATCTCCTCAGGTCACCTCTGCTTTAAGAAGTTCTCTCAACATGCCATGCATTTAAAGATCCCTATTCATGCTGTACTTTGTATTTTGGAAGTGATCATTATGGTGGGTGGCAATGCAGTTCAAAAAGATGCAAAAGGAAACCTGCTTGTGAAAAAGATAGAAATGTAGGTCAGGACATTTCTTAGAATTCAGCTTTTTTTGGTACAACTATTAAACAACATTTAAAATAGTCTGATAATCATATATGGATCTTTCTCTTAGGCTGCTTTGCTAATATTTCTTGACATATCTCATTTTCTAATGTAAATGAACCTTCTTATAACGTTAATAGTTTGGACTCCATACTTATGACAATCCACATTCAGAAAAAGAGTGCTAACATTTCAATTCCAGAACAACTGTCAGCTCCTTTTGGGTTGCACTGTAAATTCTTCCAGCAGAAATCCATTACTTACACTGTAGTGTTAAATGTTAACTAGTTATCTGGTTGCTGATACGACACTTGTACTTAATTTTCATTACTAGAATAGCCAAAAAAAAAAAAAAGATAAACTTTTGATAGTCAACTTATTTTTTTCTTTTGTTTTCCTGACAAAGGAAGGAGAAAAGTATAAAGGAATTAATACAGTCCTAATTAGAAGAATGTTTTCTCTTCCAGTGCACACTGAAATCAGTTTAAATCTTCTATTGTCTTTGGTAGGCCTTAGAGAGAGCCCTGGGAAGCCATGCTTAGAAGAATCCCAACAACTGCTCAGCTACTATATGCAATTGGGTTTCTTTGTGTCACTGTGACAATGAAGGAATTTAATTTTTCAAAGGTATTTGTGCAATAAAAATACATGCATTGACAATTTAGGCATGAAATAGTATTGGGTCATCGTCAGTGACAGGGACAAGACAGAAAGCTTTTGCATAACATCAGGTTTTAAAGAAAATTATACCAATAAAAGGGAAAAAGGAGAAAAGAATTTTCCCAGCTGCCTGAAAGAATATTTATAAAAATAATAAAAATAATTATAAAGAATATATGTATATGCACAAACACAGACACACACACACACACATATATATATATATATATATATATATATATATATATATATATATATATAAAATAATTTAAAAATCCTGGCCCAATATCTAGAGGGAAGAAGTTTATTAAGTTCACAATATTCAAATTATGTTTGTTACTGGACAAAATTTTTTTTTTTAAATTTTGCATCAGAAAAAAACCACAAGGATCAAAATTAAGCCATGTAAAAGAAAAATCTATTTACTCTACAGTTTCATCAATTTAGCACAAATATACTAATTAGTCCGTTTTGTTACAACATTCATGAAGCTTGGAAGCTAGTGTTTTCCTCTCCATGTTTTTTTTATTACAACAAAATTTTCAAAAATGATTGGTAGTTATAAATCTATAAAGATTACATAGATCAAAAAAGATCTATTCGTTCCTGTGTCTGCACTGCACTTGCTAGATTTTAAGTCATGTTAAAATGTTGTTGCCTGATTGCCAGGCACAAACTCATCATCATAAGTGAAATCTGAAGTTCTATTTCTCTTTGATGTGTACAGATTTCAAAATATTAATTCACTGAATAGATTATTGAGATATTTTAATTATGCTTCCATAATATAAACCACAGTACCCCTTTGACTTGCTTATGGTCTGAAACATAATCCTTTCACAAAGACTTTTTGCAATTTTGTTGTCTATTACATGGGTTTGTTGTTCCCTGCCACAAAACACTTTCATTTTTCCAGTGGCTAATTTTTCCAGTGGCTAAATATTTCTGTCCTTAAAAACAGGGGTTTTATGTCTAATTTATTCATCTTTATCTTCCAGAACTTGGATTGCATCAAATCTTTATCTGTCTTAGAACTGAACTCACTGTCTATCTCCGCTTCTGAGAATGGTTTAAACATTTTAATCACCTTATTTTCAACTTCTTACTGCAAACTTGCAATTCTCTTCAGATCTCTCATCTTGAATTGTGGACACCAGCTTTGTTGATCTAAACTCAGTATCCAAGTAGGCCAAGGTTTGTGTTTGTTCAGTTCTGGCCACTGGAACACAGTGAAAGTTCACCTTTTAATTGCTATCACTGTGATCAACATGGCCTTTCTAGAATCTCTGATTCTACATAGATGGACATCTCACACAGAAAGTGTATCTTAATTCTTTGTCATTTATACTTCACCACTGCAAAATGCTACTGTTATGTCTTCCCAGTCTACTGTGCAATCCAAGCATTTCCCTACAAGTGACTTTTTACTTACTATTGACTTTGCCATTGATGATTTGCTATTTTCTTGCAAATAAACAATGACATAGAATAAGGCAAGAATTGATTATGACATGACACCAGTAAACGTTTTAAATATTTTAATAATGATATCTTATTTGGAATGACCTTTGGAGATTTGTCTGATGCCTGTTCTTTAATCCATTTAGTTTATATTACATGAAATTTTATCAGTCAAATTTATTCATTAAATTCATGCTTTTTATCAAGTCAAATGCCTTACAAAAAAAAAAGTAGGTGTACTACATGAGTGATATTATCTAAATTAACTTTTAATATCAAAGCAAACAGAAACTGTGTGATAAACTCAAATTGATTAGGTGATGTTTGCATCACTTAATTCTTTACTTACCCCAATTTCAGTCATTCCATAATTTAATGTCAATAATTTATAGACAGCACCTTTCAACTCAGCATCTCTCTGATTACTTACATACAAATTTTAATGGTATAGCACAAAAAAAAAAAAAAAAAAAAAGATAACACAAGAATCTTGAAGTATAGCAATGGGATCTAGGAGTCCCAGGTATTATTCCTTCTATGGCTGATGATGTGACGGACAGGTCATTCAAATACTCTTTCTTATTCTATGTAAGATATAATACACACTGAAAATAATAGGTCATTTGAGCTTGAAAATTTAATTTTCTTCAATGATGTTTTTATTTAACATATAAGCAGTTTTTCTGTGTTCAAACAATATTCACATCGTAACTTGCAGCTGTTGTGGTATTCATACCTACTATGAATAAGTTATTAATATTCAGAGGAATATTTTCAGAAGGACTGGTGTTCACGGTTAATTAGTTGTATACCAAGTGAAATGAACAAAAAGCCAACACAGGAGTATTGGAAAATAAAAAATGTTTACCCTCCATGAAAAATGGACTATCACAGGAATAGGGAAGGAAGCAGAAACTGTGAATAAAGACGTTATTGTCCATACAGTATTCACTACAAGACACCTTCTTTTGTGAAGAAACCTATCAGCTTTCCCAAAGTTTGATAGAGAATCAAAAACTGTCATAAACTTGACTAAAATAAAGTGTTTTTAAAATTAAGGCATTTTAGAGTAAAATGAATGTGTTTTTCTAAGTTTTGAACACTTTCATTTGCAACTAAATATAAAACTAAAATAAATATTCAAATGAATTATTCATGAGTAAATAATTTCTAACTGACAAAATTAAATAGATGGAACTAGGAAAAAAAGTAAGATTAGCTTTTCCAAGTTAAAAGCATTCCAGCATTTTTTGAAACAATTAAAAAAATCCCAGATAGATAAATGAAGTGTTTGTGTTTGCTAGATCTGCATTTTTCATGAGAAAAGTGCCTTGCCACACCAAGAAAGAAAATGTATCTTACAAAATTTTTGATAGACCTCCAATTATTTAAAAGTAAATTTTTGTGATGTTGGTAAGGATCTTCAATGAAGTGGAAATAAAGGAAACAAATTGCTTCAAATGGTTAACAAAAAAAATTAAAGGCACACGATGTATGGAAAACTACATGATTGGTTTTATCATCAGAGGTTGAAAAACAGACTGGTGGAGAAAAGTAAATGAGTATCAAGGATATGATAAATATTGTTTTAAGATGTGTAAAGAAAAACAAAAACAGATTCAATGGATATTGATCTTAAAACTATACAACTTTAACAATACATTTAAATGATGGCATCATAATAATATAAGTCTTTGAAATATCCTACAAACAGCCTATGGCTTTTCAGAATAAATTAAGGGAAAATAGTGAAAAAGAAGGAAATGTGATTACTTCTAAATATTAAAATCTCTCATGGTGAGCCAGATGCACTAGTACTGTCTGAAATTATTTAACTAGGGATAACCAGGAATGCATTCACCTGAAGTATCTATAAGGCTTTTTTTTTTTTTTTTTTTAAAGAATAAACATTAGAAATGGCTGAACATGGAAAAGATTTAATTATCTAATGATTTAAATAGACTTTTGAAATATCATCTTTTAATTCAGCATAATGGCATTATGGCATATAGATATGAGAGCATAACTAAGTATTAATTATATTTTGTGTTGCTTTAGAAGTTCCTCTCACTGGCTTTTTTTTTTTTATCATGTTTTCTCAATTGTTCTATGTTTCAAAACAAGCTCAACATTATAAAAATTGAAATAGAATTATTTTCCTACTTGACCACAACCATAAAACTGTGAAGATTTTGCTTGGTAGAGGTGACATATACACGTTTTACTTTCTTTCCTAGGGATTTCATAAATTGTATGTCTTAGGGTAGTGAAGCCCACAAAGTAATCTTCCAAAGTAATCAATCAAATATTCAGTTCTCCTGTGTGTCTTCTGAATGATGGTACTATGAATTCACATGGATTTGTTCAACCTTCATTAAAATTCACTTAGACCTGTTAGTGAAGGTCTGTTAGTGTTAGAAGTTATTGTGAATAACAGGTATTACATCAAAAGGTTTTTTTTAAAATTTCAATTGGCCAAATGTTATTTCCCTTCTATCTGTGACAACTTTTCAGTGAAATGTTAGTATTTCCTTTTCTCTGTGTCGTGGTCTTTGCTGAGTGGGAACTGTTGAGTTTTCCTTGGCCTCTTCCATAAAGAGTTTGCCATGACACGTGTTAAACTGCCAGATTTTGTATTTATGCCAAGCATGTCCACACTCCTTTAAGCCTGCAGATTTACATGTTTGGCTCTGCTATAAGGACTCTAGTTGAGGACTGAAAGCGAGGAGTTTGGAAAGGAAAGAAACAGTAATGTCTTGGAGTTCTTTTGCTGCTCTTGAGTAGTATATTTTTGTTCAAGGGATACAATTAGGGTGAAAAAGAACACTAAAATAAAGCTCCTTGTCCCTATTAGGTTTTAACCCAAAGCGGTGCTGGGATTTGTTGTTGGTTTTTGGTTTTGTGCCTTTGTTGGGGAATATTTATATAAATTTGTGAAATATATAGAAATTTGGGAAGAGGTTAATATATCTCTAGAGAAACATTTCCTCGATCTGACAACCAAACAAAAAAAAGGGGACACATACCCTTTGAGATTATATGAATACCTTTGTCATGTATCCCCTAAGAAAAGTTACTGGGAAATTCTCTCCTGTCATATACTAAAATCCAGCACAATAATTTCTATTTTAGTCCCACTTCTAATGCAATCATTGTGGATTTATTTAAAAAAACCCAAACTCCTATACTGTAGCAAACACAGCAGCATTACACCACAAGGATCCAGCCAAATTCTGTTGTCTGTTAAATTCTTTACAGTGAAAAAACTTCCTGCTTGCCATTTCTTTTGTGACAATAAGCTCTGAGATCAAAATATCTGAGCTTGAATCTACCACAGTTTGATTGAGGTTTTCTTTCTCTTTGCTTCCATTTTGCTGCCATGCCCAAAACACAAAAGTTTGGAACTTTCTTTGACCTGAATATAAATAACAAAGATCACTGACCTGTAGTCTGCTCCTCTCCTTTATCAACATTAATGGAAAAGGGGGAGGGAAAGGGAAAATGCATGCTGTTAGCTATTATCTTTACAAATGACTTGCTAGCCTTTTATTTGTCTTCTTATGCTTCAAACACTCAAAGGATATTTTCGGAATTTCACTAGATGGAGGTTCAATCCTGAGACGACTTGACAAGCTGCATCTTCCTTAAGAGATTTTGACATGATATTAAGCCATAGTTACAAGCCAATACTTGAATGTAGAGCCCTGGGGAAATCTTTCCAAAGTGGAACACAACATTTACAGCAGGAGGCAGGTGTCTGCACCAGTGAAGCAAACAACAATATGATATATTTAGTATCGAAAATGGAAGCAAAACTACTGTCTCTTTACCACTGGGGACAATGGAAGAGGTTGAATGAGAAAAAAAGCATCCTTTTCTGCTCTGGAGAATTTTAATTTACTGACAGAATGAAATATAGTCTCATCACGGCAGGTGCAGCAAGTGCCAGGTGCTGTTCACAATATTGTCTTTGAATTTATGTGTTTTCGAAACATTGAGAGGATGTGAAGCAGCTGCAATGGCCATGTGGAGAGAAAGCAAAGAGCTTTTAATTAGCAATAAGAGGGCTGTTAATTTCTTTTAGGAGCCGACTTTGCTTTGCACTCATATCAGAACCTCAGCAGGAACTCTGGACAGCCCCAAGCATACAAAGGAAATCAAGTAAGCCATGTGCTAGAGCAGATTTAAAGCAGAAGTGAAATAAGGCTCTGGCTGTCAGCTAAAGAAATTCTTGGCAATTTTGATTCTCAATTTGAGAAATGAGATTCACAGATGAGGTACTGCACAAAGATTTTAAAATTTCAGTGCAATTGCTAACCCAAGTGGTGCATAATGAAACACTAGGAGATCACAGTAAAAAAAAGCATCAGTTCTGCAATGGGATTTTTGCTGAAATCTAATAGTTTTCGAACCGAAGTAAATGCTGGAAACCAAATATTTTGATAAATCGGAATCTGAGAAATGTTATATGAGACTACATCAGAGATACTAAAACACTGGCACAAATACCAGCTTTGACTTGGATGAAGAATTTAAGGTTTTTGAAGTACTGCCAAGGTCCAGTCTCTCTAGACAACATACAGATGACTTTCCACTAGAGAAAGCCAGAACTTGCATTAGTTTTGATTCTGTCAGTCTCAAAAAGACAATGAAATATTCTTTTTTCAATTTTATTGTTTATTTCTTTTGCTAAGAGTATGAGCTTGTGGAAATCATAGCTTTTAATCATTTAAGAGACATCAGTGATCTACTGATCCTTAATTTAGGGATTTTCTCAAATGAGTTTGAAAGATTTGAAATCTGAACAGATATTCCTCCTCCTACTGAGATAAATGTTAAAATTGTGCAATGTGTTATTGAATGACAAGGAAAACCAGTTATCAGTCTATAAACAGTGTGATTTAAAACTCATTGAGGTAAGTTGAGACTTTTCCAGTAAATTTAGTAAGTTTGTTGGTTTGTAAACTCCATTATGCTTAATGGTTTCTATTTAATATCCAAGGAAATACAGAACCACTTGCTGTATATAGGAAATGTGTCTTTAGTATTTTCTTAGGATCCCATTCTTAAATGAGACTTACTTGTATGTTTATCTTTATGTTGCATTAAAGATTATTGAGGTGAAGAAAGTTATACATGTTCATGAGTCTTTACAGAACAGGGAATTTTATATTAAATTCATGCAAATAAGAAGGGTATGATAGGTCAGGACTACAGTTTTTAATTTAATCTTTCATTATACAGCATAAATTAGCATACTTAATTTATGGGGACACAAAAAAATTAAATGGAGGACAACCGATAACGTATCATATCACTAAAGACAGCCTTTCAAGATAAAACAAGACTCTAATAAATTACTTTGTCAAGTCAAATATCCACCTATCTTTGCATTCTTATCTAGTATATAGTAGAAATGTGCTATTTAGATTTAGTTTTTCTTTGTAATATCAGAAAATAATAAGCAGTTTCATGTATTGATTTTATAACTGTATCAAATATGTATCAGAATAAATGAATCAGGGTTTATTAGCCTTCCTCCTGATATAATGTAAAAAATGTGGAGTTTATCATTGGTGGAGTAGAACAAAGGGATACAACATTAACTGCTAAGTATTTTTGTGCTATAATGACATGGTATACAAAGCATTATATATTTATAAACAGAACAAATTAATTAGAGATTCAATCCCACACTGTCAGTGTGGGAAAACTCCATTTATTATGCCTGTTGTTGTTAATCCTCTGCCTGTTTTGAGAAGTAGAATTCCTGTGTAGAGATAACACATTCTCACTGACATGCTTGAGCCTCTTGCTAGGAGAGAGACACACCTTAAAAGCACAGCCTTGTGCTGAAGCCTTTGATATCTTGGGGCAGGCAGTGGCACCTGCCCCAGGTGCTGGGATGAGCTGAGCCCAACGGACCCTGTGTGTCCCCATGTGTCTCTGCTGCCTGGAGCTGTCAGCGAGGTAATGAAATAAATCTGCTCTTTGCATTTCAGCTGTGGTTTGGTGGTTGCCTTTGGTTACTTGTGTGCGTTGATTCACACACCTACCCATGTATGGTAAGACTTTACATGAGAATAAACAGCATACCATTTCCTACCATTAAATTTTAGCAATATTTGAGCTAAGGTATGCATAAAACTGTGGGGTTTATTTTTACAAAAATCTGTGTGTTCTATATTTATATTTTATCTATTTTTGTGGTTTTTCTTTTTTCCCCAAATGGCTGAGAACAATCCAGTCATTTATTTATATCCAAATACATGGAAAGATGGAAATGTATGCTAAACGCTTGTGATTATGTTCTTGTTTAGAAATCAGAGAAGTAACATTCTCAGTGGCAATACACTGATTCAAAGCTGATTTTCAGTGTTACAGACCAATCAGTTCCACTGCTGTCTCATTTCTCCATGTTATGATCCCCCTTTGACTCACTTCTTCAGGCTGACCTTGCTAAACAGATCATTGTCAAGGTTTAACATCTGCTCATGTTTTCAACATGTGGTCACATGATTATGATTCATCTTTCAGTAACTGGTGTCTGTTATGTGGAAATCACACTATGACTACTGAAGGAGGTCACATCTTTACTTCACTAGGTGAAACACCTCCCATATGAAAGTATAGGTCAACAGTTTTGGTAGGAATAGGAAGTTTGGTAGCTAAACAAACATTTTGATTTCCCTCATCTCTCAGCATATCACTCCCTGTCCAATTTATATTCGACAAAATGTTTATGACATAGCATCTCAGAACATTCCCTGATCATCTCTACTCTCATACACTGATATGAATGATAAAAGGAACACTATATCAATTTATTTTTTTCATATTTTTTGTGCTCTCTTGAGTCACAAGAACTTGCATTTACCGGAAGCTACAAAACAAGACCGAAGTAGACCCTTCAAAAATTGTCAGTGTCTCTAGGCTTTTCTCAGAAGGTGGAGACTGCCAAGATCATCTTCAACTATCTGAAACGTTAATTTCTAAGCATACAACTCATTATTGTACTCATTAAATAGGAGGAATTCTTAGACACAGAGCTTGGGGAGTTATTCAATCAATGCAGGCCTATCATTAACTTATAATTTTGTATTTGGTTCATGGGTTGTTTATTTTTAACCCAGAAATAATTTACATCACACGGTGTTCCTTCCTGCATTCATTCACTGACAGCCAGGCAAGTGCAGGCAGCCCAGGTTTGCATGCTTTGTCACTCAGCCAGCCTGCAAAAGAACAGTTGTGCTCACCAGTGGACTGCTGCAGCTCTGTTTATTCTACTTCAGAAATGCGAGATGAGTGTAGTCACCCCCGGCTCCATCTAATCAGCAGAAGCATGGCCAAGGGACATGGTACAAGTGTGGCAATTACTGCCTCTACAACACAGCTATGTGGTCACCCACTGATTTAATGGCAATTGTATGTAACCTTAATGCAACAGCTTGTCCTAGTGAAGAGACTGCATAAATATTAACGTGATTTCTAAGCCATAACCCATATACATTTTTTAATATTAAATGTATATACTTCATGTGTACTGATGCTGAAATACATTCATTATATGGTTAGCTGCTGAAATTCTATTGCAATTCTCTGTGGCTCAGTTAATTTCAGACATTTCAGCTCAAGCTGCAATAATCTCAGACAGAGGTGAAATTCAGGCCAGAGAATTCTTAGTGAATGATAAAACATCATGTACTGTTCACTTTGCAATTAACACCACTTCCTTTGAGCTGGAAGAGATAAGTTGGCCATGACTCTGTGGACAGAAATCACTGACCTATTTAATAGTGTGAGATGAACTGGAACCACTTGTTGTTTTGTTTTTAAACCTTGTTCTCTGGGATTTATGCCTATAGAACCATGTACTTTTGTTTAATTCAGTGTTCTGGCAACTTCATGTGCTGATTTCTGTGTTTAAGCTACATCTTGACAGAATTGATGTTAAAGATTTCCATGGAGGGTGGAAGGGGAAAATAAGAAATTAATTCCTTCAGGCTATGTGGGAACTGTGCTGTTCTTTCTTGTCTTTCTTTGCTTAACATATCCTTAGTAGGCCTTTGAGTGTGAGCTAGTAAGCATTGTTTTTAACCTGGATCCTAATATGATATATTAAGTATTTAGAAGTAAATACTCCTATTTTGAAGAAAAGTGAAGAGAGTCTGTAATCTCCTGTCATAGGAGTAATAGGTTATGGTTTTTGGAATAATACTGCTAATCATTTGTGCTGAAGCATGCAAAAATTAATGCAAACCTTAGATACAGGTGTAGAATTGCTAAAGGACAAAGGACCAGGACCAAAAGTGAAAAAAAGGATTTTTAATGCTACTATATACTGTTTCCTCTTCATTACACACTCACTTGTATTTGTTTCACAGGCCTTTCCAGGGCTTTCACCAAGATTAGCCTACACCACCCACTACATTCCTGTAAAGGAAAATATAGCACAAATCCTAACAGTCTAAACAGACTGGAGAGAGTATTTGGTGTGGCTCAGAGAAGCAATAAAAGGACAGTTTACAAAGAACTCTTAATCATGTCATAGTCTCCATCAGTTGATACACCAAAGGATTAGGTATCTTCTGGTGGGTCACCCAGGAAGAACTGGAAGTGCAACTTAAATGAAGTGAGAGAACTTAATTTTTAATTTGCTTGCTATATCCATGATGCTTTTGGTCTATGGATCTTGTGCGGCATGTGCTACACCAGTTTGTAGCCAACAAGAGACTGGATGCTTTAGGTTTAACAACTTTTCAAGAAGCATCCTCAGTTTCTAGAACGTGTCTAGTTGCTGAATAATGTTTTCTAAATGAAATAATATATTCAAATATTTGCTGTGGTTTAGAAAGTCCTCCTGTGAACTGTAAAATACTTATGTATCTAAGTATCTGTCTTCCTTCTAGTGACAACTAAAACTCTGAGCTGTATAAGAAGGATGCCTCTCCATCAGTGTTGTCATATGCAAAATTGATTTCTAAGTCTGTAAAAGAATAAATTACAAGCATTAATTAATATTTGCTAGCATGTAAGGCCTACAGATCATTTAAGGATTCAGTACTCTTACTTCAGGAACTTTCAGAAACTATTAGTTTAACCAGCTCTTGTAAATCATTTGAGCTACAGAAACTGTTTATGCAAGAGATCTAAGATGAGATCTCAGTGGTAAATGTCTAACCTGACACAGGTACATGTGTCAGGTTACATTTTGCATCTTTCTTGGAAAAGTCCTCAGATGGTATTGAGCTCCAGATTAGCCCACCCGAACATACACATATGTAGATAAATTCAGGTCATCACGCTCAAGGCAAAATTCAGTTTGCCCTGAAGGATCAGCTCAGGTGAGGCAATGCTGAGAGACAGGATATTTGTACCTTTGAGTTGACCATGCTGCTCCCATCAGTCATATCAAAAGGACACATGACTTCTGTCCAACTTGTATCATATCTATAGGTCTTATTCAGGTATTTAGAACATCATAAGACATTGTAAATAATACTAGACACCTAAGTTTAAGTAAATTAGTTTAAACGCTTTGTGAACTATCAGTTGAAATCACTGCTCATACCTCTTTGACTGTATTGCTTAGAAATCATTACAGAATATAAGTAAGATTTAGATATGGATTTTACACGTAAATGTCTCACTTTAATTTCTGAAGGCTGAATTTAAAAAAAGTCTAAAATAGATGTTGAGTGTCACCTAAAACAAGATATCCACAAAATCCACATAGATTGACAGATGTGATTTATGAAGTCCTGAGAACTTTTATTTTTAACTGAACTTACACCTTCAGTCTCAAACTGAAATTCAAGTCTCATGAATTGCAAAACTAATATGAATATCTTTAATTAACACCCACAGATTTGCCTTTTCTGGCATAATAAAGAGTCAGGCTGAAATTAGAATTAAGATTAAATACTTTCCACAAAGCTGAAAAAGGTTATTCTCTTGAGTTTGGAAATTTAATTATTAACCCCTTTTGCTAATTTATAAAGACATTTAGTATCTATTATTTGTATGATACATTTTTAAGCTAATGATTTTCCCAGGAAAATACTTTAAACCATGCAATGCAGACTAAAGTCTTGATCTTCCTTGTATGTGATAGAGTAATTTTTTCACTAAGTTCAGAGCCAAAAGTGAGTTTAAAGTAGCAGGTGTAGAGCTCTAAAGGCAGGCAGTTCTCCAGCAGCAGTGTGTATGATAATTAATCAAATTGCCCAAAGATATTTTGTTAGTGTAATCTGTTTATATATTCTCTCTTTTTAATATTTACACTGATAAGAGCTTCAGAGATGTGTATAATTATTCTCTATGGAAATAATCAAGATAATTAATATACTTACTTGAAAACATGAAAAAATACATTTAAAAATGCTTCACTAATGTTTCTATCATAATTTTACATATCAATAATATATAACAGGTCTGGTTCTGCTTACTTTGAGATCTATGGGAGTTTTGCCATTAAATTCAAAAGAAAGATCATCAGGTCCAACATGGTTTTTGAGTATTATGCTGAACATTAAAGTGTAAGTATTCTTTAGAACTAAGATAATACTCTATGGTATTTCTAAAGGGAAAAAGGAAGAAAAAAAAGACACTTAATCTGCTTTCTTACTCTAGTATTCCCTTTTTCAATGTTAGAAGTATAGCCTTGGTTTGCTTATTTACATTAAGCCTTAAAGCAATTTTCAGTTTCTGAAAACTTGAAGGTAAATGAATAACAGATTTTTAAAATTGAATTAATATGATGCATTCTTCAAGCTGGAGGAAATGTACTTGCTGAACATCCTAAGATCAATACATGGTCATTTTCTGGGCAAAATTGGCCTAAAGATGGGTATCTATCAAGTCCCTCTGATTTCTAAACTAACATACAGTATGTAATCATTGAATACTCCATAATGTGCACCATGATAGGCATTTATTTCAACATATTTCCTGTCTCTGTTTAACTTTTTGCTCCACATTTTCTCTGGGAAGGAGGCACTTATTTTCCAAATTCAAGACCTGGCTTCTATGGCTCTTTCTTCATCTCTTGTGCTTGTTTCCTGCTGATTTTTAGTACTTTTTTCTTACTGTCATGATCTTGTTTCTGGGTTTATCAGTGATGGCTTTTTGCCTATTACAAACTAAGACTGGTAATGTATTTTTAAGATGTCCTAATATCTTGGATAATCTTATATTTTAAAAGTATTTTTTCTAAAATTTATTAGGAAAATTGTGCAATGGAGTAATTGATAAACTGATGAAGATGGCTGGATTTTTAGTGAAACAAAGGAATTGTATGTTTGTCTTTCTTTCCAACATTGTGTTTTTTAAAGGAACACTCAGACCCTGAAAGCACCTGTACAGCTAAAAAAACTACTGACATTTGTGTGCATCTACTATGGGAAAAAAACCAAGCTCTGCTCTTACTTCAAGGTTTGGGGCGTGGTTTGAGTTTTTGGGTGTTGGGTTTTTGTTGTTTTTTTTAGCTGTTTGCATTTTTTTCTTTTGTTTTTTTCTTTTCTCTTTGGAATAAGTATACAATTACTGAAGTGTATTACAATTTACAGAGGAAAACAAGACAGGAAAGTATTCACTTCTTAAGCAGTGTAATTATGTAGCAGAAGTCAGTACATTGACTGTTCACATGAATAAATCTACTTCATGTGTGCTGCAGAGACACAGCTTTAAAAGCTTGTCTGGTCTTTCTGATCTTTCTTGCTCTCAGAAAAATATTCACAAAAACATGTATGGACACACACCAGGCAACCATATTTGTTTTCAAAGTAGTATAGATTTTTCCCTTATGAAGTCAAATACTTCCTGGTATTCTGGTAAAAATGAGCATTTATGGATTTTTTACACACATGCATTAAAAATATTATAACAATCTGGAATTCATTAAATCTTTTAAGAACAACATAAGTATTCTAAGTTACTATAATCAATGTCTCCATACTCTGATAGGAAATCAAGTCCACAGCTTTATATCAAAGATCACATGATGAAAAACTTGTCAGAAAATTCTTTTTCATTGCTTACATGGACATAAGCTCTTGAAAATTACAATTTTAAGTTCCTGTATTTGCCAATTTTGAATGTGATTCATAGAATAGTCTGCCATATTTTCATAGTGAATTTCATGGTCAAAACAATGATGAAAAAGAAATAAAAACACACCAGCAAAACACACCAGAAGATAATATAGCACCTCTGTCTTCCTTTAGATGTTGTTATCCCATCCTTCAAATCAAAATATGCAGTGACTACTTCTGGTACTGTCAGTGTAAAAAGTCCTACTAATTTTCTCTTTGTATCCACTAAGTGTTGGGGAAAATGACCGTTATTTTGTTGTATATATTGCTGCCACACTATTTAAACTAATGTAATGTCCCGTATATTTGAAAGAAATACACAAGGATTCTTCTATACAAAGTAGACAGCACACAGATTCAACATTCAACATTTCTCTTGCAAAATTAAAGTTGTGCTGTATATTCTTAGGCTAGTAAGTGAAAAAAAAACTGCAATCTATTGTGTATATCTATCTCCGATGTCTTGATTTCAGCTTTCCCTGGATCACAATCAGGAAACAGTATTTTGCATCCTCTTTTTGCTTGTTATCTGTAATAGCTCCATAGGTTCAATATCACAAGGAAACAAACAAAAAAAAGAAAATTGCCATGATTACAGTATTCATAATTTCAATACCACCTATAAATTTCACTATATTTGGTGTTTAAACCCATTTAATTATAGTTTGGCTTTTTACTTTTACTTCCTTTCTTATTCCTATTTTTTAATCTTTCTTGGTTTCCTACCTGTTTTTATTTACTTTGTCCTTAACTTTTATTGTTCTTCTTTTTCTTCTATCCTTTCATTTGGTATTGTTTCTATCATCTGTTGCCTCTGTTATTGCAGCCTTGTCCAACAATATGCCTCATCTAATGAGATAGATGAGGTCCTAATCTAATGAGATAGATGTCAGTTATTAAAGGTTTGGGTATAAAAATACACTTGGATGTCTACATTACTCCTAGTTCTGTTGCACACAATAGTTACATGATCTGTTTGATCTAACCAAGATATTTCTGACAAAGTCTGAGTTTCTATGTTTTCTTTGCTTTAACTGTGTAACAGTAGCTTTGATCAGACGAGTGCCCATCCTTCCATCCATTTGAGACATCTTTCTTTGTGACCTTCTAAGCCGACTTAATGTTTCACTGTTTTCTCTACTTCTTGCGAAATACTTACTAGAATTTGCACATACTTAGTTTATTTTTTGTATGAGTCATGGTACGTATGCATGTGTTCACGTGGGTGCTTTGTGACATTTATCTACCTTTGAAGTAGTCATGAAATGAACGATACAAAGACATTCTATTTATTTTAAAATTCATGATGTTTATAGTCAGTCTTTACATATCTTCTTGATATTAAATACTCCAGGTTCAGGTTCTTCACGAAAAATCCCACCTGAAATTGCTTTCCAGCGCAGTTAGTGATATTGTCTAGCTGCTTTGAGAGGATGCAGTCATGAATCTTTGAACCATTCCCCAACCTGCAAGTTAGTACCAAGTGTTAAGAAAAGTTTAACTGTTGGCTGAACTAACCTGCTGTGCAATTTTCTTCTAAGAAAAGTATTTCAAAATGTGAGCCTTTTTTCTAGTCTTAGCTGTAGACACTCCACAGTATTTATGAGTGTAGACTGCTTCTTGTTTCCCTCCACAATATTTCTTCACAGCATCTGTGATTACTGAGACAACAAAAGAGAGAAAAAAAGCAATTAAAAAAAATTCCTCCTTCCTGTTAGTAAGAACAGCTTACATTTCAAGACAGCCTTTTTTTTTCACCTGCATATGAAAGGATTCTGAGAGAATGTACTATCAAGATGTGATTTAAACTTCTGACAACAGGATTGATTAGGCTGATTTTTGTTGTGTGATTTTTATGATAAGGAATTTTTAGTAAATAGTAGATTTTTATACAGTTGATTTTTTCATGGCAAAATTTTCTACCTTTTTTTTAATAGCTTTTAATACAGGAAAAGCCTTTGGGGACAAATGATATGAAGGAAAACAGATTTGAAATGAATAGACATAGTAAATATAATGAATCTTTATAGAGCAATATGGACACTTACAATGTTAATTTAAAAAACCAACAAAAGGACTTTTGCAACACAAACAAATATCTAAAGGGCTGGTTTATGCAAATAAAATGGAAAAAAGGTTAAAATAAGGTTACAAAGCCACAAAATTTCAGCAGGAAAATATATGGATACATTTTTATTGTTTGCATCCTTAGTGAAAAAACATGCCAGCTTAATAATGCCAAATTTAAGAATAAATAGATTGGCAAGCCATAAACTGCAAAAAGCAAGACAACATATCAGGATAGGAGTAATGCAGTGCTTTTTTTAAATGGGGAATGGCACAATCTAATAGCCCAATATAGGGAATGTAACCATGAATACTAAGAAGTTAAATCGTATCCTGGACTACAGCATCTCAAAGGAGCAGAAAGGAATAAACGAATACCATGTAGACAAGAGCTACATTTCTCATGAGGCAGAGATGCATGTCTCGTGAAAAAAGATAACATATCACTCAAATATTTGCTAGCACATTTTGGGTTATTTAAGAAGTCTTCGGTACTTACAACTGAGAACTACTAAACCATAGGGAAAAGAGGAGAAAGAGTGGGAGGGAGCTGTGCTCACAAACAGGAGCCCTTCTTAAAGAAGGTGTTTATATCTCTTCATAGATCTGTGTGACACAGAAAATGTGTAGGACATGTCTCACCACGTTAACATAAGAGTAAAAACAGGTGATCTAATCATAGATGTGAGGTTCCCATTTAATCCACAGGACAAATTTCTACACCTGACAAAAAAGTAAATATCTGCAGATTCTGTGTAGATCCAAGTCTCTTATGGAAGTGGATCAATAAGTGGCTTTTAAGCCAAAAAAATTATTTCTAATGAACCTGGCAGAAAGATGTAGAATACCAGCTAGATTTCTTCCTTAATTTCAAGTGGCCTGATAGGCACTGTCAAATATTATTCTGATACTGAATGAATGCAAGGATTTTTGTGGGTGTGGAAAACTATCCTGCTCAGTGAGCTGCTGCATATCAGAGGGCAATGGATGTAATGAGAGATAAATGGTCTTGTCTGATCTTGGGTTAACAAAACTGGGAAAGGAAAATTTGAAGGAGGAGCTAAAAAATCCAAGAGAAGTTTTTCTAATATTTTCCTGTGATCACAAAAAAACCCCTAAGGAAAACAAAAAAGCAAACAAAAAACCCCCCAAAAACCCAAACAACCCCCCAAAAACAAACAAAAAACCCCCAGCAAAACAAAACCAACCAACCAAACAAACAATTTAAAAAAACCCAAAAGCAACAAACCAAAACCAAACCAGGCCAAAAAATAAACCCCAAAAAACCCAAACAAATGGAAAATATAACTCATCCACACTAGAGATCTGAATTCACTGGTAAAAACACTGGGGCTGAATATAAGTATTCTTCTCCATCCAGCAGAAACATTTCAGAGACATGCTTTTCTTTTAGGAGATAATTGTTATGACATTCATTAAAGACCACAAATAAAACATACTGATATGGATACATTCTCCCTATCTTTGGTGAACACAGAAAAAGAAATACTAAATGCACATTTTCTTCCTGAGTTATTATTCTGAATATAGTCAGAAAAAAGTTTGTTTTTTTTTACTCAGAAAAGAAATTATTTTTATGCTAATTTGACATTTTGAGATTTCATGCAGGGTATGGCCAAAGATTGCAGAGTAATATTGTATAGATTCATAGAGTAATATTATATAGATTTACAAATATATATTGGTAATACACATTGAAAAATTTTTTCCCTCTGGATTAAGGGAGTAATTTAAAAAATAATATAACAATGCATGGATATGGTGGAACAAAAATAAATTTAAAAATAAATAATAATTTTTAAAATATGCAGTCAGTTTTGTTGCTTATTTTTAAATTGTGACATAGAAATAAAATTAGTAAATCTATGTTTAGACTTTTCTGCTGGAGCGAGCCCACATATGCTCAGGATTCTCCTTTCCTGTTCTCCAAATCCGGATATCTGCCTCACTCTTGACCTGACTCCCATATGGCCAAGATTCATTCTAGTGGAAGCCAAAGTTAGAATGCTTGTATAGACATTTGTTGTTCTAAACGATAAGCTTGTGGATTCCTCTGTTAATATCTATGCACAGATTTACATCCCTGTTACAACCTGTTAGTTGGAAAATTACTATAATTTACATGGGAAAGGGTAATCTGATAAGTAATTAATCTAGTTGATATAATGGAGAAGCATAGCCAGATTTCATCACTGTTTTCCGTATTACTCTGTCTGATCAGGTGTCCTTTCAAGATGAGTTTGGGAAAGAATTGACTGGCATAAAGTCAACTGAATGGAAAGTCAGGTGAACTGGGAAACTACTAAGAATATTATACCATATTAATAAGAATGGTGAAGGCTTTCTAAGCCCCAGTAAGGATAAGAGTACATGGCCATGTAGATTTTTTCCTTCCTGCATCCAAATGGATTATAGTACAATAGATGGAGCTCTGCGAGAGCCATCAATTTTACAGTTTACTTGGTGTTATTCTTTCATGAAACAATGCCAAGGAAACACAACATTTTCTCCATTTAACCTTTTCTGTTCCCAAATAGAAAAATTCTAATATTTTGATCTCAATTGAGCCTAACTACTGTCCTCTTTTTTTTACACATTGCACTAGTATTTTAATATTACATAATGTAATTAGATACTGTACGAATTCACAATTACTATTATTTTACCTTGTACTTTAGTAAATAATCTAAGATTGAAAAAATTCTCATTTTAGCTAATATTTCACTCCCATTGCATCCATTCTTACTGCTTCTACTGATAGTCTTGCAATTCTTTACCTCTAGTTTTAGTTCAAACTACATGTCTCCTGAGACACACCTTTCTTTTTGTTCTGGGAATTTTTTGGATGGAAACTGCAGGATCTGTAAACATGGTCAAATTTCTTGGTTTAGGCTGATTTCAGTCATAGTTTCAAAGCTTTACTGGATTTCCATTTAGTGAGAGAATAAGAAAATGCACACATTTTAATTCTAGCTCAATATCTAAGTTTTAAAATGGAGAAGTAAATTCACAACACTGACATTTTTTAGCTTTTAATTTCATCCTGTTAGAGCCTTGTCATATTGGCACAGGTGATCCTCATAAGTAAAACACTTCGTACAAAACAATTATTCATATCAGTGGGCTAGCTGAAATTCATCATTATTTTCAGATGAACCTTGTAAGAAATTACCATTAAAACTGGATTGTCCTATCTGCTGTAAAGTGCTGTGGGAATCACAGGCTCATTTTATTTTAGGAATAACTGTATAGTGAGACACATTTACAAGTGCCGAACTGCTTTGTCTTTTCTATGTACAGTAGGACTGTTTCACCTAAGTACAGATGCTGTGGATTATATATTTTATCTTCTGATTTTTGATTTTTTTTCTGGAATAAAAGGAAGCATTAAAAATAGTGGCAGTAAAAACTAAACACAAAACAAGGAAAGACAAAGAATACTAGCACAGAAGATTAAACAGCTCAGAGGAGATTAGAAAATTAACTCAATATTTAACTACACACAAACATACACATTAATGCATAACTACATATGCACATGCACTTACTATGCATGCACATAAATACATACACATGCTATGTATATGCACATACATGTATACACATACTATACATACACATATGTGTGTGTCCATTAGACAAATGTTGCTGGCACAATTAACCAATGAAGTGATATGTAATCTTCTTCCTGGTTTTTGAGAGAAGCAGGGTTAAAACACATTTCCCAAGAAACCATTATGGTGGTTTTTTGCATATATTGGGAGATTTTATACAGACAATGATTCAATCCACATCCTTGCTCCCAGTCACTTCATATAAGTGAGTTTGGGCTGTAAAGGCATCAATATGCTGATTGCTTTAAATCCTATTCTAGCAACAAAATCTTCACATGAACTGTGTGGGAAGTTGGGGGTGGTGTCTTTCACTTCTATGACCCAAAACTAATTGCAGATAAATTGAACTTCCTTGAACAAATGTAATTTGTGAATTTAACTTGGACTCTTCAAAGAATACAATGAATCATTTTAGATAGGGTAATTAAGAGATAATGTTAACTTGTTTCTTTTTAAGAAAGCAAGACTTTCGGTTACATCTGTTCATCTGTCTCCCTCCTGTCTTCAAAGGCTTTTGAACGCATTAGTCAAATTTAACCTAATTTGACAAAGAAGTATGAATGAGAGTAAGTGAAACTGCACCCTGGTTAAAAGAATGATCAGACTAGTGATCAAACAATGGTGTGAAATTAGAAATAATCTATTCCCTTACATTTCAACCAGCAACATAAACTTGCCCTTGGCCAGTCCATACCCATACCAGAATCAGCTGATGATATACTGTCTGCTGTCTATAGCTTGGATTAATATATCCTCCTATTGCTGTGTTTTAGGGGTGGTTGATGTCCTAACAAATATTCAAATTAAAAATTGGGAAGAGTTGCATGGCGGAAATCTAGAAGGTCAGCTTCATGAATTCTTTTGACAAACAACATGTTTGGAAATTGAGCTCTACATCTAGGACAAAACCTAAAAAAAACCTGCTGGCATTACATTTTCAGCTGGAAGGCTCCCTGTTATAATTTGCTTATTCTATTATGTCATCTATTACATGATAAAAACGGTTTTTAAATATAAAAAGAAAAAAAAAGAGAACTAATAAAATGAAGATTTCAACAGAAAAAAAAAACATAATTAAAGAGATAAATTCAGTATTTCACTCATTATTACCATTTTCCCCCCTGTATTTCTTACCTCCCCTTCTTTATCTCTTTTAATAACAGAGTTTAAGGTTAAGACATTGTTACATGTTTAGGAATTTCTGAGAGAGAAACATATAAGTAAAACTGTCTGTTCTTAATTAATATTAAAATTTTCTTATAAGGCATATTTTTTCCTAGTATAGCAAAGATTCTGGATGTCCCTTTCTGTCCTTTTTGCTATGAGACAAAAGCAGAATTAATTATATACATGTATTTTCAAACTTTGAATCTTTAAAATTGATATTAGCTGTTCAGATACATAGACGTTAAAAACCTAACTGTGAAAAGTATTTGAGGGTCCTAAAAAGTCCCTTAAATGCAGATGCACATATAATGTTAGGAGCACATTAAGACCTTGTAAAGGTTTATGAGCAGGAAATGAGGTTGCTCATAGAACTGCAAAACCTTTTCTGACTTACTGCTCATCTTCTTTATGCCTCTGTTACCAAGAAAAGTCTTCAAGACTACTTGCAAAAGGAAAAAAGACCACCCCAATCTGCTTGTGGACTTTCCTTTGGAATGAAGCTAAAATGCAGAGGGAATCTGCAAGGGTTGATACAATTTTAACCTTTTAGAAAAGGGGTTCTAACCCTTTAGAAAAGAGAAAAAATAATTTGTGTTGTCTAGATCATGAGTTAGTTTCATGATTCTAAGAAGTTGTTATAGACTTATAAATACTAAGTAAAAATGTTTTATATTCAATAACAATATGTAGTTAAAATATTTTCATGTTAGAGAAACCCATAAGCCTTTAAAATGTCTTTTTTAAGTACATTATATCAGAGGGAAATTTACATAGATTATGCCAGATCTAACATCCTGAAAGAGAGGTGAGGCTGCTGTAACTCCATGCTCTTACTTCCAACCTGGAGTGAGACCAAAGATGTATTTCCAGCAGGTACATGTATACAGGGCACGTGTACAACACATATACACTCAGGCAGTGGCGCAGATCACAGATGGACACATTCGTGAGCCACACAATCACTGAAGTGTCAACAACCTCATCCTGTTCCCCTCTCTGTCTGAGCAGGATGAAGATACAATACAAAAAAAAAGAAAAAAATAAAAATATATACATGTATATATATACACACACACACACACACACACACACACACAAGTTGGATCTCTTTGTCTACTGAGTTCAGACCCTCTGTTGGCCCAGTGGGTCTCCTTGGCTTTCAGTCTCCCCAGTTTCCGGTTCCCCAGGTTACAATAGCCAGACAGGTGTACTGACCAGAGAAGTATTTGCATTCAGCTGGCCTTTTTCCTCCCATCACTCTTCATTTTGCCTCACTTGTTCTTCTCCAAATCACCTAAGCCCCTCCCTTTTCCTGTTTTTGTTTCTTCCCCTAAATATCCTGTAATAAGTTCTCTGCAACCATGAACCGCTATTCCCCAGCAGAAGCTCTAGTGCTCTCCCAGGTACGTCCCTGACGCCATGTAGGTCTATGTGGCTGCGGTCTGCAGAGTCACAAATTGTTTATACTTTCTACTTCTGAAAAGAAAGGAATCAGAAACTACATACAGAGGTTTATCCCTTTCAATGAAACACGGCATAAGAATAGAATCCTATGTTTGTGTGAAACAAATGTAGTCTCTACAAAGGCTGTATTTTTAGTATGGTGAATAGGAATTTGACATTAGGTAATACTAATATATGACAGCTGGTTTCTGTATACTGTGGTGAAAATGTTCCTATCAGTGTCCTTAATGACTGTGAAGATTGTCAGCTCAATCATCAAAGGGTTTCTATTTCCTTTCCTAAGAGATAATGGCCATTTTTGCTTTAAAATTACAATAAGCCTCTAGTTTTGCTACAACAAATCACAATGGATTATGTTGTTACAATATCTGTCTGTCCAAGAAAAATGAAGAGAACATTAAATCTTGCTCAGAACTGTGCTATTCATTCATTTCACTTTGTCCATCAAATAGAACTCTGATTCAAATTCTATAAGATGAAGCAGGTCAAAACAAGGAACGAACTGTATTTTATTATTTTACATGTGAAGAAGAAAGACTTTGTCTTCAAATTTTGTCTTCAAGGTGCTACTGAAAATTAAACTACAGATAAAAAAAATTAGAAGTCAGCACTGCTGTGTAGAATAACATTCAGTCTTCAGATATGAATATATGTATAGTATCTTTCTGTTATTTCAGGATGTTTTCCCATTTTTTCATTTTTTCTTCATCAAGACCAATCTTAACTTCTTGTATGTGGACTTTATAACATATTTAGCTAAACAGACATTTTTCTAAGGCAGTTCTGAGCCCTAACACGTTAGAATACATTTTTCATCTCTTTGCTGAACGAAACTCTTCAAATGTCGCTGGCTGATGCCAATATATCCTCAGAAGATAAATGAAAAATCTTGAACAGGACTTGGTCATCTTACATGATGACCTCCTGATATGATGAAAAGGAAGAGGTTCTGTATCTCTTAGCCTTTCAGCCTGTGATACCAGCAAATCTGAAAAAAGGCAAGAGGATTTTTTTACTCTCTCAATAGACCGCTGAACCAGTCTGGTATTCCAGACACAACATTTACTAGCAAGCAACCCCCAAGGTACAACATTAATTATCTGAGACAAGAAAATGCTGTACTAGTTTACAGAAACTGATCAAACCCACAAGATTGCGGCTATAGGGTAACTATATACCAACAGTGACTATACTTCCCCCACTTGTGATTCTGTGATTATGTCATCGGCTAGAAAGAAGCCTGTCAGTTGATATAGACCTTAAGCTGGGAGAGAAAACATTATGAGTAATAGATAAATAGATAGATAGATATAGTTACATGTATAGCTTATATAAATTTTACCTTAAGCATTCCAAAGCTGCTCTAGTGAAAGTTTTGGCTTTTAGCTATCTGTATGTTGCAAGATAGTCCACTTTTTATCTTCCTTGACATCTTGTTGTACTCTTGGTTGCAAATCAAAAGGAACACCAGCGCCAATGACCATTACAGAGTTTGGTCGAGCTGCTTTGCCAAACTCCTTAAAGAGGCAAATGCACATGTGCAGAAGTCTACAATATTTCAATAAAAAAACTTCTCATGACAGAAAAGCTTGTTTTCACAAATGGTAAGAATTGAAGTGTACACAATGGCAACTTGTAGAATGTTTAAAAGATGTCTTTTGCACAAAAAAGAAAAAAAAGCTTTTAAATAGATAAAATTAAGAGAAGGAATTAAACATTTATTTTACTGTCTCTATACTGAAGTATTACATTACAAATCTCTGTTTTCATGCTATGTTTGGATTTTTTGTTTGCCTGGTTTTGAGGGTTTTTTAATCAGCGAACACTCTGGGCAGTGTTAAGGACAACCTGATCTTCTATGTAAAATGACCCATTTCTGCATGACACAAAGACGTTTTCTGTTGTCTTGGGCTTGGAGATGGGGAAAGCAGGCTGTGGGGAGCAACCATCAGCTTGTCTTTGAGAAGCCACGTGGTACAGCTGCCACCTTATTTTTTTCCCATCAGCCATGTGGAACTAAGTTGAGGTATTGAACACCTTTATTGTGGGTAAAGCACTTCTCTTTTTGTATACTTTTCTAATTTATATTGTTGCTGTTAATCTGTGTTTGTTATTCCACTGCTGTTTGCTTTCAGTAAATTGTTAGCCCATAATTTCCACTCTTTGCCTCACTCTTGTGTCGGGAGCTGGGGGAAGGGGAGTGTTTTATTTGAAGTTTTATTTCCAGTTGGTGTTAAACCACCACCACATGCTACAGTGCACTCTGCTCTGGAGACAGGATATGTGCAGAGATGCCCTGTGATGGGAGCAGGGTGTACATGACTTTGAAACAGCCGACAAAATAAAAATCTGGTCCCTGCAACTGTTGGAAGACCTTGTTTCAAAGCAGCAAGTAAGGAGACAAGATGGCAAAATAACATTTTTAGTAGCAAAAACACTATAAGAAATTTTTAAATTAAAATTTCATTTTTTTGCAGTCTACAGAAGCCTTCCAAAATGCTCCTCCTGTCAAAGAAACAGTGAGTATAATAAAACAGAGATAAGCTGAATATAATGACCTTATTTGAGCTGTGGAGGAAGAGGGTACAAATGCATAAGCAAACAGAATCATTATGTTTAATGCTTTCACATTTTGTCACAATAAATGCTAAGGAAATATAGAACAATTACACTCTAAAAAAGGGAGCAGAACTGTATCTCTTGAAGCGCTGGAAACAGAATTGGGTAAAACATTTGCAGGTTTATTTAAAAAATTCTATAGCAGTCTGGCTGATGACGATTTAGTAGGATTTCTTAATTTTCTTTGCCATTATGTTGTCATTCGTGCTATGCTGTACTCTAAACAAGCTAAAAAGTTCAACATACAGAAATGTAAAAAGATAATTTGGAGACAAATATGGTGACTATATTATATATAAAACTGTATTCCAGTATTTATAAAATAGCTCCATACCTTTTGATATGCTATTATATTCTAGCTTTTCTTTGAGTTCAGTTAGAATAGAATAAAACTAGAACAGGATGTAATGTACATTGTTCTAAAAAGTTTAATTAAACATGTTTTCTCATAGTGCTGAATAGTTTCCAAGTGATAAAAGAGGCTGCAGAATACCATTAAAATAAGATTCAGAGAAGTTCTGTTTTGTCTTTATTTATTCAGAAGTCTCCTACTATTCACAGGTAAGTCTTGTGTACAAATTTTTATGTTTATCCCAAGTCCATTTAAGATTTCAGAATACTCAAGCTTTCTGTTTAGTCACAGAACCACATACGATTCCACAGGCTGCTGAGCATTTATGGAACCAATTACTTTGACATTGTTTCCCTTCTAAATGTTGACTGTGTCAAATATGTTCTCCTGACCATCTGCAGATGGTGTTTATTCTGTAAATTGGAAATATATTTTACAAATTTACTTTCAATAAACATATTAAATAAGGGATTTCATAACAGTTATTTAAGACAAAAACAATCCTTGTAAGGATGCATATTTTAAAATTAAATCAAATTTACTCCAGTTCATAAACATAGTCAGGATGCAAACCAGAGCAGATTTTGAAGGAGAAAGATCGATTTTGTCACAATAAAGATACCAATTTATATCATTCAGCAGAGTCCTCTTTAGAGTCTGATAATTTTCTACTGCTTATTTTTTCCCTGTTTTGAATTAGGAAAATGATAATGCTTTTGTTTATTATTTTAAGAATATTATTTTACCTTCCATATATTCCTGAAACTTTATCATAATTTATTACTAGTTTTCTTCCCACAAGACTTAATCACCTATAAGGAAACTACTGATTTTAGTGACTTAACTAGAAGAAAAACAGCATAATACATTTATTCTTTACTTCCAATTCAGCTATAAAATTTAAGTAAAAGGGGCAGTGAAGAAAGAATACGAACCTTTGTTGACGTATGATACAAAATTGATAGCAAGTTTGCAATTCATATGCTTGAAAGGAATATTAGACCATCTCTAAAAATTACTCCATATAACACTACCTTTGTGTTACTTAGCAGTACAGATTTCCAAATCTTATTCACTTTGTCAGTTTATTTCTATTTTCAGGTAAAGGTCTAGTTACACTAAAAAGGTTCAGCATTAAGAAAAAAAAAAGGAAAAAAAAGTAGGACCAGCATTCCCACTCCTGAAAAGTATTATGTGCTCCCTGATGTACAGTCTTGATGTTTTTTTGTGCTAGAATAATGGACACATTTTGTATTGCTATTTTTAAATCCCACTCATCATCGCAATGTAATTACATGTTAAGAGAAATATAATTCCATTGGTTTGTGCTAGCTACACTTTGACAAAGCAAAGAAATGCTATTCCACATAATTTCTGTTCCCTATGGAATTTAACAGAAGTTAGGTAGATAGCAACTAGATCCAGGTAGACTTCGTATAGGCTTCGTAGTTTAAGACACTTGACTAAAGTAGCATTCTCAGACTGTACCTCTAACACACAATTATGGTTCACAAAAAAACCCTCTGCATAAAACTTACTTTTTTTCAAAACAAAAACAAAAAAATGTGTGCCACCTTTTGTATCTTTTGTACATGTAGTTAGAATATCCCATACAAATGTTTATGTGTGTAGAAATTTAAAACTATTATAGAAAACTACTACTAGCTTCAAGTCCTAGGGGTTCCTTCCTTTGTTCAGAAAGATCACTTAGAATGCATTGTTTTTCAGGTTGTTTTCTGGGCTTTCTTTTTTTCTTCCCACTCCAATATTTGCAACAATAAAGCTGTGAAATTATTTTTCTGGGAATAGAAAAAACATCCTCTCCAGAAAGAATGGTTGTGTTGTCATGGCAACAGGTAGGCAGGGATTTCAGAAAAACTCTATGCAAGATGCTCCCACTGAATTTCTCCTTGATGTCAATAACATATTGGACTGAAGTCTCTGGGAAAGATCATAAAACAGGCCAATAAAGGGACAACTGAAAGACATAATTAAAAAAAGAATAAGGAAGTCTGTCGCCAATTTCTCACTTTGACTACTTATTTAGCTGTAGGTTAACTTTATTCATGTACTTATTATCTGATTAGTTCCATAATTCTACTCAGTTTTCTTAACTCTAGGCTGACTATGTATTATAAAAAAGTCTACCAAATACTTGTACATATTGCTCAACTGACTAGTTTAAAATTGCTAATTAGGACTGGAAGCAGGCTAGTAACAAAAGACTTTTCTGCCTCTTTGAAATACTCAGTGAAGCAATGAAAAATATTTCTGCATAAAATCTAAAATGGCTTCTGGCATGAATTTATACTTAAGTTTGATGCTGCAAGAGAAAAAGAAAGGAATAAGCTTTGTTGACTTAATTTCTGTGGATAATTCAGTGTTACTGGCACCAGCAACTCACCAAGAAAGATATTCTCCCAGCAATTCTCTATAAATAATTTATAAAGCCATGCTTAGTAGTATGGCTTTTTAAAAATGGTCCTTGCAAAAAAGTTGAATTGCATCATTAAACAGAATCATTGAGAGTGGTCAGGGTGCTTTTTAAGAAGAGCATTTTCAGGGAGTGCAGAATAAAGCAGTTAATCTGCAAAACTCTCTTAAATCATTGCCTTAGAAAGGTCATGAGCACATAAGTATGATTTAAACATGCTTTTCTAACACCTAGAAGAATTACTATTCTACAGTAGCCTATGCATTACATCCGTGCAAGGAAATTATTTTCTGGATAGACTGACGTCAAATAAAGACATTAAAGAGAGGTCCAATCTGGCTTTACAACCAAAATTAAAGAGCAGCAGCAACAAAACCTGTTCATTTAAAATACAAAATGCTACAGTACAAGATCTGATTTAGTTTTACAGGAAGCAATTCTCACAGTAACTAATAAAACAAAAGTCATGCTTCACAAGTAAAAAAAGAAAAAAGCAAACTAAATACCCAGTATTAGTTTTCAGGGAGGGACAATGAGTTCAAAACACAAATTAACACCATAAAGTCCATCCAAAAGTAGCTGCCCCGCAATCTGCTGCAGGCAGAATACATTAGAAGTGCACTCGCAAAAGGCTGATAGCATTTTAATTAATGGAGAACACTTGTGGGCCATTTATTGTTGCTAAAAATTAGGCAAGCTAATGGATCCAGTACAGGTGCATGTAATTGAGAGATATGCCTAAGATTCACAGTTAATTTACTCTGGGTATTTTGCAGATACAATGAAAATTTTGTTCACAAAAGTCTCAAAAAGGAAATGGGTAAAAGACAGTAACACTAGCTGAAAGAGAAAAAAGAACTGCTTGAGTAGGAAAAATAAAACTAGGAAGAAGTTATACAGCAAGTTTAATCATACAACACAATGCAAGCTAAAAATAACCTTTCTTATTTATTTATTTACACTTAATCTAATTTAGGGATACTGAACTACAAAAATTGTAGAGTGGAATCTTGAGGATTAAGCTAAATACTTTCATAATATAAAGAATGCAGGGATAGGGATACATAATGTATCATTAGCAATTTTAAAACAGCCTTACAATTTAAACTGCTTTGCAATTAATACCATTTTCTTAGGAAATTAAGAAAAATATATTTTCCCTGATTATTTCTTCTTTGGTAACATTTCTTTTGTTATGAGTTTCATGACTTTACTTTTTAAAATAGATACAAAAGAGTTTCAAAATTAATTATTTGATTTTAAATTTCTAAATAAATACCCATACCTTTAACATCACCAATTCTGTACTTTTTGATTTTATTATTGGGCATTTCCATTTAATTCCTTAACACCAGTAGTTTTTTTCTTCAGTAGCTGGTTGCATAGTCTACAGTTATGAAGTCTTTTTCTTCTCCATGCAGGACTAGAGTCTAGTGCTCTTAATATCTAAAGAAACTACTTACAGTATGTTGCAGAGTTCAGACTTTATTTATTTTGGCAGCTCTTCATTTTCCAAATAAAATGTGTAGGCTCCTAAGTGGTAAAACAGGAACTTTAAATTGCATGCAGAAACCTCACAATAGTCAGTGCTTAAACTAGGCAACATAAAATGCCCAGGAGAGGTGTACAGATTAAGCCCCAACAGTTTTGAGGGCTTAGGCTTGGATTCCTAGTGTTAGTTAAGCCTGTAACTTCAGTAAGGATCAATGCAAGAGAGGGACCTAAATCCCATAAGGCTCTAAAGTATCAAATCTTCTGAAAGATGTCATTCATGTATGACCATCAGTGCAAGTAACCAAGTCCAGCGGTGAAAACCATTCAGCTGCTACCAACCTCTTTACAAGAAAAATTAACTGAGAGCATGGTCACCTGCAAAGATCCCAGAGGTTAATGTTCCTATGCAAAGAGAGGTTATGGAATCAGGCTAATAGAAAAAAAAAAAAAAAGGAAAAATACGAGAATGAAACATCCCTTTTAAACATACTCATGGCTAACACTTGAAGGAGTAAGGGGCAGCCCTTTTCACGTGCTAGGAAGGGCTTTTTTGTCTACTGGGAATAATTATATAAACTACATTTTAAAACCCTGGAAAGGAGAATCCAAAGTTGAGGATTTAGCAGTTCTCACTGAATGGCAACCAGTTACATAAAAGTGATCAGAGGGAAAAAAAAAGACAATTCTGTACAGCGGAGTAGAACAAATACAGAAATAAAGGCATGTAACACTCTCAGACATAAGATGTAATATGGCTCTGAGCTATAGCAGCTAGCTCTCATATTTTCAAAGCAAACTTCCTCATTTTCTATTCATTTTCCTGGAAGTTAATTTACTATCTTCATGAGAAAATTTTGAACAACATGCACCATTTTTCATTTCTCTTGGAGGATTCTGAAAGCACCTTTAAAATTGTCCCAGACTTTTCCTCAATTTACTTTGTTTCTTAGCTCCAGGCAGCCCTGTGCTGAGAATTCCTATGAGTAGTTCCCTGCTTAGCAGTCTAGGTTTTTTTTTAATTCTGTTCTGTGACACTGTTTTCTTTATTGAATAAGAATGCAAGACATTTAACTAAGGTCATATTTAATCAGTGCTAAATTTTTGTTGTGCATCTATCATTGCTGCAGTTAACTCAGCTTTTCTCAATACTGGCAACTGTTTGTACTCTTTGTCCATATTATAACTGTACTGGGATGTACTGAGGTAAAACAAAATATATCCTACCCCTTGTTTCTTTCCATACATACCTTGCTTTCCTCAGAAATTTGAGAAGATGAAACGGAAGGGAACCATTAAAAGGTTCCTTATATGTATAATAGCTTATCTAGGTGGAAGCAGAAAAACTTAACTGCATATCAAGGGTTTACATTCTTGTGCTGTTAAACACGTTATTAGTGGTGTTTCTAAACTCAGGTATAAACTGTTGTCTCAGTATGATGCTGATTTAATGTCCGAGGCCTTTTTATTTATCAAATAAGCAGAACAATTTTCATGTTACTAGAATGTATGGCTTTACGTTTGATATTTTTTTACTATTTCTGGTTGGTAAACTTTTCTTTGCTGTTTCTTCCTGCTGAATTTCTCTGTTATAATCTCTACATGAAACCATCTGTTGCTGGGAGAAGCAGGCTATTGATGAAAATTTCAAGAAAATCCTTACGCCGTTTGCAATGTCCCATAGCCCTTGAAGACACGTGCAGCTCATAATACATAAATATAACAAACAGAATTCATTCTCAAGTATTTCTCCTTGCAGTTTCTTTAAAATAAGAGATACATTGTGGGTCAAATCTTAATGTGGAAGGTATCTCTCCAAGGGCCACTAAGATAGATAAGCCAAAATTTTTTAGCAGCACTTTTTCTTTATTGAGCTGCTCTATTCTTGACATATTGCAAGTGCCTAACTGTTAATAATAATTCAAAATTATATAGGGCATTAGCTCTGCTTTTGCTATGATTGAGAACTCCTTTCTGTTTAAAGGTCAACCATTCTGAGTGCTCTGAAATTTGCATGTTTACTCAGATTCTTCTAAAACTTTCATCACTTAATTTAGCTGCAGGAAAGAGTTGGCTCAGATTTGGAGTCATCGAGGTGAAAGTCCTTATGATATAATACTCTGAATAAATTGCTTTCAGTCCTTGTATTCTATCAATGATCTTCTAATGCATACATTGAGCTCAAAGAAGATCATATGGCAGCAGATCTCAGATACTCAGGAGTTTAATAAACATGTTACTTAGTAGCCCTCAAGAAAAAGTAGTATTGCAGTAATTTCTGTAGTAATACATTCCAGGTTGGTGCTTGTCAAGCAATCATGCCCAAGATTGATGGCTGCGTATTCGAGAAGACATCCTTCAGAGAATTTTTGGCAATTCAGAGTTTCCTGTGTTTTAAGCAGTGGAATGGATGTTTTGTTGCTGCCATAAATCCTCAACTCAAGAAGAGATCTTGGGAGTCTCTGACTGTAGTATCTACTATGGCAGTGGGATTCATCTAACCAAGGCTTAAATCTCGCAGTCTTGTCATAGTTTCATCAACGTTTGTGCAGTGAATCAAATCTTTCAAACTAGATGGTTGGTCACTGCCTGGATGTCAGACAAGACAGGGGTCTTTTCTATGGCATCCTCCGCTGACTCAGTGAGACTCCTAAAACCCCTCTTTTGTTGAATTATGATACCTGGCTGGTCAGTGCAGTCCAGCACTTGCATGAGTTATTGCTGTATATTATTTTAAATTATATAAAAATATAGTCTCACTATTTTACCTACCTACAAGACTGTCTGATACAATCATATCTACATCTTTGGGGACAGTTTCTACTTTTCCTGAAGACTCTTATCTATTTGTTTCTGAAAATAGCTAATCTTTTTATGGAGGTCAATTCTGCAAGCTGTCTGCAATGGCCAGATTAACCTTGCAGAATGCTACTTAACACATGTAAGCATATAAATTAGTCTATGTACATCAGGAGCTGCCCAGGGAAATATCCTAAACACTCTGAAGTTCCCAACTAGAAAGCTCCTGTAACAATTAGCCAAACACCTAATTGTGAAAATGGTTAGGAATTCGATCAATAACCATGTCTCAGGCCCTCCACTGTTTCAAACTGATCCATTACCTCACCTATGCAGATGATTAGATTGAGAGCATGAGCATACAAGAGTGAGTGACTAAACATCCTGGGTATGCACACAGGCAGGTTCAGGTGCAGCACGGAACAATCTAGAGCTTATACACAAAAGTTTCAGTGCCACACAGCCTCTCCTTACTACCAGGAGGCATAGCTTATTCTACTCTAATATATTTTTCCTTATCTTGAGTTATGAACCTGCACTTCAGCTGTGGAGTTTAAGAGAACTCTTCACTAAGAATAGCCATTTCTCTCCAATGACTATAAACATCTACCAGGAAGGATGTCTAGCTTGGATATGATCGTCATTCTGAAGAATCCCCTTCATAAACAGAAATAGGTTAAAATTAAAATATGGTAGTACTGACTTCATTTAGAAGCAGCAAGTTTTAGATTTGCCATTTTTTAGCATCTGTGTTAGTCTTTGTTAGCAAGATCCCCCACAAGAGAGAGACCAAGGGAGAAACCTGGAGCAGTAGGACAAAGGGTTCTGGTTTTAAATTAAAAGAGAATGGAGTCAGATGAGATATAAGTAAGGCATTCCAGGTCCCATCCCTGGACACATTCAAGGTCAGGCTGGGCAGAGCTCTGAGCAACTTGACCTAGTTGTTCATGCTCATTGCAGGTGCTTTGATGAGGCGGCCTTTAAAGGTACCTTCAACACAAACCACTCCATGATTCTATGCTACTAAGATGTACACTTGGTGGAGGAGGATCAGGTCAGGGAATATTTAGGCAAACTGGACATATATAAATCCATACATTCTGATGGGAGGAATACTTATGAATTGGCAGATGTTCCAAAATATGCCAGGTGGCCTCATCTTTGGAGCATAAATCAACAGTGAGTATTTCATACCAATGGAAATATAGCAAAAGTAAAAAGAGATATTATTTTAAGGAAAACACTTCATATAACATTTCCTTTTTTACATACTCCCACCCCCTATTTTATATATTCCCATCTGATGAAAGCATTCAGAAACAGAGGACTGTAATTGTACTATTTATAGAGGATGTAAGTTACCTCTCCAGACATGCCGAGGCAGCACAAGGAATGTCACAACTCACACTGAGAGACTGTTGGAATGTGTTGGAGAAACACCTAGTTACTTCCAGTAGTGTCAGAATTATTATAATGTTTTAAAATAACAAAAAAATACCAATGTTACCATTCCTTCTATATTGTTTAACACATTTTATGCATATTCAGAGACATAATTTTTGTAGTCATGGTCAGGAATGGTAGGTGATGTAGGATCATGTGATGAATCACTATCAAAATGTGTTACACTACTAATTAATACGAGTAATAGCTATCTACAGCAAAATAGCATCACATCCCTTTTGCTACTGGATGTTCAGATTTCAAGATACTAACAAAAAATACTGAGCTGTAAAATAAGTAATAGTGTCTCAGTAACACATGTATATTCACAGCAAGCTACAAGCTTTCATCTTCTAAGATCCTGCTGCACAGTTCATAGTAACCCCTATCGTGTACTGCAAAGTGCTTGTTGTGCAGATAAATATTCTGCTGTTTCTTTTGGAGCTAAGATTTCAACTGAACTTCAACGTGAGATACTTTTGTCCCATTATCTAGCTTTTTCTGCACTATTATAAATTAACTAGGATATAATATTATGTAAATTTACAACACTAACAATGAGGCTAGCACATAGTACTTTAAATATGATCTCTACCCAGGATTTCTAAATGCTAAATGGACATAGATGATAAATGATTATGTAGAAGGACTAGGCTGAAAGAACAGCATCTAAAACCCCCCAAAATTTAGCAAACCTATGAGTACAATATTTTATTAATAGATTCTCTATTTAAGTTTTTGTAATGTTTAAATCAACACATTTACATTAAATATTCATGCAAAGCTACCTTGGATGGGATTCCTCTCACTTATCTTTAAATATAATTGCTGAGATGTCTAGTGAAGCCGCTTACTGTGGACACCTCCATCACAGTCTCTTCTTGAATGTGATTAATCAGGCCTATCATGGATATATAATTAGGCATGAGAAGAAAGATCTTCTGGGTATGTCTACATCTTTCTCCAAGGGGAGTCTTAGCTAGTTAGCTCACATACAAACATTTATCTTTGAGGTGCTTAGGGAAGGGATAATAAATTCCAGCAGACTGCATTCTGCATATATGATATTTGAACAGGAACTTGAAAGCCAATTTTTTTCCAATAATATCTTTCAACAGATACTGATTATTTTCTTACTACCTGTTCCTTCAAAACAGTTTTTTTTTTGTCTCCTTATTTAATTTTGAGCAAATTTTCATGACAATCCCAAAACATTTCATTATTCATTATTTATATCAAGAAAACATTTCTAGAGGTGTATTCTCTTTAGGGGTTGCTCACTTAGTGTGTAAAAGCAAACTCATCGTCTTTTCAGTTGTGTGTGTGTGATTTTTCCTCACCTTTATTTCAACTTCTGTGTCATTTCAGTAGCAAAACCTCAGAAATGTACCTACTATTCTTGTAGTGGTTTCAAAAATGCTCACACAGATTATGACACACATTTCCTGTAGGCGCAGCCTAAGCTTACGTGGTCTATTTGTGCTTTCCTATTACACTGCAAGCTCAATATCTAATTTACTGTCTACTATTCATCATCTTTAGATCTTTTTTAGCATTACAGCTTTCCAAGGCTCTCCCTTGCTTTGAATTGTATTTGAGAGTATTTTCTCCAAGATGTATTATCTTATATTTTCTATTCTGAACCATATTTCATTATTACTCAGCTGTGTCTAACTTCCCTGCATCTGCATTATCTTGCTTCTGTCATTCTTGAAAATCCTAATGTGTGACCACACACACTTGGAATCAGGAGGCAAATTTAAGCAGAAACATAAAAATGCCTTTGATTACGTCTTCCTCTTGTCATGAATATAATGCACCATATTACAAGTTCACGGTGCAATGACATTCATGTCCACAAATTGAGCTGCTGTTTTTTACTTTACATAGTCAGGTATATAGCTTCCATTTTCTTTGGAGAAGATTTACGATGATTAATTTAGGTATGTGATTTAGATGCCAGAACACTTACAGTCTTGTACCTTGTACCTCTGCTAAATGTGAGAGTGGCCTGAATGACTTTTTAAAAACTAAATATACTTGGAAAAAGAATCCATAGAGGTCTCCAGAATTAGAGGCAAATTCTGAAACGGAATGCTTTTTTTGTAGTTAATCTCCTTCAAGAGTTTAGTCAATGGCATAACTTCGATCCTATAAAGGACTGACAAGAGTCAATGGCAATTTTGGTTTTGTGACAAAAGCCCAGACTCATGAGGTAGCATCTCTTTAACAGAACTGTGGCTTAAAATTGGGTGTTTTCAAAGACTCTAAAATATTAAGAGACTGCTTATATATTGTCTCCTAATAATCACTTTATGACAGAGGGACTAAACTTTTTCCCACAAACAAAATAGCTGGCATGGTTTTATGATGAGTTAAATCAAAGGGCATATTGTCTTTCCATCAATTAAATAAAAAAATACTGAGAAAAAGAAAAAGAACAAATGCTCTTAACAACTATGGAATTTATTCGTTTGCCAGGGTAAAAGCATAATAATGTTCCTTTTCCTTCACATCTAGTCACATGACCCTCAGGTCAGATAATTGTTAAGAGCTCCAGATAAATTTTAGGATTAGGGCAGGTTTGAAGTTTAACGTACTTCTGTTGAGATTGGTAAAATTAAGAATGCATTTTGAAGGGAATGGAAATATACATCTATCATAACCCAGAGAGCACAGTGCTTAAATGATTTCTCTAGTTTAAAAAATGACAGCGTCATATCAAGATAAAAGTAATTTCTTTAAAACCAAGCCCCCAAACATTTAATGTTTGCCATGTAGAGTGTGTGGAAGAGTTTTGCAAACAGCTTTTTGATATTTGCAAAATGCTGTGCAGAGATAATATCCAGAGAAAGGATGAAGATCTACATCTCCAAGATGCTTAAAATAGCTGTATACACTTATAATGGTGTATTACATATTTAATAATGAAAAACTGATACGAAATATACCATTGCCGCAGAAGGCTGTGAAAATACACAGATGCAAACACTGAAATCAAACAGGGAGACAGAAAAAGAACACTCTTTACTTTAATATTTCTGGCTGCATAGCATAGATTTAGGATTTGAACCAGCATTGAGAGTATTTACAATTCGGAATGCTTTCCATCATTCTCCCTATGTAGGTGAGGGGGGGGGGGAAATGCTGCTGAACAGCCAGAACTTTAAACAAGCCAGATGTACTTCATTCTATTTAATTCTTTTCAGTTGATCTGGGCTCTGTCCAGCCCAAGTGACAATGTTAAGCCCCCTACCTTATATTCATTTTTTTAAAAGGATTAGAAAAAGTCAATGCATTCATGAGGATCTTCTCCTATGACAAACCAACATCAGAAGATAAATATATATTTGTTTCACTTTAAGAAAACAAGAAGTGGAAAAATTAAAATATTTGAGTACATAACATCTAAGTTCTTAATTCCTCTGCTGTATTTAACGTAAAAGGAAGAAGGAGTCTCATTATGCCTCATAAGCTGTTTCAGCTGTTCGAAAAACCTAATATTTTATCTCCCTTCTATGTTATCGGGCTCCAACATTTGCATCTGCCACAGACACTTCAGCATCAGTGAAATATAACTCCTTCTGCCCTTCCAGATGGCCTGGCATACGTTTGGATTTTCTTACTCTGACCATCAGCGGCAGTACCCCAAGTTAAAGCTGGTGTGATCTTACCATAAAAAAAAAACAACCCAGAATGAGTCATGACTATCATCAGCATGCTGGCATTGAAATACTGAACATGCATCCCTTAGTAAGAGGAAACTATCAAACAGAAAGAATAGCAATGTGCAATCACATGGGATATGCACTGAGAAATACTCCTTGGAGGTTTCATATTTATTGCTGGAAGGGATTACCCATATCATGGTTAACAGAGAGCACTCATCCAGCATACAACGGTAGCAGCAAGTGGGTGGTAACAGCTACCACTAAACTACTGATATTCTATATATGCATGGATGAAGAAACCAGTTAGCAATCATAATGCCTAGTGACAGAAGCTTCCTCTACAAGATGTTTTGTATGCTTATGTGGTCAAAGTACATAGAGAGAGCCACCAAGAGTGTGCATCTCATCAATTAAGAGGAAATGTTCTGTAGGTTTAAAAAAAAAATCTGAAAATGCAAAACAGAAGAAATAGAAGCAAAGAATAAAGGGACCAGTGCCCTTGTGTGTTGGAAAGACAAAACAATGACGTTGAAATGAGAGAATCAATTCTGCTCTTTTAAAGCACATTGATTCAGTCAGGAACATTATGGCAAAGATACAAGCAGAAAAGAAAAGTGACATTTCCCCAAATTTGTACATTTCCTGGGCAACACCAACACGCACTTAAGAAACCCTGGCAAGGCTGAATTACTTCTGCTCCTTTCAGAACAGGCACTCCAGCTCTAGCTCCGAGTGCGTCTCCACGTGTCGGTTCAGGTGCGCAGTACCAGGTCCCCTACAAACACAAACTGCACGCTGCCTCTTCCCACACCTGAACTCCTGCCTGCCGTCACCACAGCAAAAGCAAGCTGTTCCCTGAGCCAGAGACCAGCGCCCTGTTCCCGCTCTTGTGAACACCTTCCCGGACTCTCCGCTGTGCACGGAGCGCTCCTCATGCCTGCTCCGAACAGTCTTTGGACAACAGAGCACAAGCTGGCTGGCTCTGGGGTCAGCCGACCCCAACCACAGGCGGAAGAAGGAGCAGCGGCTGTTGTGTAGCCATGCCCAAGAGAGATGGGAAGGCTCCCTTCCCTCTGGTCTCGCTTTGTTGGGTTTCTGACTGGGTCTGAAGCAGGGGCTGCGAGTCCTCCCTCGCGCGTACCAGAACCACCAGAACCGCACCCAAGATCCAGGCACTGCCTGACAGCGCTTCCTGGACTGGGATGGTCGCGCCTCTGAGTCTCAGACACTCTGTTGCTGATTCGTTTGCTCTTAGGCACACCCAAAGCTCCCTGTTAAGCCCGGATGCACTCTGGTTCTGCCCTCTTCCTGTCCCTGTGCAGCGATGTAGCATTGCTGTGCTTTCCTGAAAACGTCCAGCATTCCAAGCTGCTTTGCCCTCCGCGGATGCTCGATCTGGAATCCCTCATAGCTGCCTTCAGAGCATACTCGTTCTAAAATCCAGGGTCCTTGTCCCCTTCACTGTGCTCAGCAAGACCTTTGCCTCCATGATGTGGAACTGGACCTGAAGGACAGGGACCTTTCCAGCCAGATCTGCCCTTGTTCCTGTCTGTCTCCCTGCACAAAACGTGGTGCGGAAGAGAACGGCAGCAGGGGCCTGCGTGCCCCAGGGCTTAGGTTTTGAGCTGCTTCAGCTCCACAGAGACGCCGGTAGAGAAGAAGCCAAGGTGAAGGGATGAGCCGGGAGGCAAAAAAAGGGGTGGGTAGGCTCTGAGGTTTGGAGGGAGGGAGCTGTCAACTTGGAGGGAGACGGCAGGAGCTCCTGGAGCTTCGCACAGGAGGGAGAAAAGGCGATGGGCAGCGTCTGAGGGCTGGAGGCAGGGAGCTGTCAACAGGGAGGGAAGGAGACGGCAGGAGCTGCTGGAGCTTCGCACGGGCTCAGCTGTGAGCAGCATCAGCTGTGCCCGGAGCTGCAGCTGGTCCCCTCTGGCCTCCAGGTGGTCGCATCTTCCATATTATCTGGAGGTCTTTCAGGGACACTGGTTCTCCTGATCCAGCAGCTGAACGCAGCTCTGCAACTCTTCCCTCGAAGGTCACTTGAGCGTAGAGTCTTATGAAGGAGGAGCTGTCGTCTGCCCTCAGGGCTTGAAGGGCTGGAAGAGGAACAGAGCCACGGTCAGAGCCCGGACTAAGGAAATCCAAGGAGACCTTCCTGCCAGGGCCATCCCACTCAGCTCTTGCCATGGCCAGGAGGGAGCAGGAGACGACGGCATCAGCCGGAAGGTGCTGGCCACGGATCCCCGCCGTGTCTCTGAATCTCTGAAACCTCTCTGTGCTCTGCCCGTGCCAACCCCTCGTCCGCACAAGGGAGCGGAGCCCTCCATGCCCAGAAGTTGCAGCAGCTCCCCCCGCCAGCGCCCGCTGCCCTCATTCACCTTCGCTGAGGACCTGCAGCTCCTCCTTCTGCCCCTTCATGGGCACACCAGCGATCCCTGGGAACACAGAGCGTTGTCCCGGCCCCAAGCGGCACAGCTGCCCCGCAGCGGCGCTGCCAGCCGTGTGGCCACACGGCCTCCTGCCCCGGCAGGGCTCAGCCCTCAGCCGTGCCCTCGGGCGTCAGCAGCGCCGATGCCAGGCGGGGCTCCACCGCCTCGGGCCCGGATGCCTCTGCCGGGGCAGCAGCCGGGCTGGGGCCGAGCTGCGGCGGGCTGGGGACGAAGGGAGAGAGGGAGGGAGCCCGCCTCGTGGCTCACCGCTGAACCTGATGGCCGCCTGTCGCAGGCGCTTCTGTGAGCTCTCCAGGCACGGCAGGGCCTGGCGCAGGTGCTCGGCCCTCCTTCTCTGTCAGCTGGAGAGAGCGCCGGGGCACGGAGGGAAGGCTTGGCGCGGGCTCTGCCCCTTGGCCGGGCGCTCCCTGCGCCCAGCCCTGGCCTCCTCTGCCCCTCGGGCCCCGCGGCCCGGCCGGCAGCCGCTGGCGCCGGGCTTTGGAGGGGGCAGAGGGCTGGGTGCTGCCTTGGGGAGCCGCGGTGCCGCCGCGCCCCACGGCCCAGCTGGGCCGAGGATCCGTGGGCTCCCGGCTCGGGGCCAGAGGAGCGTGGGCAAGAGCCCGCGCGGCCTGGGGAAGCGAGCGGCGTGTGGGGCGCAGTACTGGGCAGGGGCACAGCTGCCAGTCCCACGCACTGAGCACCGGGGCAGGGGGCTTCTCCAGGCTGCGGCTGGGGCTTCCAGGCTGTCCTTACCAGGCACTCGGTGAACTTCATCCACTGCTCCTTCTAAAGCAGGTCCTCGAGATCCCCCTCTCCTCAGGAACTGAGCCACGAGGGGAGACACGGGGAGCAGCCAGCCTGCTGCTGCCCATGAGCCTGCCCCTAGCCTAGCACTGTGCCTGCCCCTAGCCCACTGCCATAGTGATGATTATAACTGTGGAGCACTAACTCTTAGACTATGAACTGGTCCTTTTCAACATATTTTCCTTGCATAACAGCCGTTGTAGGGGATTTGCACGATGCATAAATTTAAGCCATTTGTTTTTGCTGATTGCTCAAATATTTACAGCATGATCTGCCAGCTTCTTCCCTTCAGATACAGTCGTATTCACGACTTTGTATTCACTGCTTTGTATTCTATTTGGATATACAACAACAGGAAAGTGAGTGCATGTGTTAACAGCTGTTAGAAACATATGGCATTTTCAAAGCTGGTGCAAATGTTTACACACATGTGTATGGATGTATGCAGATCTTCAGTTGACAGCATTCATTGTTATAGTCTACAGTTTTTGTTGTGCAGAACTTACGGAAAAAGACATTTTACAGTGCACTCAAGCAAACAGAAGGAAATAAAACTTTTCTCTTTTCTTCTTGTACGTATGTCCGTTTCTCAGAAATGCAGTATACCAAGAACTCCGCTATTTTGATGTTGTAGAAAATGCATTCAAGGCTGCAGGTTAGAAAGTTACAAAATATTAGAAAAGTCTTAATACAAAAATAAGCTGAAGCAGCACTTATGGATACACAGAACAAATAAATTGTATCGGTAAAACAATTTTAAAGCAAGCCCATAGTAACTATTCTGTATATTGTTAATAGTGACAACCATCTTTACATTGAAATTTTTATTTATGTATATTTCAATCACTTTTCTCAAGTTGATACCTTTTAAAGAGAAATGGGATTATTTGTTCATCTTCCTTTTGATGTACTGCTGGGATAATGAGTCATGCATGAAGTTTAATAAGCCTTGCTAATTTTCTGTCAATTCAAGGGGCTATTGATTTTACCCATTTTACATATTTGGCTCAAATTTTAAATAGATTCATTTGTGAAACTGAAAAGCGTGTCATTCATTAAAATGGAATGCTAGGCTTTACTCTAAGCAAAACAAAACTTTCCCTAAATTAACAACTTCTTCATGAGCCAACTGCGACTGGTCTTCAGATTATACTATAGAGTTATTCTGAGGCTTATTGAGAAATTGTATTCATTGCTCATTTCTCTAAAAGAAAATGTCTCTGTTAAAAAAAAAATATTTTTATGGACAGAAATACGATAATATAAATGCACACATTAAATTTGGGTTTTGACATCATCCATGACACCAGCTGTGATATGATTAGATGTGTTTATAATTTGTTGGATATATTCATATATCCCAGTGCAGACCTGATTTACCCTACTCCTGTTTTAAGAAGATGGTGTTTCAGTCCTAGCTGGGATTGTCAGTATAGGGCCCATAGGCGCAAACGGTCCAACAAAAGGAGAATCTTAATAAATACAATGTTGGTCTTTTTAACACAGAGAACAGACTAGAAGCTATATTCTAGTAACCTTTCTGTTAAGTACACCAAAGAAAGCAAAGTCCTGGATATTTCCAAGAAGGGGAAGTAAAAACAGGAGGAGACCTATTTTCCATGGACATTTTAAAGGCAGCATCATCAAGCAAAATTTTCACATTAATGCTTTCTTTGAAAAAAAAAAAAGATTCATTTTTTTACAAGAAAAATGCATTAAGTCATTTTTTAAGACCATTTGATTGTAAATGACAAATGCATGCATGTAAATTGGTATTTTCAAAGTAAGGTTGCAGTGAAAATTTTCCTGAGTGCTCATTTCAAATTACTTTTATTGGGTTTAAATGGAATATAAATGCTTATGTCTACTGTTTTACTATTACTTTTAATTTTTCTTTGACAGTTTGTAGCCAACTGGATATCTAGTACCCCATAAGAAGAGAAAGTGATCCAAATTTTACCTTCTTTTAATTGTTTAATATTTAACTGAATTTTAGAAATCAGTGAAAATGTCATCATGTGGGGTTTTTTTTTCTTGGTGGTTTGTTTGTTTTACAAAGCCTCCTGTTATGGAGGCTTTCCCCAGATGTTCTACTTTCAATTATTATAGCAAAGAAAAAATGTTTTTTTCAGTTTCATTACTCCTCATTCATATGGAAAGGCTAGAATTCCTGAGACTAGTTCTAGCAACTTTCTCCATAAAAAGAGTCAACACTTTTCTAGTGCACTTCATCTGTAATAATGATTACTCATCTGACTCCAGAAATTCTAAATAGTGTTTAAATTCAAAGTCTCTTCATGAATTCTCTCCATTTATCTACTTATAGGCTGTAGAGGTAAAGGCTGTAAATTGCAGTCCTGAATTTAATTTGTCTCTATATAGCTCTTTTGTTTTTTTGGTTCTGGGTCTTTTTTTTCTTTTTTTTTTTTTTCTTTCTAATGGCAGTGTCATTTCCTCTCAAATGCAGCCTCTGCTACAAAACCATTCTCACAAGGGCATAGACAGAGCAGATCAACAACTAGAAACAAGAACTAGGATTACAGTTTTCTTTTAAAAAAATCTGTACCTCACTAATACTTTCCTCATCTATTATCATAACTACTGTGAAGAAAACACTTTCTTTCTTTCCTGCTCTTTGCTTTTATAACATAAGCGTGTATTTGGTCTTCTCTGTCCGTATGTTTTCATTTTCTGGTATTTTTATATTTTGAAGGTAGAGAAAGACAGAGTCCTTGAGCAAATTAAAAAATTTTGCTCCTTTAAGATATGTTGTTATACTACATCTCTTCTATGCAGGGTTGTCTGGATATCTTGTTTTAAGTGCAAGTAGGGGAAGCCCTTTAAACAGGACTGGTTTTGTACGAAGCTTTTTTTTGAAAGATATATTTGACAGTATGAAGGACAGAGATTCCTTTTTTCTTGCTCCTTTTTTTCCAGATAACAAAGTAGTTCAGATGGATACATCAATTACAAGGCACCTTCACGCTATAGAGTTCAGTTATTTTTTACAGCAGTAAATAAACATCATGGTGTCTTCAGTTCCTGATGTCATAGAAACAATTATAGAATATGCGTACAGAATATGAATCCTTGCAAACCATTTTACTAAAAAGGCTTTCATTTTTACTGTGAAAGGATGAAAAATAAAGGCATTTGGAGACATATCATCACCTACTGAATATAGCTGCTGTTGATATTCATTGCAGAAAGAGCAGAACTAGGTCTTTAATATTCAGTACTGAAGTGTTTAGATAATGATCACCTCTATGAAATGGCTTGCTTCATGTCAGAGATCTGCAGTTACCTTTTTATGACTTATTCGTGAATTTTTTATAGCCAGATCATAATTTCATAAACCCATGCATAATATAATATCCTATTTTCAAACAAGTGTTTCAAGAAACCAAATTCACTATTCTTTTCTGGTTTCTAAGTTGAACAGAAATGACACATTGAATACATTCTAAGTAAGAAAAGCTTTTGAAGGAATACTATATTTTTGTAGTCTATCAGTGCCCAGAGTACAGTTAAGAAATTTGGTCCCACATAAATAGCCTCTATTATACTTTCCAGCCTGCATAAATTCCAAAGAACAAAATCCCCATGCTCCTCTGATTACCTTTAGAATATCAAGAACTTTTAATCAAAATGTCTGTATGCTTCAAATGAAAGAAATAAAGTACCTGGCATCTGTTGTGTGGCACAGGCACATTAATATAGATAGGATAAATAGTCATCCCAGCCATGGGCCCTTGCTTCTCCAAGCATTCTTTCACAGGCATAAGCAAGCCTCTTCCTTTTCCTAAATGTTTACGCTTGTTCTCTACTTTTGGCAATAGCCCATCTGTGCTCATGAAATGGCAGGGACATAAAGGGAGCTGCCCATCCATATTACTGCTGAATTGCTTTAAGGTGAAGTATTAGTAATTGTAGTTATTAGGAGGCTTCTGTAGAACAGGACTATTTCTTGTGAGCTGTAGATTCCAGAAGGAGAGGTACTGACTTAAATGCAAATTTATTCCTGTGAAAAGGCATAGAACACTTTTTAAAACTGTGTTTTGAGAGAAAAGATGTTTTTAGTCAAGAAAACAGCTCAATAAGCAACAAGCTAGAATTTATTTTATGAAGCCCCAGATAATGGTCCTTTTATTTTGTAGCTTTCCTAGTTTTTGCTTTGAGTTCCACACAAAGAAAAAGAAATAAATAAAATGTTCTAAAATTATGCCATAAATGATATAGTTATATAGAAAGATATATAATTATATTCAAATTCTGCAGGAAAGATGGGTGAGAGGAACTTAGTTAACATTTTGAAATCATTTGCAAGTACTGAAGAATATATTTCTTCTCTCCTTGGGTGTCACTAAGCATCACCCTCACTATAAAGAGAATAGCTGTTATCTGAATTGCTAACAATAAAGCAGGCTTGTTCAGGGTATTTTATGATTATTTTCAGACATTATCCCTCTCATATTCTCTTGCTTAAATTAGTTTTTCCAGTTTTCGCCTCTACCTGTGTATTAACATACCTCATTTTGCATATGCTATTGTGAATAATAGAATACTTAAAAAAATTATACAGGAAAGACTTTTTTTTTTTTGTTGACTAGTTTTGAAAGTATAAACTTGCAAATGAACCAGTGGAAAATTCCTTTCTCTTTCCCTGTGTCCCCTCTGTTAGATTTTCAGAGGTCTTTCATGCCTGCCTTTGAAAGAAAAGTCTGCCAGTAAGCAAGATAGAGATCAATGGACATTTTCCAAAATTTTACTTCCTCTAATGATGACAGCAAATGAAGGAAGCTTGTGTAATGTTTTGGACTGGCAGAGTCTTGAATATATAAAGAATGGTGCTGATTGTGAGACAAAATGCCTTCCTATGAACTGTAAGCAAACCAGTTTGGAAGTGTTCTGCCTTCCCTAGTCACGCCATCTTCCAACAGCTATGTGCTCATCAGAAGGCTCATTAGGTAGTCCTTGTTGCTGAATCATGATACGTGAGGAGGACCAGAGAAAGATCATCTCTTTTTCCCTAACTACATTTCCCTGATAACTACTCACCTTAGATGTTAACGGTTACCATAGATTTCTGCTTCATCATGAATGTAGAGTTGTCTTCTGCCTGGCATAATAACCTTGAACTGCATTCAGAGGAAAAGGAGGGGTTTAAACAATTGCAGTACAATTGCTTAACTCAGATCATCAAAGATTTAGCAAAGTTTCCATTTATTCTTGGAAATATGTAATATTCTTGGAAATATGAAGTATCCCCTGTGACATTTCACTGGAAGTTCATGCTACTTTTCTTTATATGGCCGGGGCATACCTGCTTGGGAGTGCTGGTCAGTTCAGCACCTAAAGGTTTCTTTTAACCTACAGTTGGTTTTGCAAGAAAGCCCCATCCTGTAGTCAGAAATCAATCTACTTATCAGGGTAATCACTGCACAAAATGTGTCTGACAGGTGTGACACTCTTTGCCCAAAGCTCAGGAGCTCTCCAATTCCATGTTATCTCTTTGTAACTGGATTGCAGGATGATGATTAGTATTATAGTTGGGATAACTCCATGTGCACTTTGTCAGTGAAATGCATCGCTGATTTCAGTAAGAAGAGCAATGTGGTGGATTCCCTGATTCAATGAATGGTAGAAATAAACCAGTAAAATGTCACCATTGTACAAAGAGGTGAACAAGTAATATCTGAGTTTAAGGATCTTATACAAGATAACATTTATATATTTAGATATATATTTCTTCATAGAAATACATGCCTGCTGAATGAAGAGAAAAATACAGAAAACTGCACCAAATCTGATAACCTGTGACGGTTTTACACTGTGTTTATTTAGCAAAGCAAAGTAGTAGCATAACATTCAGGGTTCAAGACAAATTCAGATCCTGTGTTTAATCCCTTATCATTACAATTAAAAGAAAGGTGAAAAATGTAAAACTATGAAGTACTTTGCTGATTCTTAGTTGGTTCTGAAATGTCACTGAATTAATAGCTTCACCATTTTTCTTCTTTGCTGAAGCAGTTTTTCATTTTATTGCCATGTGATTATTTTTTTTCCATTTTCTGGAATGTCAGGGGTTTTTCTTGCATTGTTGGGGGTTTTGGATGGACACTGTGACCAGCCCCTGGCTCTGCCTCATGTACTTATATCCTTTACGACCCTACACAGCTTTCCCTTGTTGGGACACTGCTGAGATCACACCTTTGCCACTGGGAGTTTCCATAGATTTAGCTTGGTTGAGTCTACCTTGATTTAACTAAGCAAGGTCCTGGTTAAATAGATCATGCTGCAAAATGTGTTGCTGTCTTTAAAATCCTTAGAAGTACTCTGTAATACCAGCAGTAAACGTTTCAGTTTCATAACTATGAACTTCATCTTGGAGTCTTGTCTTTGGTTTCTTCCAGTTTTAAGATGAGTATTTGGGGAGAAGAATCAACACTGAATGATAGTGGCAACGTTTGCAATTTTTGTGTGTGATCCAGGACATTTGAAAGAAACATAAAACCAGAGGCCTGGAAACAAACTCATAAATATTGTAATCCACTCCTTTGTTATTGAAAGCAACCAAGTTATGCATTTCTTCCAGAAATCTTCAGGTTTGATTGATTTCAAATGGCTTAGAATGACAAAAGACCATGGACGCAACACAAGGTAAAAGGATAGAATTTAAAACATGAAAAGTGGCAAAACATTTTTTCTAGTATTAGGTAAATAAAAGAATAGTATTAGGAATATACTGAAATGAACTACACAGAAGCAGCAGACATTGAAGTGCAGTTTGATATTTCTTTGTTAAATCAAAGTTATCTATTACTTTCCTTTTCTACATTATTCTTCTGATTTATCTCAGTGCTGAAGGTGAGAACAGAAACATTCAATACATTGTTGAACAATGTAAGTTTGTTTTCACTATTTTCTATATTTAGGTATCTTGATCTACTTTAATCCAGAAGTCATATAAAACCCATATATACTAATTTGTTATTTGACTTAGTTTTAGACTGAACTCTTATTTCAGTAAAACAGAAGATCAGCTCTTCTGTCTTGAAATTTCAATTGATAACTTATTTTATTTTTTTTTTAGCTTCATCAGAAGTATAAAACAGATAAGAGATGGGAATTTACCAGAGGAGAACATTTTAGGAAAAATATATATTTCATTTTAGTCAGACAGGGAAAGTGTTACAGAATATGCAGAAAGTGTGTAAGAATAATGTTACAGGGAATGTAATCATGGTAAGTAATACATGTAGAAGATAACAAAATAAAAAGGAATGGTGTAGCTGAGAGGCTGTAGAAGTATTACACTCCTCAGACTTCCAGAACAGACTACAGAATGAAATCAAACTAGTTTCATCAAACACAGGATATAAATATTAGGCTAGGGTTAGTTCTGTTTTCCTTAGAAGTAGGTAACAAATTAACTGAATCCACTTACCATATGTGTAGTAATGCAGCTTTATTTTAGATACAATAAAAGAAGTTCTTTGCCCTGGAGTGGTGTTCTTCTGGCATTCTCCTGAGCTTGTTTTCATGCTGAGATTCTTATTTGCAAGTGTAAAAAGGTAATCACTTCTAACAAAACATCTGAAGCTGGATTGAATTTTGATTCTAATACTGGCCACCTATCAACATTTAGTTAACTATTTAACGAAGTGTTAACACATTAAACCTCAAAATGTAATTTAAAAAAACAACAAATTTAATCACAAAATTTACTCTGTTCACTTCTAATTAGGTCTTTTGGGGTTTTTTTTTTGTCTTTTCCATTTGATATCCAGTATCTGCCATATTTTCTGATTCATGTTTTCAGCTATGTTCTTTTAAAGCAAGCTGGACACTTCTTTTTCAATTTTTTTTCTCTCCACCAACTCATTCATTGAACTCCTTTGTTTGTCAGTCCATTCTGAGGAGCAATGGCTTCTTTTCTTCCCACACACATAGGAATAAAGAAATAAATGTAGGCTTGCAAAGACATAATGAGAATGACTCCTTTTAGGCAGCTTTATTTACTGACACACACAGACCATTACAAATGCCACTGGTAAAATCATATTCATGTGTCTTTTAATCTATAAAACATTAAAAGACTGAGATAACAGTAGTTTATTGGTTTATTTATTTTTCTATACATATTAAAAAATCTCAGGTGAAATCACTGTCGTATGAAAGCTAGTATGATGAGGATGAACAATTTATATAATAGTCCTCTGTTTCTCAATCAAAACAAAAGAGTAACAATCCTCTTATTTGTAGAAGTTCCTTTTGCAACACCTGCTGAATGTAATTGAGGAGTTTTGCATGGAAAAAATTGGCAGCCCTTCTTTTGATAGTTTACCTTGTACTCTTATACAAAAAGAGGAAACTTCACAGAATAATAACATGGCACCTGTAATTTTAAGTGCACTTTGTGAGTTTGTAAGGTTTTGAAGAGGAGAAAGAGGAAACAGCCTAACTACCTTCTCAGTTATTTTTTAATGAATTAAATTAGGCATAAGTGAAATAGTACAGTATTAACCCAGCTTCCATTTATTATCATAACCACACTACTACATAAAAATATAGAGATCTACTATATTTCCCAAATAAGCCCAAACGGACTTGCTTTTGAAGTGAGATTCCTGCTGCAAAGCAATTCCTTATTTCTTGTGCTTTTCAGTCCTCACAGTTGACCTAAATCACTGTATAAGGTTTATATTTCAGAGTTATCTACTGGGGGTTGTACCATTCAGCTTCAACCTGTGGAATGAATACTCCTCCTATTATGACCATTTCCTTATTTTTTACCATTATATGTGTTAGAAACACAAGTGCACAAATCCGGTAGAAGTTTTAGAATTAAGGTTTAACATAGAGACTGAAAAATTCAGAAGCAAAAAATAGTTATGTACCTAAGGGCAACTATCTTGTTGCCTCTTTCTATTCTATGCTCCCTGGTCACAGTGTGACCTTTAAAGGTCCCTTCCAATACAAATCATTCTATGATTTTATTATTTTAGATGCCAATCCTAGGACAAATCCTGTCTTTCAAAGCCTTATTTGTTTCCTTGTTAAACACTGGAAACCAATAGTGAATAGCTCAGCTGAAGATGTATATATATTAGATTAGATGAGTTCTGTCTGTGATGTTATAAATCATTAGCTGCCTCCTAGTGACTTGAATGCTCTATTAGAGCTTGGGGATTTTGCCTCCATGTGTTAAAAACGGCCTTATAGCATACACATATATATGCAACTTAAAGACTTGTGACTGGCTTGTTTGGCTTTTTTTTTTTTTTTTTTTTTTTAATTTAAAAACCAAGGTGTGCAGTGTGATGTTATTAATTTCACATGAGATACAAATAAAATAAATCTGCTCTAATGTTTTCTGTCATTTAATTTTCTTCAAATATACATTGTATCTTTTCCCACACAACAAAGTAACACCCACTAACCCTTAACTGGCTGCTTTGAAACATTAATGAAGATAAGAAATATTAAACTACATGAGTAAGATTTTATTTCACTGGGGAGTGAAACAGGAAAGAGACATCATCATTCTATTCAAAAAGAGAGAAATGGTTTGGCTTACACTTCGGAAACAATTACAAATTCATGTAAATAGAAGGTCTGACAAATTTCATCAAAGTGGTAAATGTGGGGGAAATTGAGTATAATGAAGCTGTAGCTTCCAAACCACTATAAAGCATCACTTGTTAAAAAATTAACATATATTTTGAAATTTGAGTGTATCTTTCTTTTGACTTTTCAAGAGAGATTGTGGAATGCAAGTCATGTAGGCAAGACATCAATGCACTACATTTCCTCAATGTATTGACTACAGTCACTGACAATATTGGTACCATTTCAGTACAGTCTCTTTGTGTTCAAAGAGTGGATAGCAAGACTGCTGTAAGGCATAAAACTATTAACGTGATCTTATTTTCATTAGCCTGTCTTCAAATGTAAGCAATCATTATTATATTATTTCCTTGAATAATTCTTTAAGAAAGACTCAGTAATAATATGATAGTTTTATCCAGAAGCCTACAATGAAACAAAGTGGAGCATATTTGCTCCTGAGCTTCTCACACCATATGATGAATAGCAGCAATTATAGAAAAGAACAATATTAGTTTTACAGTTATTGTTATTATCTTAAAGTACCAAGAATAAAATCCCATATTTCCCTAGATAGTCCAATCACCACCAAAATATGTGACAGAGGAACATTTTATAATCTCTGTATTTCACACTGGCTGCACAACTAGAAATTGGCAGAGCCAAGTCATTTATATCTCCTTATTACCAGCTTGCAGAAGGCTTTGAGAATATGGGGCTAGTGATGGATATTTCTATAGCAGATGTTGTTTTATTCTATTTTACCGTAGTACATCTACTCCAGATTAGTTCCACTGCAGTTTATTAAAGTAGCAGAAAGAGGTCAACACTAGGAGAACATGACACACAACTTCCTTACTCTTGTTTTGTGGAAGGAAACATATTTATATACAAATCAAGACTATTTAAGCAGAACCAGAGTTCCTTCATTTACAAATTTGGATCTTATTGTGCTGTGTAATTGATTTAAACTGATACAAAACTTGCTTAAATACAGAACAATTATTTAAATGCAATATTTCTATTGTAAATTAGGCTTCTACTAAGTATATTGCACATATATTTTCTCAGAGAGTAAAATATACCTAAATACAGTAAGTCTAGTTACATTAGTGGTTTAAATGAAACTAAAATACTGTGAAAGTACTTTTGATAGTTCTTCCAGCAGGGTGAACTACACTCGAAGCAAACAGGTTTAACTGAAAAGAACTTGTACTCTTCTGTATTGTTTTTCAGGGTAGTTGAACTGTAATAATGATATTAATTGATAATGAACTTCTAGATTAAAAGTTCAAAATAACCCAGATACTTACAGACATCTTGTTATGTGTAAAGGTTTTGAGGATATGAATTCAGTCTAAATCACAGTCTGTAGCACATCTGTCAGCATAGAAACAGCCAAGAGGATACAACAGGATAAGATTTTGGGGCAGAAAAAGAAAGGAATTTGATTGATTGACGTTGCCACATATTTATGAGATCTGAAAATGACCATGGATTTTGCAAACTATCCATCATTGCAGCAAAGGCCAGTAGCTTTCTGGGCTGCATTAAGGGAGTATTTTCAGAAGATCAAGGAAGTGATCCCTCCCTCAAGGGAAGTCATCCTTCCCCTCAACTCTGGCTTGGTGAAACACATCAGGAGTACTGGGTCTAATACTGGACTACCCTGTACAGGGAGACATCCTGGAGGAAGTCCACCAAAAGGCCATGACAGTGATTAAGGGTTTGGATATCTCTCCTGGAGAAAAAGCTGAGAGAGCTGGGACTGTTCAGAGTACAGAAGGTCATGGTCAAATGAAATGGTCAATGAAATGGTCAATGGCTTTAACATTATCATTGGGGGACCTTTGTCCACTGTAGCAAACTGCAAAGGAGCAGCTACTCTTCTGAAACCACCGAAACCCACCCCTTCCCGAATATGCCTAACTGGAATCTGGATTGTGATGGGAACTCGAGATAAAAAAAAAAGGTGGTACTATTGTCCTATTATCCCAGGTCTGGGCAGAAGAATGTATCCACAAGTGATACTGGAAGAGACTGGAATCACCCTCAAACTGAGGGTGAGCACACCTGACATCTCAGGATACTGCTGCTGTTGGAGCAAGATATGGAAAGGGAAAAATCCTTTGAGGAGGTGCATACTGTACTGTCTCTTTGTCCTTATTCAAGTGACTCAGTGGTGATAACTCCCCTTTGGGGAAGTACAGGGACATTCACACCCAGTAGCCTGAAGGTATCCCTGCCTGCTGATGGGCCAAGATGGGCCATAACTGACTCACCTGCGCTGACTTAATAAGCAGCTGTAACGTCTTAGAAGGTGTCAAAGAGTCCTGAGATGTCCTGTGACATCATTCAGTGTGAAACTCCCCACCCCACGCCAGCTACCTGGGTGTTTTCACTTGATCCTGAGTGTATATAACTCATGGAATTTTTTCTGTTTTGTGGGCTTCCCTCACCCCTGATGGATCAAGAGAGTGACCATCAGGTTGTCCAACAAAAATTGAAATTGCAACAATCAAGTCTTGTTGAGAGATCCAAGGGGTGGTAATTATCTGCCGTTAAATAAAAATCCATATTACTGACTTTACCACATGTTATTTTTTGTACCTTAATTCAGGCAGAGGCATCTCTCTAATAATTTTAACAATGGGATCTTAACAAAGGTTCAGGGAGCATATAATCTGTATGAATACCTGATGGGAAGTAGCAAAGAAGATGCACTTGATGCTCCACAGTAGTGCCCACTGAGAGGACAAGTAGCAATGGGCCCAATTTGTAATACAGGAAAATCAACTTAATTGAAAGTATTTTTTTTTTTTTTTTTAACTCTGAAAGTGGTCAAACAGGAGTCCCAGTCCTTGGAGATATTTGAAACCTGGACATTGTCATTGTGCTGGGTGACCTGTTTTAGTTGACTCTGAGCAGGACAGTTGGATTAGATGATTCCCAGAGACTGCTTCCAACCACAACTATTACATGAGATTCTCTAATTGCTGCATTCGCTTTAGCAGTGGCAATATAGGGGAGCTGAAACCTAAAGAGCATGAGGCCCTATCTGCAGCATCCTTTTTTAAGAGGTTGCTTCAGTTCTACATTTATATATTTGAACAAATTGAAGCACTTGAAACATATACTCACTACTGCTTAATATGATCCAAACTAATGCCATAAAAATGTTATAGTTGGAAAGGTCTATAGGTTCTCTTAGATTATTCAGCATCCATGTAATTTTAGCCGATTGTCTCTGAACAATGTAAATCCAGCATATACTGCTTACTTTATTCATGTTGGTTAGCATGAGTTTACACACAGCCTAAACTACAAATTAGGTAGTGTGATAGAAAGAGTGTTTTTACTTTTTTTATTGGTGAAAATATTTCCATAACTGAAATCCATTCATTTGAAATAAAAATAAGGAATCAGAATTGTTTGGTTTCTTTTACAAAAATTGCACTATGTGTAATAACTATTCTAAACAAGTAACAGTTTCAGTCCAGTCATTTTCTGATTTTGTTGTTAAATTGGTTACAGTGGTGTTCTATGAGCAGACTTCATGTTTTTACACACCTTTGTTAAAAATGGTGGCTGGAAGCCTAGAGACTGGGCATTCTGCAAGACTCTCTGTCCTGTGAAGTAATAATGAGCTCACAGTTACACTCCCCTGTGCCTACCACCTCCCTATTCACAACATGTCTTGGCCAAGCCTTGCTAAAGCATTGATTTTTTTAAAAATAAACTTATTGTGCAGTAAAAGAGATTCATGGGGTAATCTTCTTTTCTGTAGAGTGGCATTTAAACAAAACACAAAAGAGTCTTCAAATATTTTTGTTACCTTTAACACAGTGGCTTCTGTCTCTTTTGAGGGTGAAAACTGTATTGACTTTTTTTTGCCTTATCCCTCTCTATTGTTTTTAATTCACCTTGTACCTTGCATATAATAAACCCCATTATATTTTGGAAGCTCTAGTCCTGTTATAGCTGCATTCTTGTAATTCCATTTTGAAGACATGCACATTCCTACGTCAGCTGTCTTAGCAGCATATACATTTCTTGTATTTTTGCTTGGTATAATCAATTAAACTTGTCAGTTTACACAAAGTGTTTACTACTAAATTGTACTGTAAATTGATGCCACAAGCCATTTAGTGAACTTAAATAACTTTAGGACCTACTTTTGTTTACTTGATTTCTTATGTCTAATATATTATCATTAAAAGCTTCAAAGTATGAGTTAAGAAGAATTTAAAATAATGGAGTTGGCTCTTTTCTTAGTTTTGAGGGGTTTTTTTAAACTTATATCTTCGCACCTGATCCCTAAAGAACACTGTTCAGAATCATTAACAGCAAATATGTGTTTACAGCTAGTTTAAATCAATTGCTAATTAACTCCACAAGGCAAAAATGGATTTCTGTTTAGCACTGAGTTTGCGCTTTTCCTTTATTCTTGATACTCACAGGTGTGAGGTTCAAACTACATTAGCATCTGCTCTGTAACTGCCTGATCCAAACCCCACAGAAATCAACATAAATTTAGTGGGAAAATTTGATGGGAAAATCTTCACAAAAACCCTAAAGTTTATGAAAAATTTAAGCTACTAAATTTCTAGTACTCCTGGAAATTTACCATTGCTTTCAAATCTGATCTAACCTTTGAGGTTAGATCAGATAGCAAAACGTTCAGTCGCATTTTAGTACCTCTGCAACACCTTTGATGCCCCTCTTGCAGTGCTTCACAACCCTCACTGATTTTTTCTCCCCATTTTTCTCTGCCTTGAATATCCTTTCCTGTAAGTCGTGCCAAATGTCTCTTCTTTTGTTGTATAATAAAACCAAGAGTCTAGTTTCATTTTCTTTAAAAATTCACCACAGATAATGGAAGAAAGCAGTTAGAGTCTGTCTTTACCTTCTTTTCTTCAGGGTGAATGGACTCAGTTCTCCCAATACACCTTATATATTCCATAACATATGTATTACTGCAGCCATAAAAGTTAACATATTTCTCACAACATTTTTCTTTTCTTTCTAATAATTAAACATAAGAACACAAAACAATCTATTGTTGATTAACTTATTATTACTCAGATTTAATGTAGCTAGTATTAGGACAGAATGTTTCCTTTTAGACGTTTGTAGCTGATTACTGTGCACAGACTTGCCACCATTTTTTATGCAAAGATTTCATTACGTCCAGCCAGAGTTTTGCAGGCAAATATTATCAAAGGTCTAATGAAATGGTCAAGTTTATTCAGGCTATGCATGCCCTGGTTTTAATTGGGTTGTTTGATTTTTTTTCCTTGGGTTTTCTTTTTTTTTGGTGGTTTTTTTTTTTGTTTGTTAGTTTGTTTGTTTTTTGTTATTGTTATGTTTTGGCTTTTTTTTTCTGAATGAATAAATGAATGAATAACAGTCAAAGCATATATAACAAAATAGAAGCTAAGAGAGTTTTGTGGTGGTGATTTTTAAAAAAAAAAGCAACTAGAAAGCATCAATGACTCTTTGGATTTATGATGACAAACCCAAAGAGTATGCATTGTATAAAAATAATTTTCAAATACAGATATTGCATATAAATGTTGATTTTATGAGCTAAATACTTATATATGTCTAAATATCTGTACTTTTTGATTAAACATATATGTCTAAAAGAAACACCACATTATTTAGTTACCTCTACAATTTAAAATATTTTGTTCCATTTTTAATATATTGTGGTAATCAATAACTCATATCTGAAATTTTCCCATTGTGTAAAAATGAAATTTCAAGACATTTTTTGAAGAAGCACTTTTGTATGCAGGAAGGCATAAAATTAACCTGTAAGAAAGGTGAATTTAAGGCTTGTTGACTTGGATCTGTGTGTAGTAATACCCTAAACACAATGACTCCAGTGTAAATATCAAGTACAAAAACCTTTCTCAGAAATTGCCGAGGGATTAGCAAAACATTTTGGGAAAAAATGCTCAGAATTTGCTTTAAAAACTGTATTACAAATTATTCCATGTCTGGTCTTTTAAAACACATTTTTCCTCAAAGCCTGTAGATGGCAGTCTTGTACCAGCCAATAAATTTTAAGAATAACTTCTACGTATATAAATACCCATGCACAGAGAAAGAAATATAAAATATAAGAAAGGTGAGAAGGAGACAGAGTTTGTGGGTTTTTAAATTTTATTTTCCACATCATGAAATGGTAATTGTATAAAGTACAAAGTTTCTTTAAATCTGATTTAAATCTTTCTGTGGTTCTACATTTTGTATATTTACAGAAACTAATTTCACTGTCACAATGACAATAACTCAAATAATTATCTCTAAAATATAGCTGGGATCTAGTAAGAAATAAGTACCTTTGCAAGTGATGGATTACTGTCATGCTTCACTAGTCTGGATGAGTGTAGACAATTTCAGAATTGGATATCATGCTTATGAGTAATGGGACATTTTCCTTAATGTATATTTACAAAACTATGCTGGCAAGAAACCTTCCATTTAGAAATATAAAAGCCCTAAACAACAAGAAAATTTTATTTTAATTACTGCGGAGCACTTGGTTTTATCTGTGAAACAGTGACATAAACTTGTGTATCAGAAAGAAAACTGCATGTGCATACACACTCATGTACACAGACATGCACAAAACCTAGACTACAATAACAAGTCAACCAATGGGGAAAAAACTCTCAAAAGGCTTCTGACAGCAATATCAGGAAAGAAGAATTACAGGAAAGTATTTTCCCATCTTACACAGTAGAGAACCACACAACACTTTCACAAGTTTTGATAAATAGTTATACCGTGAATGATATCATAGAATCACAAAATTATAGAATATGCTGAATAGAATGGACTCACAGGGATCATTGAGTTCACCTCCTGGCCCTGCACAGGATGTCCCAAGAGTTACATCCTGTGCCTGAGAGGATTGTCCAAATGCTTCTTGAACTCTGTCAGGCTTGGTGGTGTGACCACTTCCCTGGGGAACCTGCTCCAGTGCCCAACTACCCTCTGGATGAAAAACCTTTTCCTGGCATCCAACTTAAAACTCCCCTGAGATGACTTCAGGCCATTCCCTTGGGCCCTGTCAGGTCACCAGAGAGAAGAGATCAGTGTCTGCACCTCCACTTCCCCTTGTGAGGAAGTAGTAGTTGCAACGAGGTCTCCTCTCAGTCTCCTCCAGGCTGAGCAGACCAAGTGACCTCAGCTGCTCCTCATTCAGTTCCCCCCAAGTCACTTGAAGCTCCCTCTTGTTGCCCTCCTTCGGACACTCTCTAATGGCTCAAGGTCTTTTTTATATTGTCGCACCCCCGCACTCGAGGTGAGGCCAACTCAGTGCAGAGCAGAGCAGGACAATTCCTGCCCTTGCCCGGCTGGCGATGCTGTGCCTGATGCCCTCCAGGACACAGCTGGCACTCCTGGCTGCCAGGGCACACTGTTGACTTATATGCATGCACCTTTACAACAGAGTCTGTGGCAATTAGAGATAAGGAGAAAAAGAACCCCAAAACCCCACAAGACTGTCTAAACAGTCTTGTGACTTCTCTGTATGTGTAATGTCCTTTTTTATTAAAGGGCTTTTCCTTCTGTCTTTGAAAAGCTTTTTAAAGACATTGAGCAGGGCTGCAGGGCTTTAATGCAAGCATTCTAAGCAGATATGCTTCCACAATGTGACTTTGTCTTCAAGCCTCTTTTCAAGCCTTTCTGGTTTGCAGAACTATCTTCTACATTCTTTTTTTTTACATGAAATTGTTTCTGATTGATGGTCTGAAGTGTTCTGTGTTTGACCAACATGTACACATTCTAGTCTTTACTGCTGCACAACATTTGAACCATTACTTTTTGCTGCCAAGATACAAACAGGGTGGTAACAGGTGAATAAAAACTAATTTGTCTCCGTAAAACACAAACATACCTAATATTCCTTAGCTTTCTACTTGAAGAAGGCAAATCTTAATTTCACTTGTTCCTGAAGTTGCCATGGGAATATATATTGGTCAATATAAATAACTTTTTAAAGGATTTATTAAATATACATATTGTATTGTTAACTTGGCTTCAGTTTTTTTGTTGCCTTTCCTTATCCTAAACAGAAAGTGTGCCTTAATTATAAAACCACTGTCTGTGGATAGCATTTTATTACAGAGTCCTCTATTAATTTCCTTCCTCATCTTAAAGGTTAATTTTAGTCAAATTATGCCAATGTCCCTATCTGTCCTTATTTTATCCGTATTTGTTGGATTTTGCCTTTTGTGTAGTCACTGCTTACAACACAAGGTGCTCAAAAAGATCTTGCAAATGAGGTTACCCACTTTTGAAGGCTGTCTGGTACTGCACTATGTCAAGATTTGCCTGGCAGAATTTATTTCTATTTATTTGTCAAATCTAGACACATAAACTCCTTCCCTTTCCAACTTATGTGCTCTAGGATGTGGTAAGAAATACCAGTACACGTTGATATTTGAAATGCTGTGTACTTCCCCACTTTATTCAACATGACCATTTGGCTTGATTATGTTTTGAACATGAACCAGTGAAAAAGGTAGAGCATAGGAAATAGGGAATTGAGGCTGTGATATTATTAATTTAGTACTTTTATGTGCAGAAGACAAACTAAATGCTGAATTTTAAAGCACAATTTGACTGAGTGAAATTTTGCATGGCATGCAGCATAAAAAGCAATATTCCTGGATTATAGCAAAAAATAAAACCAAAAGCCAACCAAAAGGCACTTAAGGTAAAAGAAGAAAGTAATAGGAGGGGCAAACTTGTAACCTTAATCACTGCAACTTGTTAATGAATTGTGAGTTTTGGCTAAATCTCTCCATATCTCAAAATATATTATTACTCTCCCTTCACTGATCATTACAGAAATTCCTCTTTCTGTACATCTGATCCCCCAACCATTCTTCCACATTACTTACAGAATCAGGGTAGCATGAAATAAATATAAATTTATTTTTAGAAATCCTTTTCAGTAGATTAAAAAAAAAGAGAGAACCTTGGATTTTAGCCAGTGTGTTTTGCTTGTTCAATACAAGTATAACGGAATAAAAGTGAAACCTCAAGTTATTCAAATCAGAGGAAGATCTAAACTTTCTCTTGTGCTTCATCTAAAACCTGCATCTTGTTTCAAATGAATGAGAGTTCTTGTCTCAGATTTTATTCTGAGATCTTAAAACTCTTTCTTTTCCAATGTACATTCCATAAGAAAGTACATACAATTTAGTTACAACTAAACTAGAGATGTTACAACTGAGAAGTTAAACAATCTCAATTGCTCATAGAAACAATAGCATATTTCTTCCCATCAATCCCACGAATACTGAAATCTCAGTCTAGTCTGTCTGAAGTTACAGGGTGCAATTTGAATTCTGGGTGTAGCTACTATATGCGGCAGAATTACACCTGAGATGAATTTGACCTGAAGGTTTTCCTTTTCATCAGTGACATAGATTTGCTCACTGCTATTCAAAATGAAAGATAAGCACTAAATCAAATACAATCTGTGTCAGCTTATGAAATGACTGTCTTATAAATTGGATGGTGTTGGACTAAGCTACCAAAAAATCTGAGTAACTGGAAATAAAGAAGGGTTACTAAATCTGCTTATCTGTAATGTGAACAACTTGGAGTTCAGCTCATTTCCTTCATTAAGGAAGAAGATGTCTTCATCAGAATCAGTAAAACAGTAAACACAGAATCAGCTCTGGTAAGGGACTCCTATGTCTGAAGGACAAAGTTTTAAGTCCATCCAATAACTAAAACCTGGGATGGACAAAATGAGATAATTCAGATTAAAAGAGAGGCCTAGTGCTTTGTGAAGAGTATCAGCAATTGATAATTTATCTTTCTTTGGGGTTTTTTTGTTTTGCTAATATGGCAGTGAAATTGGTAATCTGATTCACAGTAAATAAATTTTACTACCAATATTATACCAAATGTTTCAGCAGTTAATTAAAATTTTATTATAGGAGAGTGTGTGAAGGCTATTTTGCCACATCTAGCACCTGGAAGCAATTTCTGACTAAAGAAAATAGGAAAACTTTGTGCTATAACAAAAGAAGTTTAACGTTGGTTTTAGTAAATTAAATATGGAGTAGAGAGGATATGTTTTTGTGCTGGGTGAGACTGTTACCAGATAAACAATCAAAAGATACCTAGTAGACAAGAGTTACACTAAAAAAGTACTATTACAACCTATTTTGGGTTTTCTTTTTGTTTCATTGGGTTTGTTTTAACAAAATCTGATGGTATTTTGTTGTAGCCGAGCTTGAAGCCACCTGGCCTTCCTGGCAGCCCTCGCCTTGGACATGAGCCGCCAGCCCACCAAAGGCTACTGCTGGGGTCTTTCCAGCCAAGGTGGGGCTGTTCCCAGCGAGTGGTCCGCTGCAGGCGCCAATGTTAAAAGAGGCGAAGACGAGGCAAAGGGTTGCGGAGGGCGTCTCCCCCAAGCTCTCCTTTATTATAGGGGATAGGGCACAGGGAGTTCAGGAGGGAGAGAGGAGGAAAATCCCGCCCCTGCCCCCGTGACCGCCAGTTATATGGGGGAAGGGGTAACCAATAAGGGAAGGGACGAGGGGAGGAGACAAGGGTACAAGGACCAATTAAAACCAAAGAGGAGAGGGTACAATACAATACAACCAATCATACAGTAAACGTAACAGAAAGTGCTGGAAAGGTGGGTGGATCCTGAGCCCTGGGCACGCCCTCTCTTCTAGATCCAGGGGCGGGCCCAGGCACTCAAGCCCTGGGGTCCTCTCACAGCGGAGCTCCTCCCCCAAAGGAGGTGGAGCTGATCTGGGAGGCTGAGGCAGCAAAGGGGCGGATCCGTAACAGCATTTAACGTCTTTTCTGATGCCATCAGGATTGTGAAGTACAGAACATACCACAGCTCAGTAAAAGACAAAGTGGTTATCATTCAATGGCATATTTGCTGTGCTCCTGTTGGATTTTTGCTGGATCTTAATAGGAAATAGTTTTCATAACTTATACAATTTGTGTATATCTGCAGAACTCTTAATGTGTGGGTTTCCTTGGCTCCTAGGGGTTCCATTTAGTCTTGTTTAGAGAGAAATATTTGTAAAGTAAAATCTAATGTCATATTTGGTATATTGTACATGATTGTCCACAGTTTTAACAAGTACATGGACACAGTTTAAGACTAGAATAGACTTCACATTTTGGGAAACACTGCTGCATATTCTTACTTCTCAAATGAGAAGCCTCATTAGTGGCTTTTCTATAAATAGAATAAATAATTCTGGTTAACACTTTATCAGAAGACTGTAAGGACAAATACACTGATGTTTCATGAAGTTTATATTAAAAATACCAGCTATGTAAGTTGTAACAGGTAGATGCGAGTCCATTGTACACAACTTATAACCTCCAAGTTGGCACTGTGGAAATAAAACTTGTAGTAGAGATCTGACTGAAACACAGAGACAAGCTTACCAACAAAAGAGTGTTTGTTGGGCCTTAAACCATATACCTTTAAGAAATGTTTCTCACACATGATCCATACTTGGATCCCTGGGCATCCTAATAACTATGAGTATAAATAGTGTTATGAGTTGGTTGGTTAAAGTACCTGCATATCAGTAAGGTATATTATTTCTTGTTTCTGCTTCTAGACATGTATGCATAAATCCTGACAAAGCTGAGCTGCCCAGCACTAAAGCCAAGTTATAAATGTAACTCAGCAAACGTAGTAAATATGGTCAGACCACATCAGTTTATGCATGAAGAAGTTCACAGTACTCGTATCAGCTGTGGGAGGTCCAAAAATATCCTGGACAGGAGCCTGAAATGAGTTTTGACTTAATGAATACCAAAATTTTCCTGCTGGAAGTACATTCAGTTTAACATAAAAAAGAGTCGCACAAAAAACTCCCAACGAAAAATGGAATTATATTTCTGATTCCTGCCAAAATATGAGAGTTCTCTAAATTTTGGCTGACAGGTACATTCAGGTATTACAGAATATAGTTGTGATGGTTAACATTTCATCAGGAAGAGGAAGGCTCAGGTTCCCTCCGAACACCTGAGTGAACACAAACAGGACATCTTCTCAGCTGCAAACTGGAAGCTGAAAGAAAGCCGGAAGGCCTGAATCAAACAAAAAGTTTACAACTCTGTATTTCAGCCTGAAAAGCTCAGGCTTCTGGTATGGAGGGTTTGTGTCCCAGTCCATTTCACATTACTTTTTTCTTAGCCAACTATCCAGGTCTGAGATGTTGTTCACAATGCAATGGTCAATAGTTTATTATTAATAATTCAACATGATAGGCAAGGACACAGATGTAAGGGATGAATTGGGGCTTCCCTATCAGTGCTCGATCTTGCTCCCTGTGTTGTTTAAGTCTGGGGTCTTGCTTGCTGGTGGGTGCCCTGTCCAGTCTCACTGTCTGCACACTTCATGTTAGCACCCCAATTCTCGACTAACCCCCTTCACAAATTGTACAGGATTGTTCAGCCTCTCAGACAGAGTATAGAGCATTTCTCCTGGGTTTTGGCTGTAGAAGACCTAGGTGACCTGGCCATATGATCAAAGGCAACAGTTACGCAGTTAATATCTTAAAACAGAATCTCCCTCATTGATGAAGACAGAGATTTTCACCTCTAGTGGGCAACTGGACCCAAAAAACTCCTGACTTACCTTGCAAAGGTCTGAAATCACCTTTCACTGACCATTAGAAGAATCTTAAAGAGACTATGTTGCTAACTGGGGTAATTCTATTAGGTATCTAAAATTAGATGGTTGAACTCTAGTCCAAAAACTGAGTCAAGCTGGGAGTCATAAGTATCTTTGTTTCAACACACCTCTGTAATCACAACACTTTTTTAAAATAAGACCTGTCTGCTCAGGTGGCAGTATTTACATAGCAGTTAAATTGATAGTAAGTGTACCTGTGTTGTGATGAAAATGAAATGTTTTACTATTAATTTAGCAAATAAAACTGGTTTTTGTCCATCTGAATTAGGGGAAAGAAATAGACAGGAATGTTGAAAAGTGCATTTTCTATTATAAAAATGTCTTACCTCATAAATTCTGTTTATCTCAAAGCATTTGGATTTAGGTTATTGAACTTCTAAAATAAAGATTTATTTTTTCCTACACTGACTGAAATAATTTCTGCTTGGTATTTTTGCTGCATTTATTTTCCTCGCAACAACTGGGCTTATGACAACTCACTTGTCACAGTGCCGAATGATTATAATCAGCTGATAATTGAGGCTTTGTGCTAGTTAGCCTTTGCAAATTCAATTTCTTTGGCTAGAATGGTATAATTACAGCCAGATTTATAAATCAGTATTATGTGCTAATTAGCAATATCAGAAAATAATAGCCAAAATACTATCCTTAATAAGCTGAATGTTAAACATTCACAGAATACATAAATAAATTGCTCTGTTTTTCCTCTCATCTCAATTTTTGAGAAAATACTTCTATGCTTTTCAGTAACATAATTCCTACATTCATACACATTGCATGTTTTGGTTTTAATTTTTTTTGCAAATGTTGAGGTGTTCGTAACATACTGAAAGGAGAAATATTTTAGAGGACCAGCCAACAGTGCTGCTTAAAGACAAGAAAGTTCTCAGATTGTTTGTTTCTGCTTTCTCACAGAAGATAAACACTGACACCTAATCTTGATTGCAATCACATTTTAATGACATTCCTTATCCTTCGCAATTTTTCAGTTTATAATTCTCTAACCTTCTAGTGAATTTAAAGACAGAGAGAGAAGGAAAGACACTCAGTTTGGATGTGTGGTAATTGGCAAAAGGAAGAGTCAATTATCATAGATTATTAACACAGACATGCTACATCTGGTAGTGACTGAGTCTGTTTGTCTAGAAATACCTATCAAACAAATAATTAAAATCAAGTGTTGGCAGATGTGGATCTGGTGTCTCATGATTGCTTTTTCCTGATGTACAGGATTTGATAAAGTCTTCCAGTTTAATTTCTGGGTTGTTGGGTTTTTTAAACAATATCTTAGATGTTCAAAAGAATGCATGCACAATACATGGGAAGACTACCTAGGAAAATGAGACATCTGTGTTTATCTTGATTTTCCCAATTGTAATGGCTTAGGCTCTGCTAAAAGGATGTGGAAAGTAGAAACAATCTGTATTCTTATTGTGCACTTGCAGCCCTATAGGAAAACCTGCTGGGATTGGCTGCAGATGGCTTCATCTCAGAAGAAGAATGTGCTTCCTAACAGTTGCTTTTTCTGTATGCATGATCAAGCAACAGTCAATGGTTTCCCGTGCCTCATTAGCTGTAGTGACAGGAAGAAGTATGATTCTCCAAAAATACCTGCCCTTCCTCCAAACTAAGGTAACGCTGCACGGAAGAAACACTGAGAAACTTTAATTTTGCGTTTGGGCTTTTTAATAGAACAAATCATGAAGCAAAGACAATTGTAAAAAGTAACATAAAATTATGTACAAATTCTTGACAAGAATTTCACATTATGGTAACCTTAAGGTTTTGATATGTATGTCATAATCTACTCTCATTAAATGAAAAGAAGGAATTATTTTGGTTTGGCAGATGCTCTTTGTTTTTGTTTTTTTTAAGTTACAAATGTACAACTCAAGCTTCTAAAAATTTTCCTGCTGCTAAAGATTCTCAAATGTTGTAGCATAACTCGGTGTGTATGTAGACCAGGATTCCTTAAATACCTCTTTTAATATTCTGTGTTTTAACCTCCAGGGACAAAGGCAGGCCTGAAACCTCTTGGATTTCTGTTGCAGCAGTGAGACCTGTGAAAGTTAAAAGGAGAATCAGCAGAAACACTTAAAGTTCATAATTTCTTTTCCTGAGTTGTTTATGTAGTTGTAATCAAGTCACTCTTTCTCCCTGTAGCTTTGCTGCCATTTCTACCATTTCTCTATTTTCACTATACCTTCTAAGATTCATATCATTCTGAAGAATGTATTTAAAACCAGTGGGCTGGTGCCTACCTTGAGAGATCTTCTCTATTGACTATAAAGGAAATCCTTTTGATTCAGGTGTGACAGCTATGCTAAATTCTGCCCAGGTAGTTTCAGTCCTTTTCCCTAAACTAATATTTCCCAGTTTAAGCACTTCTTTCTCCTACATCTCCCAAAATGAAATATGAAAGTATGGTAATAAAATGACCATAAAAGTTACTGCAGTCTAATGCAGCACATTTTTTCATAATTGTGAAAGATACACTTATTTCTAACCTTGAAAGTTTCTGAGATAACAGACTTAAAGTCCTGACAAACTTAGTACTGCTTATCTAAGTTGTGATAGTTCTGCCTGGAAAACATACAGCTGGCAACCAATGTATCTAGTTCACTGGGGAATTACCACAACAAATTATTTCCCCCAAATTCTTCTTAAAAAAACTGTAGAGTGAATTTAAAGCCATGGCCAGCAGATCAAGGGAGGTGATTCTACCCCTCTGCTCTTGTGAGACCCCACCTGCAGTGCTGCATCCTGCTCTGGGGTCTTCAGCAAAGGAAAGATACAGATCTGTTGGACCAAGCCCAGAGAAGAGCTGGTCTGAGGGCTGAAGCAATGCCTCTCTGGAGACAAGCTGAGAGAGCTGGGGTTATTTGGCCTGGAGAGCAGAATTGAAGCCTTCCAGTACTTAAAGGGAGCTTATAAAATAATGGTGAGTGATTTTTCACATGGACAGATAGTGACAGAACAAGCTAAAAGAGGAGAGATTTACATTAGATGTTATATCTATTGTTTTTATTTACTGTGAGGGTGATGAGACACTGTCACAGGCTGCCCAGAGAAGTTGTGGCTGCCCCGTCCCTGGAACTGTTCAAGGCCAGGCTGGATGGGGCTTTGGGCAACCTGATCTAGTTGGTGGTATCTCTGCCCATGGTGGGATCTAGATGATCTTTAAAGTCCTTTCCAACTCAAACCATCCTGTGATCCTATGATTCTATTTATGGTGATTTTTTTAAATGGGAAATGTGTCCCATGCAGAAGAGATGATGATATGGTATTCTGCATAGATTCTGTTGGTATTTACTCAAAATAAGCTGTGTAATGCATGCAATTTCCACTCACTCTTTCATTTTATCATTTGGAATTCTGTGTTGCATTCTAATAAGGCTACTCCTAAGTAATTATGATTCCTATAATCAGCTTTATTTTTCTTCGTCTTTATGGTGGTGTTTTTTGTCTCACATGCATATTAGAGTACACATTTATACAAAACTATTAATTATTCTGGCAAGGTATATTAAGCCCTTCAGTCAAATATATGTGCCTAACTTAAACCTCTCTTTGAAAATAAACAACAAAATAGATGTGCACACATTTTTGAGAGGATTTGACAACCTAGAATTTCTCATTCATTGGGGTTGTAGCTGTTTGGGTCTTTAGAATGTCAATTAGCTGCCCTAATTAAGTGCTTTAATGGAAGCCTAGAAGCCCAATATTGAGAACCAATTCAAAAATCCTTGGCTCTGTGTTTAAGAAAAACCTTAAATTGTAGCATCAGTTACATATGTACCAGGGTCTATTTGTTTCATGCACTTGGTCTGTTAATACTCAGTAAATGCATATGTTATATTTTTTAATGAGAAATAATGTGCATCTTCTGTTATGAATGCCAGACTTTTTTTTTTTTTTTTTTAAGAGGCTGCTGCCTGCCACACATGCTATATTGAAAGCAATTTTAGCCATTACAGTATTTTTTTGACCTGTTACATATTCCTCCACTGTCAAAACAATTCAGTGCTCCTTTACAGTGGACTGAACCAAAGTCAATAGGCTAAATTTTTTTATCTTCTCATTCTTAGAGATACCTTACATTAAATGAGGCAGAATAAGTTTACTTGTAAATTAGTAATAAACACAAACAAGTCATGGATTTATTTATTTTTTCTAAAGTAAAAGTAACCAGGAAGGGTGGGTTTGCTGATAGAACTGTGTTCAACTACCTAAGGAGTGTTTAACTGTGAAGTTGTGTTTAGCTCCATAAGCCACAAATGATACAGCTTTATCCTTTCTCAATCCAGTGAACGTGTGTGACAGTCACTAACGGGACAGACATTAGTTCAGCTTCCAACTCCCAAAAACCTTTGTTGTTTTCACAGATATTATTTATTTTCTGAGGTATAGGCACGTTATTTACTTCTGGTACAGTCTAACCAGCTGTTCCAGTTTTGAAGGAAGAATTTTCTTTTTAAATGTCTAGCTTGTAAAAAATTAAAATAAATAATGAAGAAATAAGCAGCTGTACTATTATGTCATAATTGAAGTGGAAAATAGAGGTTTTTGAAAAATAATTTGGGGTTTTTTTTAAAAAGGAGTCTTTAATAAGGTCCTTCCCATATACACTGCCCTTCCTAGCTGTCTTCCCTTCTGTATCCTTAACTTTAAATTTGTCTGTAAAAGAGCATCAATTACTCAGAACAAGATGTCACACAGGGTGGCTTTGTTTTTCTCTTTCTCTGGCTCTTCTCCAGCAGAAGGACAGGGTGTAGATCTGGGCAGTCCTGAAGAGCTCAGAGTGCTGTAGAAGGGCAGGCTCTGAGCCTGCATTTGTAGTCCTGTTAGAGTCCTGGAGTGGCTGCTGGGGCAGCCAAGCCTGAGAGCAAGTCAAGGAGAAAAAAGTGAATAATAGTGGATGTGAAAGAGGCAGAATAGCTTCAGGAACACACACCTGCCTCTTCAGCCTTCTCTCTGACAGGAGAGTCAGCAGCAAGGGCTGGCAGGGCCAAAGATCTTTTTTGCCTTTTTGACTTGTTTGGCTTCAAACACCATTGCCTTTTTCTGCTACCTTTCCTGGAGTGTTGAGGGTACTGCTGTCAAACATACTGGTAATTTTCTTTACAGGCATAGATAAAAGCAGTAGTGTTTCAGCTGTTATAACCTAATGATATGAGAGCAGCAAGGATTGTAAGCAACAATAAAATTCTTTATGACACCGCTGATGTAGCAGGAAGACAAGAGGTATTTTTATTCAGCATCCCTTAAAAGACTCATCTGACCTTTCCCGTTACACTGCGGTAAGTGTAATGGGAATTGTTAAGGGCACTCTTCTCTCTTTGTTCCGCAGAGGTTAACTGCTGGTCACGTCCTTCTGCTGCCACCTCTCTGCTCCACAGGTGCTGACTATTCTTCTCTCTCAAGTGGTCTGGTAGATTACCATAATTATTCCCAGAGCTACTGTAAGTAGTGTTTAGTCTGTATTTTGTTGCTTCTTGTCAGACCTGATGAAAGACTTCCATATATGTATGTGAATATGCAAGCATATGTGTAAACATTGTCAAAATGTGACAGCTAGAAAGTACCAATGGCTAATAGAGATTGGTTTAATTACACTACCTTCTGTTTGCAGCATTTGCACATTGTCTGTCTACATATTCTTCTTTCTACCTCTTTGATCTCCTATCTACCATGATAACATATAATAACCTTCAACATTTATATGCTTTACAGTGCTGTTAGTGACAAATTGGAAAGTGTTGTAAGTTACTTTTTTCTTTTATACCTTACATAAAGCAGTTCCCTTTGATTCTTCATCTTGTATAGTTTTCCCCTTTGATTACCTCCAGCCACAGAAGCAGCACTGGAAATTCTCTGTTTCAAAGGAATTTTTATTGTATAATAAATATCCATGTGTGTTGAAGTATGGCATATCAACACCGTGGAGGGTTTTTTCTTGAAAATATTGCTAGAATGGTGCAGCAGGACACAAGAGACATAAATGATCAATTAGTTACATTAAAAATTGACAGTTATGACAAGTCATTTTGAAAATGCATCTCTTCCTTTTTATATACCTCAAAAGAAGTATAATATAATGTATGCAAACTATGTGATGAGATAATTACAGATAATTCACATTCTAGAAAAGTAGCTTTAACCTGGAATGTACACTACTCTTCCTGTAATATCACAAGTTTAACATTTTTCTAATACATTTTAAGTGAACAATTTAGATTAAGTTTGAGACCTAAATATTTCTTCCAGGAAAAGAGAGAGTAGTTTCCTAAAGGGATATTTTTTTAGATTAACAGGACCTTATAAATTTCTATTGTTATTTGTAAACTGTTCAAGAAAATGCATCTCTAGAAACTTTACAGGAAGTACATTTGAGTTATAAAAGCAACAGTAGAAAATAGGTATTATAGGATCCCTTCTCCACTGATCCACAGAGAATGGGTTCTTAAAATCCTTAACTGCAAAGTCATGGATTTTCACTTCAAGGTTGTAACACAGGAGGTCTCCAGTTTGATCCCTATGTGTCACCCTAGCCTTAGGCTGTCATGAAGGCACATTTGTAAAAGTGTACAAAGCAATGCAGAGAGAAATGCAGTTTGAAGAAAAAACAAGTCAATCAATACTGTTTCAGAGAAAAAGACAACTGTAATAAGTCATGAAGAATTAATATTAATTTACAACTGTGCGGAAACAAAACAGAGAAATCATGCCTGAGGCCATGACCCTCCAGCTGCACTGTTTATTTTCAGAGCTGTTTTTCTTCCTGAGCTCTGTCAAGATATTAAAAAAATTATTTATTTATTTTTGAAAAATATAATAAGCTGCTTTTCATACAAGAGATATTTCTAGTGATTTTAGGGAAAATGATTGGTGTTTTTTCATTCCTTCACCTAAGTTTATGGATAACGGTAGTTTTTTCTTGTTCTTCTCTAGGATCTCATCACTGCTGATTCACTGAGAGTCCTCAGAGTGCTAGATAGTTCTTTGAAAAGAAATACACACATGAGCAGAACAGTTTCAGCAAACAGGAACATTTATATATTTTTTTTTTTGGTTCTTCACAGATTTGATTCAGTAGTAATTCACCCTGTTTGGTTCTTCTGCCTCTCTGACAATTTACTGTTTTGACATATGTTATAACTACATCAGTGTGTTGATTTGCAGAATACCTCTCCTATTTGGAGTTGCAAAGTCATCATCTGCTGCTTGCAGCCATGATGATGACTGAGGTTTTATCACAACATCTGTTTGAAACTTAGATCTTCCTTGAAGACTAGAGGAAAAATATATTATCATCAGAGCTGAAATATTTGTCTGGTCAAATGAGTATTATTAAGATGCATGAGGCAGAACTTGACAGATCATCCAGAATCCATTCTTCAGCAGTAGAAGTTAATTTCACTGATCCTTCAAGTGAGCCTCAAGATTCCTAGAGAGAATATATTTGATTGTTTGTCACTGGACAACTCTCTGTAAGAAATCTTAATATACTTGATATTAAAAGTAATGCTTCATAAGATACTTTGTACTGGATAATAAATAAGAGGAAAATTCTGGTGGACCTAGGAGGAGGGATTTTATTAAGAGAATTATTGGAGAGATAATGCAGCTGTAGTGAGAATTGTAACTTTGGGTGTAGTGACTTACTGCTGCTGCTGCTGCTTGTTCTATACTTTTTCCTGTTGTTACCTGTTCCCCAGTTTTGAGTGCCATTCAATTTGGCTTGCTAGAAGAGGAGATCAGCTCAGTTAAAAGGAGTCTGTTACTCCAATTTCAGGACCAATTTTTCATACATTATGATTTTGGGAAATTTAAAAACATTTGGAAAAGAATTTTGCACCTGATTTCTCTGAATATTTTTTACTTACAGAGAAAGACAGTTTCATTTTCATTCAAAACCAGATTATAAGAACTTCTGGAAATCACTTGATTTTCCTGCTTTTTTATATGAAATTTGGTAAAAAAGTGGACAACATTTACATTGTGATTATCTCTGTATTTTCCTCTGCAGTAAATAACCCTGGTACTCATTGCAAGATCCATTCTGTACTCTATATGAAGCACAAAGTCTATGAAAAAAATGAGTTATAAACAAGTATTGAATGTCTCTGTACTCAAAAGACTTGCAAAATAAAGTTACAGAAACAACTTCAAATCCGTCATTTCTTATCATCTCAATAACTGCTTTTGTGCTGTTTTTAATGTGGTGTCATGGTTTCTGGGGAAGCCTGCACATATTTTTAATATGCACTTGATAGCTACAAAGATTTATGATATCTGTAATGGGAAATTGGTATATTTCTCACTTCTTTTGAAACCTGACTATCACTTACCCAGACCCTAGAGAAGGAATTCATATCACCTACTTTTAAACTTTCACACTGTAAGCATTTCCATCTGAACTAGTCACTATATGGTCGTTTTGTAGTTGCTCAATAGAGACAGAGAGTCACTTATGGGTACATTTTATCTGCTTTAGATGCCCATTTTGATATGAAATGAATTATCTTCAGGAAGTGCATATTTTTTCTATATTAACTTGAAATGAAGTTTAGGAGGACTATCTCAGGCATGTATGTCTGCAGTTTGTAGAGTTACACTTGATACAAAGTCCACTAAATGAAACCACTAAAGGAAACTTCTGCAGTGTCTTTGCACTTAAGCTCATTGCATAGATCTGCCTTGGAACAAGTTCTGTCTTTGTTGCTTGCTTCTGTGATTTAATCTAAAATGATGCAGTTATTTATGCATCCAATTCTATTTTTAGCTTCAGTGTTTCTCCCTTTTTTATGTTTGCTGCTGATTGTGAAAGGAGGTAGTAAGCATTCATTTACTAATTGTCTCTTATTAAGAGCCAATCCTATTAGTGAAGGAAAACAAGCATTTCACTTCCTCAGTTTTTTCATTTTCATTTCCTCCTCATTAATGCATTGCCCTTGTCACTCAAGGAAGACCTCCAGACAAGAGTTAAAACCAGAGAACTCCAAGACCGTTTTTCTTGTTTTGTATAAATCTCTTCACATTGCCTTGTGCACTCTGAGATGTAAAAGGTTTGGCAAGGATGAGATTTTTGTTTCCTTGAGGCTTACTGTAAAAAAACAAAGTCTGGAGTACACAGCAACTACAAATTCTGTTCTCATTTGAAACTGAGAGGGTTTAGCACTTCTGAATTGTTTAGGGTCTATTATATTTCAAACTTAGCTGCGCACCCTTTTGTATACAGTAGCAAATGTTGTATATTGTTTTAGGACCTGTATCTTTAAGGTCTTGAAATCTGTTATGGAATCTGAGTCACATTACAATAAAGGAGAAAATGCAGTGCTTTGAAACTGTAGTTCAGTGTCTTTGAAATCCCAAGATATTCTTATTTTAAATCTGGAGCTGGGAGTGGGTAGGGGAAGATATATGACAAACACAATAATGACTTCAGCCCTCCATTTGAAAAGTCTCTATTAGCCCAGCGATCTATAATTAGGTCACTGATAACCAGTCATGGAGTAATACTCATGCAGGTAGAGTTTCAGTCTGAGAGGGAGTTTTGCACCTGAGAAGGCATTGGCAACTGCAGTTTTTTGTAAATGCCATCTGGGGCTTAATTGCTATCATATAACAAGTTTTTCATAGCAGTCATATTTTGCTGCACCCTCTTGGAAGTAGGTAGCAAAAAGGCATTTTTGTCACATTACAGAACGCTACTGCAAGACACCACTCCTGCCTTGAGACAAAATAATCTGTGCAAACAGAGGAGAATTGCTGAGAAGAGTAACTTAGACAGTTCAGAGACAGGGAAGGAAAGACAATTTTGCATGTTCGGATAGCTTTCTATAGAAAGGAAATATATTGTAGTGAAGTTCTGATCATCTGGGTTCTCTTGCTGGATTGGTTACTAAAGCCCAGTTCAGAAAATGGGTCAACAACATTACTTTCACTAGAAACCTCTTGCCTTTGGGAAACATTTCAGTTTGAAAACAAAAACTTTTGCCATAAAGGACATTTCATTTACAGTGTTTCAATCCTTTCCACGTTTTAGTGGAGTTTCAGTGGCAGGCCAATAAATTTGCAAGTGACAACAAAAATGAAAGCTATCATGGATTTTTTTTGTTTGTTTTGTTTCATTAGAAAATAGACATATACCTAGGTATTGAGGAGATTTTAGTATATATTCCAGCAAGGGGTGGATTCCTCTGAGAGGAAAGGGACTAATCAGGTTAAAAGGGTTGATTTAATGCTACATTATAAATCAGTAAAGTGAAGTCGTGAGATTCACACAAAATTATATTCATGAAGGTTTTCTTTTAAAACTTTTAGATGCCACATGCTCCCTCTGCATGTGCAGGAACATAATTGAAATGGGGACTTGCTTAGCACCATTTTAATGGAGCTGATTATTATTTCAGCATAAGAGTTGTTCATCACAGTAGGGAGGTCTAACAGAGCATGAACTAAGACCATTAAGGTTCCATGGTTAGGATACTCACTTTAGATCTACTGCAATATTTTAATGCAATACTTATCAGAATCTACAGTGAAGGCAAAAAGCATTCACCAGAGGAGTTTATTTTCTATTTTTTTTTTCATATTCTCTAAGTAATACGATAAAGACAGGAATCATTTATTCATCTCTTTATTTTAATGGAGATTATTTAGAGGATTTTTTATTACTTTATGAGAAATGTCAAGTATGCATATAAATTTGCTACACAGCAAACCTATTATAGCCACATTCTTGATATATAGGCTCAGACCACAGGTGGTGAAACAGGAAGAAACAGTAAAAATGAAATTCCCCCTATTGCTTCTTAAATGTATTGTCTTTCGCAGAAAACAAATGGATTCTGATTTTGACTGCACATTTGCTCTGTCCTGTTTCTTTATCTGAGTTTCATTTCGTGGGACTGAGAGACAAATCTTCTTTGGTCCTCATTCTGCTGGAAATACATACTGAAGACCTGGAAAATGATGCTCCTTTGTCCATTTAAAGTCCTAGTTGGGGCTCCAGTGGCTTCAGTGTTCTTGGGACACTGAGGCTGATTGCCTGACTGAAAGAGTTATAACATTTCATAGTTACAAGGAACTTTAAGGGATTAATTTGCTGACATGCCAAGTGATTTTAACTCTATCACCTAAACTCTGTGGAAACAGAAGGGAGTCAGAATGCACTTGAATTAAGTTCTAAAAGAAACTCTTCTGTGCTTCAGTTTCTGATTTAAGAAGAAAGACTGTAAAAAAAATACAGTGGAGTGAATGTAATCTAATAATAACAATGCATAGCAATCAAAAATATTCCATAGTATAAGCAGTGCAATTCTCCTAGAAATGGATTGAGAAATGCATCTCATTCGAGTTATCCACACAGCTTTCATTAGCTCCCATTAACACAGCAGCAAGCACCGCACAAATACCATAAACATCACAATGAGGTACGGATGCCCTTTTCTAATTCTGTAAACTTATTTCAACCTGATGCATCGATTGAAAAAAGTATTTGTATAGCAACACAGTAGCAATTTGTCACTATACCTTCTGAAAAAAAAAAAAATCAGAGTAGAGCAATTTACCCATTTTTTGTGTCCAGTGGAGTATTTCTTCTATCATTACTGAAACTTTAATGTAAAATTTTGCATCTATTGCCATCTCTCTCTACAAAACGAGTTTCAGTTAACCACATAAAATTACATTTCTCCAGTAATTTTAGAAACCTTTACTTCATTGATATGTTTGATTTATCTTTTTTTTTCTCTTTTCTTCTTTTCTTTTCTTTTCTTTTCTTTTCTTTTCTTTTCTTTTCTTTTCTTTTCTTTTCTTTTCTTTTCTTTTCTTTTCTTTTCTTTTCTTTTCTTTTCTTTTCTTTTCTTTTCTTTTCTTTTCTTTTCTTTTCTTTTCTCTTTCCATGAAATATTCTACATTATGGGTGAAGATTCTTGTTTTTATTGAAATTTAAAAACTTTCCTTGTTAAATAATGCATAAAATTGCTTTTCAAGTTTCTTTTTCATATTTTTCTTAAAGTGTAACACAGAAATATTTGACCTATGACCTAGGTGCTGTACATAGATACCAGAACAATTCATTTCATTCTGATTTTGGAATTGCATGCTTGTCTCCCAGCTCACATTTTTGGCTCCTGTGTTCAATACTATAGCTGGTAGGTGTTTGGGCACAGACTGATAGAGGATGCGACATCCGCAATACCGATCACATTCTTCCTCATGAACTTCTACAGTATTTGCTGTTCTGCTTCAGGAACTTTATCCAACAAAAGAAAGGAGCAGAGAAAACTAGAATGTGTATAAAAGTTGGATGTATAGTGTAGATGCTGAATACCTTGTTGTTTTGTAGAGTGGGAGAGCAGAACTAAGATTCCTGCTCACAGAAATAGATATGAGGTTGTAGGGGGACAAAGAACCACAGACCCTATTCTAATTTTCTTTGTTTATAAAGCATAAGAACCAATTTTGTTAAACTATTCCTCACTCAGAAAAATAAGAAGATATAGTCCTGGTTTTGGCTTTCAATTTTTTCCAGGTCTCACAGCATTTAGATATCTTCTAAAGCTGTGTCATCATTTTTCACTTGCAGTCTACTTGTTTTATTATTTACTGTAAAAGGGAAGACTGAGAAAAGAAAACAAATGTTCAAAAGCAGAATGGAAAATGATAGGCAGACTTTTTTATTGTGTTACATCACATGACTTTAAGTGATTTTGTGTGGTCTCAGCTATGATTTCTGAACGTGTATAATACAGCTTCCTCTCTAGACATATTCCAATCTATGTTGTTAGAGTTGCTTCACTTCTACTTTCTGAGCTCTCCTTGTGCATACCATTTGCATTGCCTTTCCTGCAATAATTCTACAATTAAAATGTTTTCCTGAAGTTCTACTGGCTCCACTATGGTAATTTTTTTATCATGCAGTCATTGTTCTTTCACAGTTTCCTCTTTATTCCTTGCATTTTTCGCCTCACTCTATTGTAATCAATCAGTACTGCTGTCTTTCCCCATCCTATTCCATTACTTTAAACCATTTTTCCTTCTCTCTCACAAGCGAACTATATAAAACACCATTTGTCTTATCTATCTCTTACCAAAAAAATATTTGCAGTCTTTCACTGGAAAAAGATTCCCCCTGTCAGGGCATTTTCTTTTGTAATCTTTTATTTTCTCATTCAAGGAAGCCTCACTGCATGCATCCAAGGACTACATGAGTGAAAATTTATGTGAGCAAGGTCAGTCAGTCAATGCATTGTGATATTCTTGGAATTCATATATTTTTGTAGGTTTTAGAATGTCTCTTTCACCTCATTTAAGTTTTATATTAAGGCACTGAAGAAAACATAGGGAAGTACTCATGTATTAACAAAGCTCATTAGGTGTCCTTTTGACAATTTATGACATGGAAAGGAAAGGAAACTGAATTTTGCAGCAGTGAAGAAACCAAACAAGAATCTAATACAATATGCAGCAGTTGTGAAAAGACGGGGGCTATTTTTATGCCTCTCTTAGTAATGATATATGTCATAGAGAAGTGACTTGATTTGCAAGAGTTCACACAACAGTCTGGTGGAGATACAACCTTGTATTTCTGGCTGCTGTTAAAACAAAAAAAAACCTACTTTGATAATGAAAGTTCATTTCTAGTGTGCATAAAATTTGTTAATAATGAATTGTAAAACCATTGCTCAGTCAAGCATTGCCAGAAATCACTACTAGTGAGTTTGCAAGTTAGTATTTAGCACCATCACCAGATACATTAGATTTTCACTTTGTAGTAGAAAAAAAGAGATGGCATACACAGTTCTTTTCACATTCAATCTCCAACAGATGACAGATATTAAAATGAAGGGAAAATAGATAGAAATTAATATGAATATTTTAAACAAAAACTGTGAGATCAATGTGTTTAACCTTATTTAAAGTCAAAGGACTGAAAATTAATTCTGAAAGTCAAACACTTTGAACCTTTTCTTTGATGTTCTATGTCAGTCTTTGTCAGTTTTGTAAGTCTAGTAAAGATTCCACTGTATTTACATAGGACGATGTGTCAAAAACTGCTGTTTCTTTCCTGTTTATTTCTCATATGATTGTTTCTAAATATTGAACTAATAGTTCTGAACTAAGATTTAAGTAAAAGATTATTAATAACTGATCTGATTGTGAAAGAATATCAATAAACCAGCATTTACCCAGTAAATAATTTGTTGTAAATTTTCTTTACTCTTCAATTTCTTTTAAGTGATGGTGTAAGCATTCAAAAACACTATATATGAATTCCTGAGGGGTGTTTGGGGGGGCTTCTAGATTTCAAACATGAAAGCAACTACAAATATCTGCATTGCTTAATAGTTCCCAATGTAAGACTTAGATTAATGAATTTCCTAATCAGTTCAAGCCATTTGATAGCAAAAAGAAAATTTGGAATGATAAAGTCCTAAAAATAGTCCTCCGTGTTGAACTAATTTTATAAACCCAAATGCTTGGATTACTGAAGTTTAAAAACATTTTGCAAGTCATACATTATGCTGGTTTAAATCTTTGCAAGATTAAGAGATTAAGTAGTAAACCTTTTTCTCAGTTATCTTGATTTCCATGTGGATCTTTTGCTTTTGATTTTCTATTTGCATTCAAATTTGAAAACAAATGCCTGAAATACATCTTATCTCTTTGCCATACTTCACGACTCCTTTTAGATTTCAAACAGAATAAAAAGATAGGTGGCAAAATATTACATACCTACATAACCTTTCAGGAAAGCCCTTGTAATGTAAATTTGACCTTGGATTTATCTGGAATCCACATAATGAAAGCTAGAGGTCCTGTGCAAGAGAATAATGAAAAGTAAAGAAAGTGAATATAATCCAGATATAGTTCATAATGTAATTGTACCAAGGCAAATGTCTTGTCATGATGTGAGTTTAAAACCACAAATCAAGTGAAGGTCATTTAATAGTTCTAGACATTCCCTAAAAATATTGCTACTTGTATGGATGATTTAGTGAAACGTACGTAATTCTGTGATTTCTTCTTCTATTCAATGATATTTTCAGTTCTGAAATATTCCTTATTATAATTTTTATTAAACTTATTTGACTTCTAGTTTCTAAACAAACTGAAAGAATATAAAAAATGTGCTTAAATTTATTCAGGAAGCAGCTATGTAAAATCAGTTTCTATTATGTTTATACATTCCCTTTTGTATCATTGTACTTTAAAGAAAATATAAAATAAGGTATTCATACCCTTTTCATAAATTCCTGTACTCTGTACATACGTGTTTATACGTATGTGTGTGTATTTCTAAAAGTTTGGATGTCTTGGTTTTGGTAAGAAAGAATCAATTCTCTTATAAATACAGGACATATTAATATAACCTATAGCCATTTGTTAAAAAAATGAATTAAAGTGTTTTGTAAAATAAATTGTGTGATGTGCATATATATATTCATTATCATTTATTAATATTATTTTCCAGTGCAAAAGATACCCTTCAAGGAAAGACAATATTTTATGAAACTCATTCAGGTGGAATTTCCACAGGTCACATTGGGTTTTAAGTGAAATCCTATTTATTTCATGAATAAACACAAATGGATGGGTAAGTTCCCAGTATGCATTAACTGCAGAGGACTTTCAAATATAAAATTGCTTGAAAAACAAAGTGTAATTTACAAAGAGACGTCTCTTACCTTGTATTATTGGAGAAGAGTAGCTATAGTCTGTGCTATCACTCAATGGGACTACGCAACAGAAAGAAAGTTTAATACTGAAGCGAGGCAGCTTGAGAGAAGGCAACATTGGTTATGTTGGTATACCAGATACACTAGAGTTTAGTAAAAAAATGAAACAAAAGAGGAAGTACTAATGGATGGAGCTGAAGAATTTCAGTCCATAAAATCACATCTGATAATTATAACTTCATTGGCAAAAGAAGACAAGATTGTTGTTGTTCTATTAGAAACGTTGATGACAAAAAAAATACATATATTTTAATTTAATAGTTCTGGAATTAAAAAAAAATGAAAACCAAAACCAAACTAAAACAAACCTGTCGTGGTTTGACCCTGGCTAAATGCCAGGCACCTATGACATCTGCTCTCTATGCTCTCTCCTGCTGCAGTTGTGCAGAGGAGAGTGGAAAACCTAACACAAGCACACCAGACTCATGAGTTAAGATAAGTCACTGGTGGGAGGATGCACAGAAGAAAAGGGCAGAGCAGGCTCCAAACTTAAAGTTGCAAAGTGATTTATTAACCTAACGGAGTTAGAGGATAAATCAGAGGTAAAAATTAGCTCTTAAGAAAACATTTCTTCACTCACCCCCCTTCCCTCTTAAGGCACCATTTCTCCACTCACCCCACTCCCTCCTTCCAACCAATAGATACGGGGCAGGGTGTGGGGTTTTTTCTTAGTCCATCACCACAATTCTTCTGCTACAAACACTGTTTCTCTACTCACCCCTCTCCCTATTAAGACACCTTTTGTTAACTCGCCCCCTCCCTCCTTCTGACCAACAGCTCCGGGGGTGGGGGGGGCAGGGTATGAGGGTTTCCTTTGGTCAGGGTCAGTCCACCAGGGAGAAGTGTCCTCTAGTTAGCCATGGGGTCCCTCCCACGAGAGACAGTCCTCTGTGAACTTCTTTGGCGTGGGTCAATCTCATGAGCAACATACCCACCCGAATTTGCTGCAGTACAAGTTCCTGTCCATAGGGCGCAGACTTCCGAGCCGAGGCCAGGCTGTTTCCATCCCGGGAGCAAGGCCTCTCTCTCTTTCTTGCAAGGCCTTTGCAACTCTCGGTCTCTACTGAGACTCCCACTGGATCACAGCTTCCTGCAGGCATCACCTGCTCTTCTGGAGTGGGCACCTCCCCACAGGCTGTGGGTGGTTCTCTGCACCCCCTAGACCCCATGGGCTGCAAGGGGACCACCTGCTCCACCACGGTCTTCACCACAGCCGGCAGAGGGTTTTCAGCTCTGGCACCTGGAGCACCTCCTCCCCCACCTTCTCCACTGACCTTGGTGCCTCCATGTTGTTTTCCTTCACATATTTTTACCTCCTCCTCCTCCTCTGGCTAAAAAGTAGTGTGTGTTCACATTGTTTTGATTTCTTCTTAAATATGTTTTCACAGAGGCGTAACTAACATCTCTAATTGGCCCAGGTTTGGCCAGAAGCATGTCCATCATCTTCAGAGCCATCAGAGATTGGCTCTGCTGGGCATGGTGAAAAACTTCCAAAACTTTCACACAGGACACACAGGAGTCATCTTTGTACCCCACCCTACTCACTATCAAAAACTGGGCCAAGCAAAACCAACACAAAACCAAAACAAACAAAAATGCATTATGTTTACAGCATATTATTTTCGGATTTTTGAAAATAAATTAACAATGACCAGGCTGGGTGAGGTTTTGAGCCCCCTGGTCTGAAGGAAGGTCTGAAGGAAGGAAGGTATTCAAACCCACCATTGCAGGGTGTTTGAATCTAGATGATCATTAAGATCCCTTCTGAGCCAAATCACTGAGTGATTCTATGAAATAATTCAATTTAATTTACCTTCTGAAAATTCACTGAAGCTCAGAAAGCAAACCGTATCCTAGGCATCAAAAGCAACATGACCAGCAGATCAAGGGAAGCAATTGTCCCCTTCTATTCTGCCCTTATAAGAGACCCCACCTGGAACACTGCGTCCAGGTCTGGGACCTCCAACAAAAGAAAGGCTTGGACATGCCAGAGTAGGTCCAGAGAAGGACCATGAAGATGATAAAAGGGCTGGAGCAACCTCACGCAGGAGGCTGCATCAGTGCTCAGTTGCAGTAATGGTGCATTGGCAGTTTCACCAGCTATTGCTAAATGGCCTGAGGATTGAAACAACAAATGTGAGAAGTCCTAGAAGAGTTCATGTTTTAATTATTGAAATTGCCTTTTCCAGAAAGAGTATTTTCCTTTTCCATGTAATGTATGTTATGAAGCAGTGGGAATGATCATAATTTGGCATGAGTGCTCTTTGAGGTGTATATAAAATTGCTGTACCAATTGTCACCTTAGAAAATCTGTTTTTAGGTTTTATATAAGGGTTTTTTGCAATGGACTGGCTTTTGATATTGATCCTCTTGGGTATCTTTTTGATGAAAGGCAGGCTAAACTTGTATTTAAACATGACAGCTGTCCCAAAAGAGACAAGAAACTGTAAATGACTAAACCCTTGAACGTAATGTGTGACCTGCTAGGAAAGTACAGATATTTGTCTTGTGAAACATTTCAGCTTTTTTAGAGTAGAACAAGGTTCTCACATATATGAGATTTTATATAAATTAGGAAAAATATGAATCCATATGCTTTCTAAAAAGAGACAGTTTATTACAGCAAAGAAAAATGTGTTGATCTACACTGTAGTGATTAAACCATTTGTCAAATACTGTTACTGTTTGTGATAACATTTACAGGTCACACAGAGAAGTTTTCATCTCCCACTAGAATCAGGTATGTGAAATGAAATGTATCCCCCCAAATTCAGTAGACTGATTGAAATTATTAAATTTGTGAAATTATATTAAATTTTCCCAAATTCCTTTCCTTCATTCCACCTTTCAAAATACAATATTATTGCCAAAACCCCTAAAAATAAGGAGCTAATACAGTAGAATAATCGTAGAAGTATGGAATATATGGAGTTGGAAGGGACTCACAAAGATCATTGAAGTCCAGCTCCTGGCCCTTCACCACACCATCCCCAAGAGTCACACCCTGTGCCTGAGAGCATTGTCCAAATTCTTCTTGAATTCTGCCAGGCTGGTACTGTGACCACTTCACTGGGGAGCCTCTTCCACTGCCCAACCACCCTCTGGGTGAAAAACCTTTTCCTGACATCCAACCTAAACCTTCCCTGACACAACTTCAGACCATTCCTTCAGGTCTAGTCATTGGTCACCAGAGAGAAGGCAATGTCTGTCCCACCCCTTCCCCTCAGGAAAGCCCCTAAACAAGGTATCTGTTCAGTAGAGCTGATTGTACTTCATGTATTTTTCAGGGCAATATGGATGTTGCTCATACTCTGCCTCTTTCACTAGCTTTGCTTTGTGAGTCAGAAGAAAGATGAGAAGGTGTGTTAGTGATGCCTTAGGATTTTAGCTTCTATATTTTTTGTGTATAAGGTCCTGTTCCCAGTATTTTTAGACAAAACAATTCCCTTCTAAGCTTGAACCTCAAGGACACCTTGCTGTCTCAGGCCCCATGATATGTAAACAACAGTGAATTGGGGGGACCAAACCTGGAGTAATTGACATCATTACCTGAAGCTGTAATTGGAGGATTAAAGCTCGATATGCAAATGGACAGAATTTATAAAGTATGAAAAACTCATGACCCAGCATCCATTTTGGGTGTAGCCCCTTGAGTGGGCTTTGTCTGCCCTAAATGCACCTTGAAGACCCTCCAATAAATTTAACTGCTTTTTGTTCTCTTAACTTTGTCTAGCCTCTGTTTTGGGTGAGCCCGTCAAGGCATCATTAGAAGTAGGGACCACTTACCTAAACTGCTAAATTAGCTGCATCACACCCACCTTGAACCTCTATATCTACTTTCAGCAGAAGGAATTAGAAAGTCAGGGTGATGAATCTTGGTGCTTAACTTTCTGGCACTGCAGTATCAAGTGTCACAAAATCTGAAATTCATTGTTGGATTTAAACTGTGACCTTTAGAAAGTCAAGTGTTCTTACAGTCCCTGCTGATGAGTGCATGAGTGTAAGCTCTCTGATGAAAATGTGGTTGCCTGTAGTTCGGGGTAAAACTTGACCTCTAGTTTTACAGTGACAAGCTTGATGCTCAGTTCCAAAATTCTCCTGTGAGACTGCTGGATTGATTATCTTGTTAGCTTTAACAACAGGCAAATTGACTGCTTCAGAAAAATCAAAAACAGCTTTTCGTCTAACGTAGTAGAGTAGGAAAATACCAGATATTTTATAAGAATAAGAAATGTGATTTGTATTGAAGCAAACCAAAACAAAGTGTTCTACTAATATACAAAATACATGCCTGATGAAAATAATTAAGAGTTTTGAAATAGTATTACAGAATACAAAATAATGAATCATTAAAATCTATTGTGGTGTTTGCTCCCTTATTTATTGCCATTCCTCAAAAAAAAAAAAAAAAAAGTAAATATGTTCCTGATATGTGATACCTGTGCTCCATGTTACCTTACGCTGATGAGTGACTCTGTAGCAGGTTATGACTATGGAAAATTACCCAGCTTGTTTGCTAATTATAAGGAGTATAAACATGAGCATTTATCATTTTAGGCAACAGACAGTGCATGACCATCCAAAATCTGTAAGGCACTAAGGCTTTGAAGACTAAGAACAATCAGTACAATTTCAGTAGGATGCTTCTTATCTAGCTGTAGACATTTCAGTGTGGGCATATCTGTCTGATGGATATGCGCTTTTTTTTTCTTTCCATCAGGAGTAATTTTGAATCGTGCTTTGGGTTTTCTTGTTGTTGTTTTATTGAGGGGGGGGGTGGTTTGTTGGCTTGGTTTGTTTTTTGTTTTTTTTTTCCAGTTCAATTCAACCAGTGTATTTTAGATGTCTGCTTTAAAGTATGTTGTGCTTTAGTGGTGCCTATTTTGTGCTAACAGCTGTAAAAGTAACCTGGGGTACTACCTCAGATGTCAAAATCTGTGTACGATCAGTGAATTTCTAACAGAATTTATTTAAGGTAAACAGATACACGGACTTATTTAAGGAAATATTTGTTTCCCTTTCCTTCCTCTCTTTTACCCCTGAAACACCAGTACCCAGAAATCCTAGACAGAAAAGTATAGTGTGTGTACAGACCAATTCTTTATCATATTTACAAACTCTGATGAATAATAGTCAAACCATACTGACATGACAATCATTCTGTGTATTCACAGTGAAATCAATGCATCTGGGACATGCTAGAATTACTGTCTTTTCACAGATGAATTGTCCATGCATGGTAGGTCTCTCTGAAGTATCAGGCTTCTACAGCTTTTGTAAATATGTAATATGGTCAGTTTGGGTTTCATAAAAGAGGTCTGTGGAATTTGGTCCCTCCTGGACAAAGGACAATGCCTTTTCTCTGCCTTTTGGAATTATGTTTTATTATGTGCTTTACTCCAAATATTAGCACACCCAGAAGTATATACTTCCAAGCTTTTCTCAGTATGAGTCAGAGTTTGATGATGACAAAGATAAGAACCAGTCTGCAAAGAAAAAAAAAATGTTGCAGCAAGCAAAATTTATGCTTTAATCAGCATCTCCTTCATCTGCTGTGATTCACACATATTGTTTCTGCGAAGTGCAAAGCAGTTTTACTGAAAAGTAAAATAACTGTTTTTCAGTAGCTCAAAAACAAGTGTAGAAGCATTGCTGAGAAGTGTTTCTCCCTTTCCCCAGCTATTTCATGACACCAGGGAAACAAAATAAAACAGAAAAAAAGGTGAAAGAAACACTTATAAACTTCCCATCTTTCCTTCAGATAACAATAATTCTGTGTAGCTCTGCTTCATGGCAGATTCCCTCTGACTTGCACTGCTGTGCTATCTTAAAATGTGTTCAAGGGAATTAACAGGAAAACGAGGCCTTCTGTTTGACATATGAGTTAAAGCAACAGCAGAAGACTGAGATAATCTGTTTTTTCACGTATTCAGTTAGTTGAAAAACTAATATGATAACAAATGAGACAAGGTGTGTTTATTTATATAGAGTTGGGATTTTTTTCCCAGTATTTCCATAAAAGCAGAGTTTGCAATACAAATGGGTTAGAAGTATTCTGCCTTTCTGTTTTCTGCTGCTTGCATACAGGTAAAATGCTTTCCAAAACAAGCAATACCCTATTAGCACCAATAGACTCCATCCAACTCGGTTTAGTAGGTCTGGGCCCATTGCACACAGAGGTAAGTTGAACATGCAAGAAAGTAGGAGTAGAATCTGTGTGAGAAACTATGCCCTTTCTGTTAACAACCTGAAAACTGCTTTGAAAAAATCGGCTAGAAATCACATTTTTTTCAGATTCATTGAGGAAGATTGGCAGTATGATGAATTAGTATGTAGAAGATAATGAGGCTCTCTGCAATGCTATTTTAAGTGCTGAAGTCCTGGCTTATTAACCCAGAATTGTAGGTAGGCTCCCTCTTGCCTTTAGAGTGTTGCAGTTAAGGGAGGGAGGGAGGAGTCAATAAAGCTTTATAGGTATAAATCCATAAAGATGACAAGATAGTAAAATAATGATAGTATCTAGTGGCTTCAGTTAATAATAATGACACTAATAATAGCCCTTGCATCTCTTAAAGTGAAAAAAGCTATGTGTAGCATGAAGCTTGTCTTTGTAATTGTCAGTTAAGTAGATGAAGACAGGTATTCAGCCGAGTCGTGTTTAATCTTTCTCATTTCCCCTCCAAATGGATAATTATGCATCCAGGAGAAATATATAGGAACTCAGGTTAAGATTAAAAAGAGAATGTTGAAATCAGATTGCAAATGAATATCTTGTTTAATCTTTCTCCTTTTTCCTCCAAGTAGATAATTATACATCCAGGAGAAATATATAGGAACTAAGGTTAAGACTTAAAGAGAATTTTGAAATAGATTGCAATTTTTTTTTTTTTTTTTTGAGATCAAAGTCAGGAATAATGATCTTGCCTATGACAACAATTGATGTAAAGATTCCTTGTTAATATGAAAGATATTACTGAATGGCAGGTAATTAAGAAAGTCAATATTTTACTAAAGTGGACTAAAGCTGAGTTATTATCTAACTGGAATATAACTCTTTCAAAGGCAGAATTCAGAGTATGTTATCTATAATGGGATAGTCAAACTGTTATTTTCAAATACTGGATTTCAGTTTTTATGTATATTTCATCTTTAGGAGCATGGAAGGCACCCTACTGTGCACTGATCTCTCACCAGAGAGGAATGCAATACTCGTGCATCCAAGGAGGGCAATATTCCAAGCTATGTACAAAGAAATTGCATTGGTTGGAGGGGAGGGTTGAGAGGATTAATATATAAGAAATAAAGGGGAAAAACTGGTTTAAGTTCTCTTCAAACAGTTGGTTTACCTGAGGCTTAAACCCTGAGGCAGGATGCCAGGTATTAACACTGGCAAAATGCAAATCAGCTCAAAGAAATTTTGATAAGCTCCTAAAATTGCACCTGTCTCACTTGTATTTTATCTGAATCACAGCACCTCAAACAAATCATCTGGTAACACAAGCACCTTTTAGCTTTCCTGAGCCACAGCGTTTACATGAAGGTCACAAACACAATTTTAAACTAACTTAACTATAGGTATAACCAAAGTACAGAAATATCAAGAAACATCTCTCTGTTTACTTCTGTGCTATATAGACCCACAGGGACACAGAAAAACCTCACATTTAAACAGTTTTCTTTCTAATTTACTTTTAATCAGAACCAGGGAAAGGAACGGTAAGCTATTATTTTCCTTTTTTTTCTGTGCACAGGTGGTATGTTTCGTGATACAGCGATTTGGAGAGGAAACACTTCAAAACTTAGCTCAGTGATGAAGGATTTTCTCAGTAGGTGGGATGTGGGAGACATATACAAAGCACTTACTCACAGGCGTAGAATGCCTTGGGATATGAAGCATTATTGAGATTCAGTACAGCCTTCTGATCCATAGGAAAATTCAGGAAAGGCATTGCAATGCTAATTGTCCTTTACAGCAGTTTGTTTTTGGTGGTCTCAAAGGTACCTTTGAGCTAATCAACCCCTTCACACTTCTGCTGCATCTGCTGGTTCATTCCTGCCTGTTAGAGGTGCAGCACTGAATTTCACATTTATGCTTACAAGGTCAAGAGAATTGTTATCATGCAGCCAGTTCATTAGACACTTGTAAAATCTATTTCAGAATGTAATCCAGTGTAAATTCACTAAATACAAAAAATTGGTGGGGGGAGAGGGAGACATATAGAGACAGGAAAGGTGATGTTATAAAAAATTACACGCTGTCATGCTGTGGAGCAAAGCTGCTTACAAGTGCATTTGGCCATCAGATAAGGTAATGGCCTCTAAAAATGGAGAGGCCAAATTAAGAATAAGAGTACATTTATATAAATTCATTACTAACTAATAAATATATTGCAAATATTTTAAAATCAAATGCAGTTTGTTGAAGTTGTGAAAAGCAGCTTATGAAATTCAGTATATTGATCTATGTCTATTTGACAGCCCTGAAATACTTTCTTGTATCACAAAACATATTGAAGTAGAGTTGGGAAACATTTTCAGACTCTTCTTTTTTTTAAAATCATTGTCATACAAAATATACAGTCTCAATAATTCCAAAATTACTAATTTTAGGAAGTTATGCAAAGTTATTTTTTGAGGGAACTTGAAATAAATTACTCACAATAAAATTTCTACTTAATACTAATAAACTGTTGGGGGGGAAAAAGTCAGTTCTTTTGAAAACATCACATTGCCTTTGTTAGATTTTGATTCCTGAATGGATTGCATGAAGTTAAATGTCTCCTTTCTGAACCAAATCTTTCAGTTGATTTGGTGTACTGAGAACACTAAATTAGTTTGACTCATGAAAACACTTGATCTTAGAATCTTTCTAAAGGACTACTAATTTTACATTCTCTAAGAAGTATATTTATAACTGAGTACTGTTTTAGGAATTTTTTTTTGCTACTTACAGACTCAGAACAGCTTACTAGCATTATCTAATCAAAAGCTCACAATTCCCTTGTGAGAGGTAAGCATTAGTATTCTAATCTTACAGATGTAGAGAGCGAGCACAAAAACCTTTGCTTTTGCCCAGAGCCACTGATTCAGTTAAAAAATCAGAAGAATATTCAGAACTTTCTGGTCCCTGACCGTAAGTTTTTCTTCATTCTAATAACACCCTGACCTAGAAGGGGAGAAAAAAAAGAAAAGAAAAAAACCTAGCGAATTTCTTTCACTTTAGGGTAGGAGTTAGTTTCATTTAGTAGGAAGTTTATAGGAAGCTCATCTCTTATAAGAGTAGAGTACATATTTCCTCGCAGTTTTAAATTTCACTTTATTGTGAATCTTCTTTGTCTTCAATAGGGAGGGAAAGATTAACTTTTACTAGCAGAGGACATTGGAACAAAGAGATTAAATGCTCTGAATTGCACATTACCAGTAATCCACTCAGTCTGTCACATCACTTATCGTTGTCTGTGAGATTTATACGTCACCCCCTACGCCTGAAATTCTGTATGGAAGAGAGTTTGGGAAAAAGAGAAAATGCAGCAAACAGGGAGTAGCCATAACATATGCATCCTTCTAGGGTTTGCTACTAGCTCCATTTGAAAATAAGAGAATGTGACAGTCATGAGAAAAGCAGTCCTGGCTCTGTTCACAAATTTGCTGGAACCCCAAGAATATTAGGAAGCTGGAAAGATATTCTTTAAACAGGTTTTCCAGTTCCATTTTGCTGGTTGAATATCTTCGAGCAGCTTGAATAAGGCTGAAAACCTCCTTCATTCAATCTTTTATATATGTTAATAATATACAGATCAAAGCCAAAATCTTTTTATCTAGGTCCTGTCTGGCAAAACAGACCTACACAGTTTTGGTGATTTTTAATTTCACTCTAGGAAAAAAAAAAGTGTAATCTAAGCTAGGAAAACAAAAAACCTAAATCAAGTGTGTCTCCACATCAGGAGTTATCTTATACCTGCAGATGGCATTGTTGATCTTCCACAATTTTGCAAATTGCCTGAGTAACCCAATATGAAAATGCACATCCACACACTCAGAGGCAGCTGGGCAGAGGTACCAATACATAGATTAAAATAAAGATCTACAAAAACAGTGATAATGGCTAGGAAAAGAATTGCACTAAAAATCTGATTGGCATGTTAGTTAATTAAAATTAACAAGGAGGAAGAGCTTAAGGTCACATTAGGGATTACTTTCTGTGACAACTTTTCCTGAGTATTTCACTGTGGGAGGAGGTTAACACCCAATTTATTCATAGTCAAATAACTGTATTTAATCTATTGATGACACAAGCTAATGAAGGACAGGGTGACACAGCAAACTGATGAATGGATAAATCAGGCAAATGCATGGAGCTTAAATTTAAAGGTATATAGGTCTTGTAGGACACTGTACACCTGCTTTGTGAGGACAACAGTAAACTGTTTCCCCTTGCTCCCTGGTAGTCTGGCAAGGTCTAACCTTGATTACTCTGCTTTTACAAGTCTGTGCTGAGGGAGATGGTGGTTTGCAGGAAGTTTAAAACCTGATCTGTTCAACATTTGACAGAAATGTGTTTTACTTTAAAATCCGGGCTGGATCTAACTGTTCACTATTTTACAGCTTGGCTCACTGTTTTTTTACTCTATACCAGGCAGTTACAAACTGCTAACAAATCAGGACTGCAGTATCTACACAGTTATAAATGACTGCCTATCAGGAGAAAAGATGTGTTGTGAAACATCTCTCATCCTCAAAGCATCTCTTCAAAAACTTCAACATTAACAAATTGCCTTCTTTTTTTTTTTTTTTATTTTTCATTTTTCTTTTTTTTAAGATAATATCCCCAAACTTAAACATTAGTGTTTTTTCTTCTAGAATATGATGAAAGAGAAATTATTTATTCCTCTATCTGACATGAGGAAGAAGGTTCTGATTTGGATTTACTTTGAGAAGTGCTGGTGTCCTATATTTCAGGATTTCTTATTTTTCAATATTTTATCCTGGAACAACTCCCACTGCTCTCTAGAATACAGAGACAATTTCATGCCTCAAAAACATTTTTGCAGTGTATGTTTCAGTAATTGGTATTCCACCCATACTGGTATTGAGAAGGAGTTCCTTAAACAATACCACTAATGACACATAAGACTAAACCCAAAAATAAATAGAATTTTATTAGACAGTTCACTGCATGAATATAACTTAGAAAATTTGGAAACAATAGTAATTTACTTTAAAGGGCTAATTTTGCACAGTGGTTTGAAGAGTAAATTTTGAAAGGTTATCAGCCACTGAAAGTATTTGAAAGCCCCTTAATTCTTACAACTGCTGGCATATATTACAGAACTTGTAATATTTTAATTTTTAGGTAAATAGGAGAAAATTTCCACTCTACAGAGAAGAAAATTTACCTGAATTAACTTAACATTTGAAGATAATTCTTCTCATGATCTGGTCATTTTCATAGATATGTAGAGGCTAGAGACATAAATCAGTATTGTTCAAACTCCCGACAATAGGCCCATTCCTGAATATACAAATGGACTTCACAGAGGTTCCTTGAATTTTCAGAGAACTGCAGAGGTGGTTTCATCTCTCATTGTCTTTAGCTTATTTCCTTTCTCCTTCATGATAATTCTTCACGAGAAGAGAGGCAGAACTGTTGTGCTGGAAATGTCATTGGTACATAGGAGGGTTTTTTTTGTTGGGAGGGCTCTCAAAGAACCTTCTTGAAAGAGATCACTGTAAAAATACAATGAAAAAACTCACCAGATTATCCAGTCTCCACTAGTTGCCAGGTAATGATATTCACTTGCAGATTTATGCAGAGTCACTAGTGAAAGGGTGATTATGTACAATCTGTCTTTTACCTGGTCTTTGTTCGTACATGGTTACAGCACTAAAATAAGTCAGGCTAATGAAGTGAATCATGTTTCAGGTACATTTTTGAGAGGCTTTAGGCTTTAAATCAAAACTTTTGTTGCCTCTTAGGTGAAATCTTGGTGTACATGTTTTAATTGCATGATGTAAACCGAAGAATATTGGTCTGGTAATCCCCATTGTGCAATTTCTAGAAGATGTCATTGAGAGAAAACATTAGACACCCACATACGCCTTGAGACACAATCTCTCTTAAAAGAATCTGGGAAGGCTTTAGCTGAACAACTTTATAGAATTTGAAGTGCACATTAAAAATGCAGTGCAGTACTTTGTAAATTCACATCTGAACTGTAGTGACAAAAGGGAGAGAGTGAAGAAATTAGAGCAGTTTAGATAATTTTATTTTTGTCACTTCAGTTAAAACAACAACACATCTTCTGTGACTTTGGACATGAAGAAAACCTAAGTTCTGTATGGTGGGGAAGAAACAGAGCTCTTATTTGAGAAGCAGATACTATAATTTAGGAATGTATGATGTCATTACCAAGGAAAGTAAGCCGAAAACTGCATAGTACAGCTGCTGCCGGAGCGTGCATTGCTAGGTTGTTACTCTAAACATAAGGTCCATAAATAAACAGAAATTCGAAATGTTTCTTCAGTGTTGATTTAAGTTTCTAATCACTCATTTTTGCAATAAAATAATATCAGCATACACACCACTTTTCAATTAACTGTATGGGTATAGTCTCCTGATTGTGCAGCTCTGCAACTGTGTCACTCTGTACTGTCAAGAAGTACTGATTCCACTGTAAGACTCATTCAAGAGACATGGCCAAATAGGAAATTTTGGCTCTTCCACTTTATGCTGTATCTTTTTAGTGTTAACAGGACCTTACTTTGTCCTGAAATAACTGAGTGATAGATTGTCTTGCAAATAAGCAACAGAAAAGAACAGGACTTGCAATGAGGACATAGAAATCCAGTTTCAGAATTATATGCAAGAAAGCTTCAGCAGTGTAATTTTAAACGCCCTATTACTTACGTCTTACATTTCTGTGTAAATCTTTCCAAGTGTCTCAAGTTTTCTGCAGTGCCTGTCCACAGAAAACCCCCTGGTGTTTCTCAGGGATATAAACTGTTTATGGCTGATTTCAAATACTTTATTGAATGGATTATGTATCTTGGAGAAAGCAGGTACAGAACTTGTTTTTCTGATGCCTTCACATTTGTGACATATGACATTTAATAACCTGACTGTGGTTCAGCCTATCAAATGTTCAGCAAACCATGACATAGCATCAAAACATAAAGCTGAAATCTTAAATATGTTATTTGTCGGTTACAAGCTGGACACAAATGTTGAATTCCAAACACAGTTGACAGTAATACTTCTTTGTAGTCACTGCAGTACTTTGTAAATTCTTTATTTGGATTATTTAAGAAATTTAGATAAGTTTCTGTAGAATCAGTATCTCTTAACTCCCAAGGCAGCAGACAACAGCAGTGTCAATATTTGCTGAGGTTTCTTTTTAATATCCTGAATTATATGGAACTGCTGGAACAAATTATGAATTTTAAAACTAAAATAATCTGCTGGCCAGTGATGTGAAACAGTTAAAGCCCTACGTCCATGATTACTTTGCAATACTCCTTTTTATAAGCAAAATATAGCCAGGAAAATTAAAACTGAAACAAAGCAGCCAACCGAATAAACAAATCCACACAAAACCCCCACCCTCAACAAACGAAAATAAAATTAGCTGAAAAAAATCTTCTTATCAATGTGGAGAATCTTATGCATATTCTGAACATCACTGCTGGCTGATATATTTTTTGTTTAATTATGAAACATGAGCTATAAACTACTGACACAAAAGTTCAGAACTCAAAACATTGATCAATAGTAATAGAAAGATTCTTGCATTCAGAAAATTCTGAAGTTGGACATTTGGAAACTGCACTCCTTCTTTGCACAGCTGCCTGCAGTAGAGAAAATGATCTTGTAAATCTTAATCTTTCCATTTTACTTCCTTTTCTTCCTACTGTTCCTTAAATATTTTCCAGAGCTTTAGGCTTAAATCTATCTTTAATAAAACAGTACTTTTTACCTGGTGGTTATGATTCATGAAACCCTTTCCATAGTTAAGTCAGGATACCTCAAAGAAATTATATATGAATTTAAATATCAGTACATCATAGATTTAATTTTCACATGAAAAAAAGTAAATGCTATTTGCAAAACTTTTTTTTAAGCTCTACTTCCCATAAAGTAGCATTTTATCTAGTCTAAATCTCTCCATCTCAAACAAATTCTCTGGAAATACTCCATTTCTCTAATGAAAGTGCACAATGTTTTTGAAAATATTTATCCCATCTCAGCTTATGCCTGATATGAATAGCCATTGCTATTTTCTCCTAAAATGAGCTTGGCCCATGTTAATTGTCAAAACATTATGTTTACAAACTAGCTAGGATATTCTTTTCTCTGTTCTCTCTTTTCAAGGTTAATGTCTTGTTTCCTTTGCATGCTTATTTCCTCAGTGCTGGCACCATACCCCAAAGCTTATTTAATTTGCCATAAATTCACAGAAGTTAAAGAAAGAAAAGACCTATTAGGTTATTTTGTCTGCCTCTCTGTCCATTCAGGATTGATTCTTATTGTTCATTCACAAATGTTTTGATCAGTTTAAGATCAGTTAAAATGTTCCATGTGCTGGAGTTTCTGGCATTTATTACCTTTGGGAGGTTTTTTTTGGGGTTGTTTTTTTTTCTGCAGTCTGATAGATTTTTCTTTCAGGAAGTTTTATTAAATGTTCTTGGCTTCAAATTGGCATATTCCCTTTCAGTGAAATGTGGTCTTATTTTTCTCTCTAGCTTTAGTAGAGCAAGTTAAATCAAGTCAAAGACTCTGAGTCACCTCATTTCCATTTAAACACTCTGTTTCCTTTGAACACTTAATAGTCTGAATTACAAAGCCTAGATCCATGGGTTTCATTTTTTATTTTGTAATAGAATACTCTCCTGTACTTTCTTGTATTGTCAGTTGCTCCAGTTATATTCTTTACAAATGTACTGTCCTTTATTTTCATTGATTTTACAACCACTTTATCTCATATACCCTCTGCAACTGTTTGAGTTACTCAGATTCATAACTCCCGACTGGACTTTGAGAGTAAGCACTTTTGCAGTCAGTCTTAAAAGGGAAAAATGGAGTTCAAAATTCCAGAAGGTGCTAATAGGACTTTCCGAAGGTCTTGGGCTGAGCACTCTTCAAAGGCTCTCAGTAGTTAGTAGAGAAAGCTGAAAATCTGGGGAAATTTTAAGAGCAGAATACAAATTATATTTGTCTTTTGAAAATTAGTATTTAGTTAAATCCCTAAAGATGTTTCAGCTCTGCAGTTAAACTGAAAAACTTCCTTTTCTTCCTCTGCTTAGTCTGTGGTCCTTTAACTGGGTCTAATTTGAAAGGGACAATACAGTTATTCCTCAAGAAAAAATTGAGTGACCTCTATAAACATAAGGACCAGGACAAAAGAGACCTCATGCAGTTTGGAAAGGGAACATGCAGGAGGTTTTGCACCGTGCTTCAGAACAGGCTGTGAATGAATAGGCTGAGTACTGCTGCTAGTGCTGGTATTCAGGGGTGGTTTTGGGGGATGCCAGGCTGAATATGAACCAACAACCTGCTCTCATGGTAAGCAACACAAACCACAAGCTGCATTGCTTTAGTAGGGCTGTGGTTTGTGCAGTAGGGCGGTACTTAGGGCCCTTCAGTGGGTGACAGTGAGGCTGCAACAGGAATAGTACACTCAGTAGTTGGCCACCAGTTGAAGAGAAACAGAAACTGGAAGGAATCACATGGAAGAACAGCAAGATATTTAACCTATGGTATATGTCTGATGGAGACAGGATGATAGGGCTGGTCCTGTTTAGTCTGACAGAGAGGTGAGAGGCTACAGGGTGAACTAACAGTTGCTGACTATTAGCTGAAAGTTTGCTACAGTGATAATGGACCAAAACTTTTCCCGATAGTAGCAGGCAAGAGACCATAACCACAAATTATTGCTTGGGAGTTATAAAGTGGACTTTAGGAAAAAGCTCACCACCAAGGGGGTAATGAAATAGAGATTATTGCCCTGACAAATGGGACAATTAGTCCCTGGAGTTTTCAAGCCTCATCTAAACAAAATTGTAGCTGACCTCGTCTATCATTGGCAATAGGTCTCTTTCAAATAACAGAGGACCTCCCCATGTCATTTTTCATCTAACACTTTTGTGATTCTACAAAATTCTGAATGCTGTAATTCTGAGAAACCTAGAAATCAGAATGCTGACAGAAACAAGGTGATGCTTCCTGAGCATTTTGTTGGGAAGGATTTTCAATATGTTGTCAATATGCTTCTGTCCTGACTTATGTCTGTCCACTTCCTGCCCTGAAGTAATGCCCTGAAGGCTCTGTATTGCTAGACTGATGGTCTACCTTGGGCATCAATGGATGTGAATTTATTTATGCTTGTTTTGTGCAGAGGGTTTGACTTAAAACAACTCAGGAAAACATTGCTGCCAGTGTGGACCTTAAATTAACCTTGAACATAATTTTCCTATTCCTGCTGGTATCTTTAGCTTTCCACATAATTGGACACGAAACTGTCATAATAAATATTGTTGGTCAAAAGCAAACTGATTCAAGAGTCTACTTTACTCACCAAAACATTTTAAAGAAAAACACTTTGCTCTCTCAGACTTATTATCCATTTCTACTGTAGAAATTAAAGGTAATATTCCTATTAACTTCAATAGTTTAGGATCAAGATCTTGTTGAGATTCATTAAAAAGTAATAATAACAGATAAAGAATGGGTCAGCAACATTTTGCTCTTTAAATTGCTTATCCTCTGTTTCTTTTTTAGCAATAAATGATATTGGATTTCCTAAAAACAACATAACCCCAAATGCCAGTTTTATCTTCAAGAAGAGAACTCTGCATGTTTTAAATCAGGGAGGAACATAAGGCAAGTATATATGCTTCTTCTTATTTGAGGTAGGTATGGACTTGCATTAAGCACTACAAAACCAATGGCAAGATGGTCTCACTGATCTGCAGAGAAGTCATATGCTTAATTAAAGACTGATACATATTTAGAACCCAAAATGAGGAGAAGGTTCTGTGATGAGTTGCACAGAGCTGTGGCATCTAGAAGTCAAAAACATCTGCTTGTTCAAGAACTGAAAAATCCTTTGAATTTAACAAAGAATATTTTCTGTAGTGAATCTGCAGATTTTTTAATATCATTTGGAGAGATTAATAGGTTAGCCAAACTCCTAATTTCACAGTTTAGTGGAAATGTTATATTTGTTCATCATGTCTGCAAATATAAGTAACAAATCTGGCTATCACACTATACGATGAAATGGTAGATTTACCAGGTAAGAGAAATATAACATATTCTATAGTCTTAAAATGTTCTATAGATGTTGGGTAATTAATACTCAGAAGAAGAAACTTGTAAGGTAGTAGCAAAATATAAATCTATCAAGGCAGAGACTCTAAATGACTTTCCATGAACTGCAGAGAAAGTAACTCTAAGAGCCAAGATTAAAAATGTTAAAAATGTGGCTTTTTGCCCTGTACTCAGCCTGCATAAAATTTGAAATTCAACTACTATTTTACAAGGAAATTGCATTTTCAATGTTTATCATAGCAACTGTTTAATTGTGTTATTTAAAAGATAATATAACACATTATAATCCCTATCACATATTTATTTTGAGGAAAGTTTTAATAACTTCACGGAAGTTTTAATGTCTTAAGATATTTTGTGTAGAGGGTGGTAAGAAAACATAGAATACAGGCAAAATTTTAGATAATTTCTTTCCTTTCAGTTGTCGCATCAAACTAAAATAATTCCTTCCTTCTGAGGAACTTTTTCTTCTGGGTAACACTGAGAGCCATGAAGAATTAGAAAAAGATGATCCTTGAGTTCTTTAAATTTATTCAACATGCAAAAATGTGCCCTGTTCAGAGACTATTTATATCAGTTTTTTTCTTCATGCTTGATGTGGGAAAGAAGTGGATGAGAAACTACACAAAACTGCTCCAGCATGATTCCTTTCCATGGACTGGTCACAAAACATGCCTGTACACAGTGTGGGCCAACAGTGTCTAGGTGGCCCTGCCTGAGGAGGAAGTTTGGAACAGATGACCTCCAGATGTTCCTTTCAACTACAGTTATTCTGTGATTCCATAACAGTGTCATTTTTTGTTAAAAAATTTATTAAAACAAACATATCTTTGTCTTTTAGGGAGGGAATTGAGGTTGGATTTTTTGGGGAGTGAACTCTGATAATTCAGAAAAGACCATTACTATCTGTATTTTAAAACCAATTGCAATGGAATGCTGAAGATAAAGACAATTTTGTTTGCAAAAATTATATTTTATACATGAATAAAGGAAGTAAAGATTCGGATTGTTTGGTGGTTTTTTTTTTCCCAGGTGGAGTAAATGTGTAGAACACAACATCTATACATGTGTAAAAGGGTTTAAAAGGGTGAGGGTCTCTAAGGAAAAAGGTAAATGATGAAGCTCAAAGACAGAGAACATAGGAATGATTCCATTCTGGAATGAATAATGCACAGATCACAGATTCCTGTGAAAGAAGACAGTCACTGTTTTTGTGCTCTGACTGTCCTAATGTCCTGGGAGAAGGGGTGTATGAAACAGAAATCAATCCACATCCTTTGGTAGAAAACTCCAATTAAAAGAGGAACATCAGAGAGTACCATTCACTTTTTCTTAGAACCACATAGTAGTAGATTTGTATTGCCATAGAATCAAAATTTAGTTGTAAAAACTATTAAGATTTTGAGGTTTTCAAAATTCACCTTTCTAAAGGGAGTCCTTAAATCTGACGTCTATATTTAAGAGTTTTGCCTTTCTTTATTACTTTCATTCCTGGTTACATGGTGTAATTCAAAGGAATCAAATATCATTAGTTTATCTATGGTTACAGATTAAAGTTTATGTTCCAAGATTTGAAAATATAGCTTTTCCTTTAGAGCAAATTTTCACTGTGGAAGTTTCATTACATATTATGTTATGTTACATTCTTCATGGCTTTTATATAAACAATATATTTGTCTATCAGACACTTTCTGTCACTCTATTGGCCTCAATGTGAAATCAAGGACAGTATTTAAAACTGCAGTTAGCACTTATAATTTTCTTGATTTTTGTCAGATCACTTTCCAGTTTTGTCAGACCAATTTGTTTCTATACTACTATTTATGAAGCTACCTGCTCCAAAAGTCTGCAAGCTCTTCAAATGATAAACTTTTCTGTCATTTTGATTCTTATTTTATGAGCTTTCGAGACACTATTCCCAGCAAAAGTTACATGTGGCCTACATGTCATTTGTAGTTTAGATTCTCAGTGTGAAAAGTACCTTCCACTAGCTTTTAAATCAAAATTACCACCAGTGTCAGATTCCTGGCAATCACAGCAATTCAATTATTTCCTGATAGCAGAATGACATATCCTCCTGACTATGTTTTCATTAAATACCTAAAAAGTATAAATCCCAGCAATTTGTCATTCTTCTGGGTTATAATCTATAGTGTGTCAGAAAGCTTTTAGTCTTTTGTTATAATAATAACTATATTTATTTTTCAGTACTTCACAGTAATGATCTATATATAATGCCCTCCAACACAAAGATTGAAACTTGGTTCAGTGTAATTGTAGTGGTCTTGTATTACTTAGGCACTTTCATAATTTATTATCAATTTCTATTCTAAACATCTATGTGCAATTATGTGCGTCAAAGACTTTTTTGCTGAACTTCCCAGACTGATGAGACCAGCAGCAAACATTGGTTTGACAGCTAAAGGCTAAGAATTCTGCTTGCATGCATGGTGCTTTTTCTTACTAGTACTGAACCTAAAAACAAACCATAGCCACTCACCTGTTTGGGCCTTCCACACATGTGCTTTGCAGATGCATCGTTATCCGCTCTGCCATCTGCTTTTCTACTATGGAAAAGGAAACATAACGACAAAATCCTGATTGTAGTCCATACTAGACATTTCAGAATATATTAAAAATATTATTTTATTTGAGTATTAATTTTTGCTACCTCTATGCATTCAAAATGTCACATTTTTTTTGTTTTTTGGGTTGGTTTTAGTGACAGTTGTAAAAGAGACAAATAATGCTCTTATCTAATAGACAATTTCTTCTCCAGAAGGTTCTCTCATTAGATGTTTCTTTGTATTTATACATATGCCTTTTATTTAGTTGTGAATTATTCTCTGTATTTTCTCTAGACATTTCATCTTTGTAACTATTCAGGGAAATGTTGCTTTTTAATTTTCTTAGATTAATATTCAATATCAACCTACTTATTTCTTTATTATTTATTTATTTCTAAATCACTCACAACTTGTGCTTGACAGTGAAGTAGTCTTAATTTGTTCATTTGTTCTACTGCTCCCACACTATTGCAATTCAGCACCCATGGAGTGTCAGCAGAAATCTATTTATCAGCTGCATCTTGTTCAACATACCATCGCAGAGTTCCTAAACAGCAACAACAAAAAATCACATTCCGTTCTATCAGACATTCATTGGCTCCCAGACTGCAACAAAAATTGTTTTCGTGGAGCTTTATGCAGCTTTCTCTTCATTCACTTTTACTACCATATGTTTTTTCTTCACTTTTAATCAACCCCATAGCACATTCTGAGCAAGCAAAATCCAAATTTCTGCTCACCCTGTACTGCCTATTAATGAAGGTCTCCCTTCTATATAGTTTTTTCCTATAGCTTGGCTGTAAAGAAGTAGTATATACATAGAAATGTATTATGCTGTCAATTTGCTTATGTAGGTAGATGATGCAGGGAAGAAGAAAAGAGGGGGAAGAAAAGCTTCAAATGGAGAGGAAAACCGTTATGATGAAGTTGAAAGACAGGAAATATAACAGGGCAGATACCCATTATAACACATTACGTATGAGTCTTAAACACATTAGTATGATCTGTGCTACCATTATCTCTGTCCCCAAAAAATCCTCAGTAAAGAAAGTTTCAAGCAACATCAAACAGAAGGATGATTTCAAGAGGAATAAAAAGTTATAATCAGGATATTTAATCAATGCCTCTGAGTATATTTACACTAGAGGACACTAACTGTTTGGCACAGACAGTAAGAATACTTTATCCTAGATGACTGCAGAGTCTGTGTGGCAAAAGGATTAAATTAATTGGGGAGATTCAGAAGAAGCAAATCTCCAGGATCAGGCAGAATTCAAGCCAAGTTATTTGCAGGACAACAGAACTAATGACATTCACAATGGAGAGAAATCAAACATAAAGGTCTCTAAAGACTAAGAAGGTGAAATAAGGAAGCAAAAGCAATTCTATAACTTTCAGCCACTGAAATATGAGTCTGATCAGCAGAAATCAGGACTGTATCTGTGTGCAAGGTCTGAAAGAAAGTTAATAAAGGAAAACAAAGAAACATTCGGGGTTGGAGTTATGTTGATTTCCAAGCAATGCACATGCCAAAAAAAAAAACAAAGGCAAAACTTATTTTATCCTACCTGCTTCTTACTATAAGTCAGATGGTTTGTCTTATGGTGGAGACAATATTAGTGCACACACAGTGCCACTAAAATACTCTGCATGACACCATCCATTCACACAACCCAGGAATACCTGAAGCCCAGCCCTTAACACCATTTTGATGTGATGGATATCTCCAGCATTATATCACATGGGATAAAGATCTATTTTTTCTAGGCTTTCAATAGTGTTTCACAATAAACAACATATGAGGTATTACTTTTAAATTTCAAGCCATTTGATGGAATTATTCCTCAAGGAAATCAGTTGCTGTTACTATGCATCACCATTTTATTTCAAATTCATAAATCCGTATTGATTTTCTGTGGCATATAATATTTGGGTAATAGCTCAAACAAAACCCATCTGGCATAATCAGCAGGGATGCTGAATTTAGTGAATCAGACTGAAAAGTTACAATATGCTGTGTCAGTAACAACATGTCAGCTATTCAAGAAGTAATAATTAAATCACAAAAAAAGAGAGGAATAAAATAATAATTTAGATAGAAAAAGATGAAGAAACAAAACAAGAGATTATTGCACAAACAAATGTACACAATAAAGGTCTAAGTTTGAGGAAGAAGAGCATTTAATAATTAATAAACATATAGGATGGCACTTGATTTACATAGACAATGTAGGCATTTATTACATTATATAAAGCAGGGAGATATTGCTTGGATTTCCTAACCTGTATTCTAAGAAGGAAAGTGAGTGCTATAGATATCTGATATTCATGAAGTTCCTACACTGGAAGGAATATCACCACATTTGCTTATAATTTAATATTTGCTTCAATGCTAAAGGTAGCAAAATAAAAACACATCTAGAGCAGTTAAAGAACCTTCTATTAGAACTCAGAAAAATACATTTGTCAAGTATCACCCTCTGGCTTCATTTTAGGCATGAGTAAATACGTAATCTTTGATTCCTAGGTAGTTTTTGGCAAAATGAAGTTCAGCAAAATTCGTCTGTTAGTAAGAAATGAATAAGGAAGACTAAAATACTTTTATTCTTTCCTCTTTCAAAGCAAGTGGCACACACACCTTAGCAAGGCTGCTATCACAAGTAAAGTTGGTATATTATGGTTTTGGAATGGTGTAGTTAGAGGTATGAAACAACAGCAAACATTTGTTCAGTCTCTTGAGTTAGACTAGGACATGTATATAACAACTGCTGGTGCTTTGTAGTGTGGAGTGCACCTCCAGATAACAGTGTTTTATGACAATACGGAGAGAAATAAAGTACTACATTAAAAATGTGCTTCTAGTACATCCCTACATAACAAGTTTTGGTGGTTTTTGTTGAGATTTTTGTTTGTTTGTTGTTTCTTTTTTCTGAATAGACAACAAAATTTAGCTTTTAGAGAACTTTTTGAGAGCAATTAGAGAACTTTTTGAGAGCAATTATTTAAGCTCTCTTAAACACTGCATAGGAGACAGGTTACACAGATATAGGTTATATGCTGAGGTATATGGCAGTTGAATAAAATGGGAATTAATATTATTGATTCAAGATAAAGTGGTTTAAATTTCGGAGAAAATTATTCGTAGTTCTGCAGCCTACAAGGGTACATACCATACCATGCCTTCACTAAAGTTAGTAATTCCAAGGTTAGCTAAAATATTCAAACTAAGAAAAGGATACAAGTACCTTCCAACCACAACTTCTAATCTTAAGACTATGAGAGCCTGAGATACTGGTAAATTAAGATCTCTACTGCCACGATGCCTCTGTGCTCTCATCCTATCTCTCAGTTTCTAATAATTTTTTAGATTACCCATATGGCAAAAGATAAATTTTTCAGTTTGGCAGCCCAATTAAACTTGTTTCTGTTCTTTTTAACAGACATGCTCGCAATTTTATTCAAATATTTTATACAATAAAAGTAAAACCAATACACTGCATTGCAACATTTAAATCAGAAAATCATATTTAATAGAGTTAATTTCAGCATCATGGTTGGAGCCTGCCATCTGTCCTCCATTTCGTGGGGTTATCAGGAGCTTTTGAGAAAATCTGAAAACAACATGGAAACAGTATTGCACTTTCATTCTGAATTAATTTTGCAACTAAAAAGCCATACTGTTTATGATTTCTAAATAGTCAGTTTGGCTCATTAAAAGTGAATAACAAATAACAGAACAGCAAGGTAATAGAATAAAAATTCAATTTAAATCAAGAGAGAGCTTTACTACTGACTGTAACAGACATTAGATTTAACCTGGTAGAAAGATGAAAGAAAGATGAAACTTTTCTCACACTGAAACTTAGTGTGAGATTTTTGATGTCCTGATTTTTTGTTGTGAAATAGTTATACAAAATTTAAACCAGAGCCTCAACCCTAGAGGATGCATACTTAAGAAGAAGATTTTGTCAATTCAAAGATCTACTTATTTTCTTTGCTGGAATGTTTCAATTGAAACAAAAGTTATATGGAAAAGCACAGAAAATATTTTTTTTTAAATTTAAATTTAGAGCTGGAATCCGGAGTACACACATGGAAATATAGACATAGCTTATTGAAATCAGTCTGCTAGTTATGAATTACTGCATTTTAAATATACATCTTTGCTTCAGAACATTAGATTAGAGCCAAATGTAAACTCAAGGGCTTGTTTCCCCCATATAATTTAGTGGTGTGTTTGAACTGTGTAAAGAATTTCTGAGCAAGCTGCTATATCCACACTGAGTAGCAGTGAAATAGCATCCCGAGGCAAAGATAAGTAGCAATTCTGCAGCACTGGTTTGCTTGCAACTTTTTAGTACTTCTTTATGATGCTTCAATGGACAGACACCAAATACACTCGAAAAGGGTAGATTTTGGAAAATAGGGTTGTATCTAGTTTTTGCATTCTTAAGCTAAAGCTAAATGCATTGTTTGAGCACATAATTAATTTACAGTCATATTCTGCAGTATTTTTACTTTTGCAGTTTGCATTTCCTTTAATTTAGAATGCATGTTTGTGTACAGAATTGGCACCAGAGTTACAGTGTTAAAAATGAAGTGTCAAAAGTGCTGTCTAATGTGCTTACCAATGGGGTTTCCCTCAGCTGAAGCCCAGACAAATACAGGTGATGGTATGTATTTAGTATATCCTCATCATTGGCTCAGGATTTAACCTAGATATGGATCCAACTAGTGGGGCTGAGAAACTCTTCTGGGCTCACCATTGCCAGTTTGTCAGAGAGTTGCTGAACCAAGAGAGCAATGAAATCTCTGTAGCCTAAAATTTCAAGTGATCAGAGCCCTAATTTCTCTTAATGTGTCCTGTTTATCCACAGCTCTGACTTAGGTATTGGATATTTTTAAGGGGAAAAGCTGTAACTTTGACATTTGTTGTATTAATTCTTTTAATATTAGTTGCTTTATTATTGTCTGTCTGTCTGTCTATCTATCTATCAACCTACCTACCTACCTGCTTGCTTGTTATTAGTAGCACTTGGTGTGAAGTGTTAATGATACCATGCCTGTAAGGCCCCTATGTTTTCTATTATTTTGATTATTTTAAATGTAGAAAAGAATGTATGACACATTAAAAAAAAAAGAAAAAACCAAAACCCCAACAATAACCAAATATTAAAACTAAAACAAAAAAAAAAATTAAAAAGACAGATAGTTTTATGTGTCAAGGCTAGACCTTGAGAAGGATTAGTATTTCCTTGAACAAGGAAATTCTGAAACTCATGACCTTGATGAGCTGAAAGAACTTTATTTTCTTTTATTCTTCTTCTTTTTTTTTTCTTTCTTCCTTTTTTTTTTTTTTTTTTTTCTTTCTGTAGCTAAGTCAAAGCTGCTTATTCTCCTGGGTGTTTTTTACTTTTGTTTTCTGGACTGCATGTAAAATTGCCTCAATAGATCACAGCCAATGAAATCTGAGGCTGAAATAGGGGATTCATAACATTAGCAGAGGGAAATAGATATGTGAAAGAAGAATAAAAATGCTATATACCAGGCATAATATTAGGACTTCTACATAAAGAATTTGAAGCTAAGCTAATGTATTTCTGTACTCTTCCATGCATGCAGATAAGGATTTTAAAATTTTTTAAAAATTTCTCTTGTTACCTCACTTAAAATTCTCTTTAAGAGATGAGCAATGGGAAACCAACAAATCAAGCTATTAAATGTTTGAAAATACAATTTTATATAGGAGATATATTATTCAATTCCACTTTTGCTGAAGTGAATGAGTAATAGGACATGGTAATAGGATAAGGTCTGAAATTCTACAGTTTCATCTGTTTATTTTAGGTTTTGGATCTAAGTCAGATTTTGTAGAGAATTATTTTTAAATAATTTTCTTGCTTCCTGTTTGCCTTGCTCTTGTAGAATATTCAGGGTCTTGTGACAGAGAAAGAGATTTTAGTTTGTTTCTGCAAGGTAAATTAATTAAATAAAATAGAATACAGATTTCAACCCTAATAAATCTGACCGTATTAAGACCGGGTCACTTTTATCACTCTTCCAATGAAGCCAGGGTGGATTGATCCTAAAGACTTTTTAATTACTGTGCATGACATTAGAAATATTTTTTCTATCCTACGCTATTAAACTGATTGCTTAAGCATGAAAATCTATGTACCCTGTATTAACCAGCACAAGTTGGTTTGTTAGTGTAAAAGACAACTGATGGACTGTCACATAGGTTTCACAAGAGAGACTGAATTGCACTGCTGCAATATTCAATAGATTATGAAATATAATCACAGTATGCAACAAAGAATGTGGTGCATCTAAATATCCTAAGGATTTTATGATATGGCCATGTAAAATGTATTCATGAATCAATATATTCAGAACTAGGGACTATTTATATGCAATTTTCTTATGGTACTCTTTATACTTACTGATGTCAGCATTATATCTGGAACAAAGCAGTGGCTACAATTCCAAGTTCATTCTTTTTCTTATGAACACGGCCTGTCTGAACATTGCAGGTGCTCCTTGATACAGATCTTCTAAAGATTTTAGTCCTTTAAAATCTAGATCCTGAATCTGCAGAAATGAACTCAGAGCAATAATTCTGTATCGGGTAAAGTTATCTTTCAAGTCTGCAAGCCAGAGTAGTGAGGATTTTTTTTATTTTTTAAAATAATCTAATCAAGTGTTCCTCCATGTGTTTGGAAGCTATAGTAGCAAGGAGGCTGGGATTATATTCACACTACTGAATTGAAACTATTAACAACCCTTACATTATCCTGCAGGTCACTTACTATAGAGGACAAAGTTGTAAATCTAGCGAGCATCCTTTAGACACCAAGGCAAAGGTTAAAACAGGCCATAGAGAACAAACAGCTAAACTGTTCCCATGGGAGCTTTCTATGCACAGTATGTTGGTGGGATATGAGTTTCCACAGCAACCACAGGCTCAGTATCAGAGCATAACCCTCCTAAATTATGCAATATACTTATGATTCCATAAGCCTGGCTAGTATATTTGTATGGCCTCCTCACCTATTATGGTACTGAATATATTTTTCTCCTCTCCTTGCTTTACTTTAAAGCTAGATTCCTAAGGAACCTCATAAACCATAAGAGCTGCTAAACTTATGTAAGTGACTGACATGTACACATTAGATAAACCAATACACTCATGGTTTTGGCAATTTCAGGAAGTCATCTTTACGTGAGAATTAACAGATTTTCATTAATTTCTACAAGGTGTCATTTTATAAACAATGGTGAGAAGAACTGGAAAAAGTTTCCTTTTCTTTGTTCATATCTCTTTTTAAAGGAATAAGAAATTTTATCTCCAGTACTGTAAAAATGGTTCATTTTGTTAATATATCCTCACCTATTTCTCCATCAGCACGGAGGGTAGCCACATATAATCAACTTTAAAGGAGAGATTTCTGGAAATGCCATTGTTTATAATTAAAAATTCAAATATCTTTCAAAAAATTGTTACTTCAAGCAGTATATAGTCCCAGAGCCTGCATATGTATTTCTATAATACGTCAGTAATAGGGCTAATGACTTATTATCATGCTACACTATCACCTAAAGTCTTATTGTCAAAGCTGCTTCAACAAAGCTGATGAGTCGAACTTTTAATCAGAGAGATTTCATTCTAAATAAATTAAAAAAAAGGGGAATAAATAGGTGTGATTATTCCTGGAGCACAGCTAAGTGAAGGAAATGAAAGTGCTTATGGTCTGTCTTGCTCCAGTTAACAAAATAATTAAGTATATGCTGAACTTAAATAAAATTGATTTCATATCAAACTACATTTCTTAAGGTATGACCTTGAGTGTGAAGCTAACTTCAGTTGCACAGCTCAGCTTGATACTCTTTGGATAACACAAGCTCTTGTGTCGGGTTGGTGTGTGCATTACATGGTTTGAACTGTACAAATCCCAATAGTTTATTAGAGATTGGCATTGAAAGCCTTACTGGGATCTGTGGCTCCTGTACCAGAGCTTTCCTTCACACCTTCATTTTTGGGGGACAAAGAAAGAAAAAAGTCCCATTTAGCGGAAAAGCTAAAAGGATGGCTCTCAAAAAATAATTAAAATTATGTCTGAAATAGAATCAAGAATTCATTCATCACAATCTTAAGCATATCTTCTTAGAAATCCAACTAGTAGGCAATGGAGAGACTTCTTTGCAAAGTGATATAACAGTTTGTGTGGACAAGCTAAATAGATATACATATTACAAAAGCCAGATGCTTTGTTTTTGATCTGCTTAGGTTGCAGCCTTGACTTCTGGAAACTAAAGCACTGGACTTCTGTGTATTAAATTAAGTTTGTGGAAAGACCACACAGTTGATGCAACAAAAAGAATTATCTGTCAATTCCTTCTCTTTTATAAATCCCATGCTATATGCTGTGTTTTAGAAAGATAAATATATCACTTTATACTGCAAACATTAATTTATTAAATACTGTACAAGAACTGAATAAAGTCTCATTTGTAGATGAGACTGAGAGAAGTCTATCACTAAATGAGTCTATCATTATAACTGAATATATGTTTTATGCTTTAAAGCCACTTTTCAAAACGCAGTAACGCTTGCAAGCATGTTTGTGCATATTTGTAATTCACAGACGTTTTCATTTTACAAAATGTTGAAGTATCTGTTTATTTGTTTTGGATTGGTCAGAGTTTTATTTTATTTTGGTTTGGTTTCAGGAAGGAAGGAAGGAAGGAAGGAAGGAAGGAAGGAAGGAAGGAAGGAAGGAAGGAAGGAAGGAAAAGGGAGAGAAAAAGAAAGGAAGAAAGAAAGAAAAATTTCTTGCTTTGCACAAATCCTAAACTGAGCTGGAATGAGACTATACCTGTTACAGATAATAGTAATATATTCATTGTTTATTGTAATAATTTATCAGACTCTTAAACTTCTAGACAATGTCCTAAATCCACATAATATTATTGGACTCCATTCCTCTCACTGGAATCTCTGATGCAGCTGAATATGATAGATCAACATAAGTCAAAAATTTGCAATCAAAGCTCAAGTAAAAAAATATTTTGTGTGAAAATTTGTCCCCATTTTAATGGACATGCTATAGAAACATTTTTGGGAGTTAAAGGATAAAAATAGATCTTATTTTGTCTAAATAAAACTTCTGTCACAGACTTCCTTTGAGACTTGTAAAACCCCCTCTAATGCCCTTTTTCCATGCTCTCTGATTCTGTGTTCTCTGACTTATCTGTCATTCTTTTTTCATTTTTCTGATAAAAAGGTGTCATTTCTTTGGGGCAAAGGTTACTTTTTTCTTCTTTATTCATATTCAGTTCTTTTGACTTATGTGGGTTCACAGAATAAGTTTTCCCTGATACAAAAATTGTTAGGGCAAAAAGCAGAAAAAAAAGAGAAAAAATCCCGATTAATAATAACAAAAGAAGACAAAGAAATAAAAAGAAAAGGAATAAATTTGGGAAAGGATGAGAAAATCTCTAAGAGGTCACAGACTTGAAATGACCATGAAGATACAAATTATGCACACACTATTTCAAAGAAAGGTAATGATAGGCAAAACACAATGCAGCTCACCAAATATAACTATAAAGCAATATATGACAAAAGATATCACACACAAAGAAGCAACAGAAGAGTCTGACAATTGGTAAAACAAAAATTCATTTAAAAAAACACAAAATATATTTAGAAAAACAGAACTTAGGCAACAAACCTTCTGGAAAAGTGCAGTTAATTAAAAGAGGGAATATTTGTGTAATTCATGCATGAATACTTTGTGATTTTGTCCTCCATACTACAGATGAAAATAGCCCACCTTGTGAGAGCCAAAGAAAGGTATACTAAGTATTTTTGAAGAAAGTGTACCCATATATGTGTTTAAGCCTAAGTGTACAGAAGCATCACGGTGAGTTGAGAAGGGAAATGGTAAAAACCAAGAAAATAGATCTTTCAAACCCCAGGCACATAATTGAAATACTAAACAACTTCTGTCTTGCCTTAAGTAAAAATATAAGTATTTTTTAATGAATAAACCCATTAATCCAGATCTATTTTTATTGAAATTACTGCAGATATTTTGCAGCTTTCATCTCATATATTTTAACAAAATATTTAACTTCTGGGGTCAATTTTATTAAATTTGGAACAAAACAGTGGGTTTAAGATGGGACTAAAATATGAACAAAGATGTAACTAATATACACAAGGTGGGTACTTAATATAGAAATGTTTGAGTTAGGTTGTATGGAGATTATTTTATACAGTATCTATAAGGTATGTACATATATATTATTATATTTGATTTTTTTTTCACTGAGTGATAATGAAAATAGAAGTAAGTTTTCTTATTAACAAGCCTCTAAGCCATCTGTCCTTGAGACACTGTATTTAGAAAACTGACTTGTAGACCTTATCTGGAAAAATCTGGTTAAGGATTAGATTTGTCCATGATTAGTCACATTTTCTTCAGTTGTTATTTGTAGATGAATTTTAGGTACCTTTTCATCAGTGTTTTATTAAACATCATTTCCTTTTAAAAGCTGTTCAAAACAGTGCTATAAACATTCAGGTAACAAAGTGCATTTGCTTTTTCTTCATTCTATTTTGTCAAGCTTGAATGAAACTTAAAAGCTGATAGTCCTATTCCTAAAGACACAGCAAACTGCAGATGACCAGAAATACATAGATCAGCTCCGAAAAAATAAAATTCTAAGCCATAGGCCTGAATAATGCTCATTACCTGATGCAGTATTTAAACAACATTTTCTCTTGTGATCAAATTTGAGTAACAGATAATCTTTGTGTCTATAGCAAGGGGGTGATCAGCTGGTGATGCCCACCCACTTTCGTACAGTTCTGTAAGCACTACAAAGTCTGAGCCAGGCAGTGAGCAGCGCATATATTCTGGCTAAGATAAGCCAAGTGAAACAAAACTTCTATTTTTCAAAGTCTTTTGGAACCGGTAAAGATTTAATCAGCTCACATTGATTTTATGGCACTGTGTCCTGCTTCTTAATGACTAAGTCTGGTAGATTTTCACTTTATTAATCCAGACAAAGAAGGGTGACATTAAAAAAATAAAGAGACAGCTTGGTTTTATTTTTCTTTACACCAATTTTTTGTTTAGAAAATACTGCAAAAATATTACTTTGGAGTTAGAAGAGCAGAAAAATCAGTTAAACTTATGATAACCATTAACAGTCAAATTAAAACTAGCATCACTGTAAGGTAACATATAGAATCCCAAATGTGTTGAAAAGATCTCACAATTACTGAACTTTTAAATCCTGCCTACATTTTCCTTTATTTCACTGGGAACAGTAGCTACTGAACAGACAAATAAAACTTGCTAGGATTTATCTCATAAGATTTATTTATTCACTTTTAAGAAATTAGCAGGAATATAGGCACTATTATTGCTGAAAGAATTTTAGACTACCGTCTCCTGTGACAGAATTGAATTGCAAACTTTAATTATCTGTTCTGAAGTGCTGTACTATCAGCAAATATAACTGTGGAGGGTAAATCAGTAAGTTTTCTTAGAGTTATTTTTCTCCTGTTTCTGGCTGTTGGGACTACTGGCATATTGTTCCATGTCCAGACAAAATTGAAATTCAGTCAATAAAGCACAAGTGTTTTCATATTTGGCCTCTAGGTGTTCCGAATTATTAAGATATAGATAGTTGCTCTCTCAGATGGACTTGGAATCTCAAATGAAAACTATGTTGCTGATGTCCAGGAGAATGGATATTTTTATCTTATATTTACATGTTCCTCTGGAAAATTATATTTTGCCCCTTGATTTCCTCATCCAGTTCCCTTCACGCTGATTAATTTTGAAGGTCAGCCTTGGAACAGACATTTCAGACTCTTCAGATGAGATAGACAAAATCTTGAGATGGCTTTTTTGCACATTTCAGAATAATTTTGCTGTTCAGAGTATAGGACATCCGAAGGTCTTTTGCATGGAATAACTCTCAGCTGGGAAAATCTCGAGGAAAGGTAAAGACATTTGAACTTAAACCCACCCCATGTTCCCATAGAATCTAATAGAGCCAAAATGCAGTGTTTTCCAGAAATTTTCATCTTCCTGTTGGCTGGAGTGTTCTATATCCCGCTGTCATGTATCAGATAATTTTCAAAGATCAGCAAAAACTGTCTCTTTCCTTGATCTGTCTGTCTTCTGTATGTCATGGTTTAACCCCATACAGCAGGCAAGTCCCATGCAGCTGCTCACTTTCTCCTGCCCCAGTGGGATCAGGGAGAGAATCAGAAGAGCAAAAGCGAGAAAACTTGTGGGTTGAGATAAAGATAGTTTAATAAGCAAAGCAAAAGTCTTGCACACCAAAAAAGCAAAACAAAGAATTAATTCACTGCTTCCCCAATCTCCTTGCCAGTGTGGCTGTATGAAAAGCAGAAAATGCCTTGGCTCTTGTAAGCCCTGCTCAACAATAATAGAAACATCTCTGTATTATCAACCCTGTGATCAGCACAAATCCAAGACACAGCCCCATACCAGCCACTGGGAAGGAAATTAACTACTCCACTAAAACCAGAATATTATATTATGTTCAGCTTATTATCTGTTTCTCTTTCTGCAGGAATATCTTTAAAACAATAAAATATAATCTAAAATTATGTTCTGTTATATTCACATTGATCATTGTTTTCCCAAGTATATTTAATTTGCTTCTCAGAGAATGTCTATCAATACACTTGCCCAACACCCAAGGTTTATGATGGATATCCTTTCATTTTTTTTTGCATCAGTAAGACACTGTGCACAGACTTTGTCCTTATTTAACAGCATTTCTTGAAGAAAAGAGGCAAAGTTCCAGCTAACTTGAAAAAAAAGGACTAGGGAGATGAGCTTTATCATGGTGTTTCATCCCTGTAAAAAACAATGGAGTGTACTAAGGCAGTTCCACTGAGAGCATATTTTGTGGAGAGCTTGCAGGATTACAGGAGGACAAGTAGACAGGACACGGCAGGGGAAGTGATGCTGTTCACTCCTGTGCGTCACTGAATGGAACCAAAGAACAGAGGTGAAGGCTGAAATACGCATATGCATGAATGTGCAGATGATGTGCAGTGAATTCTTTAAACAAATTCAGACAAACAAAAGGAAACCGGCTGTTGCTACATCATCCCTGAAGTATTTCTTTGGAGAGCAGTCTCCCTCTACCCATGTACTAAATTCTGAGTGCTTCCCAGTGGTGTTTGCATTTCTGGCCTTTTAATGAATTTTATAGTAGAAACCTGCTCAGTACTTACTTGTTGCTTGAAACATGTATTCTGTTTCATTTGTTTGTGTCACATTTGTTTAATGGGATTTACTTTCAGTTAAGACATTGTTTAGGTAGACTGTGAACTGCAAAACTATCCATGTAGCAACAGTGGTTCTAGTCAGGGACCAAATATGTCCTAATACAATTCCAGTGAAGATCAAATGAATTCAGGAGTGATATACTGGGCACTTTACATGAAGTCAGTAAAAGCCTCATGAAGGACTTAAAAAAAAGTCTTTTATTTCTTTTTGGAAATGAACATCATGTGTGACTGTGTTAATTCAATTGCTATTACTTACAATTTTACAGTAACAAGGATGGAGTCCCCAGGTTTCTTAATCTTGTGTTGATACATAATTTCACCTCCCTAGAAATTATTTTATTTTAAAACAGTGAACATATAAAGAAGAGATATTTTAAAAAGAGTTACTGTAACTAGATACAAAAAGGAATTTGTGCCTATATATGGCTGTAATAAAAATATAGGAATTCTGTCCTTTTAAACCCTAAGTGACCAAATTCTGATAGTCTCAAGTAGTCTATGTTGAGGAGAATTCTCTGTCTTGATATGTAGAGACTTGGTGACCTCTGTATCTGATGTTCTCTGTAGACCAGTGAAACCTTCTTGAATTCAACAAATGAAAGATTCAATAGAAATTGAAAGGAAAAATGAATCTGCATCTTCAAGGTGGAAGATCTAGCCAGTACAACAAACCAGGAAAACAACAAAATTCCCTCAATCTGCTGTATGAGAGTGGTAACTAATTAGTCTCTGGACCTGGGAATAAGGGCTGTCAAATGTACTTTAGATGAAAACATTCCATGTTTAACCAATGTCTAGATATTTTTTATTAGGAAATCACTGTCAGAAAAACAATTTAACCACCACACTTCAGAATGTCTCTTCTACAAATCAAGCATATATAATTGTTCCATGCAAATTAGTAAAACTATAATTATCGTAATTATGCCTTACACAGCTGGCATTAATTATGGGTGGAAGCTCTCTGCAAGCTTTTCAGCTGCAACTATTGTGTGCACTGAATGACAGAAGATCCCACTGAAGAGCTCAGCAGAACCACGTTAAGGGGTCCAATTATGTGACCAAAAGTAAGATGCATGTGTCCTGAGGAACTCAAGTTAAATACATTCAGTAACATTGCATCCCCAGAGAAATTACAGAAATCCAAACAAATTGCTAAATGTTAACAGAAAAGAAATATTTTTTCTAGGGTTTAATGATGCATGAGCAAAAAAGTGAGGGGAAGATATTAAAAAAATAAATGCATAACTTGCTATTTCTTAGGGCTAATCAGGTGGGGAGGCTTATGGAACGATGTTCCAGTGAAAGAAAGTGTCAAGAAAAGCAGCCCTACAAGAGGGCTCTCTCTCTCTCTCCCCTTCTCCCCCTCACTTCCTTTTCCATACATGCTTAACATTACAAAATGAAGTCTGCATTTTTGAACCTACATTTGATTTTGTTTGCACCTTGGTTTGGGCAGAGGACTTTAATGTCAAATTGTAACGCTTGCCTTGCATTCCTTGTCATCTTCCCTCATTACTTAAAATAGATTAGTTGCAGGACTCAATCATTTATGGCTGATTGCTGCCTGATCTTCGATTCCTAGCAACTATGATGCACCTTTTGAAATTGTTTCTGTCTTGAAATTGAGATAGCTGATAATCCTTTTGCTGTGTCAGCCTCATATGTGCACGAATATGAAGGGTAATGAATGTTTCACCCTTGCCTCCTACTATAGCTTTCCTTTATGTCTGATCATCTTATTTAGCTCTTGCATAGTTACCTTTTGGTTTGATGAGATTCTTTTTTTAAATTGTCTTTATTGTTTACAGTTAAATTATATAAAATAATGGAATTAATTTTTTTAAACTTGTATTTTAAATGTTTTCCATAAAATGCTGGTTAAATACAATATGAAAAATAAAGTATTATATTTGTATTTCTCATATTTATGTGATTATTAATTGCCTTCCCATTTTTAAATACTTCCAAAAAAGCTTCTAACCTTTCTGAAATTTTAGTTTTAGTTGTCTACTTTCATCTTCTTCACTCTATTACTTGTTTATTTTTTTGGCTCTTTTATCTTATAATGAGAAAAATTTATTGTGTTCATTACATGCCACATTGATGAAGACATGTGATTATTGCACACATAAGAATACATCTATTACATAGCTGTATGTATTTTAATGACATTTATAGCTAAAATAACAATTTATATTATATTTGTATATTGAAAATTCTATTTAGAATAGGGGCTCATTGTAATAAATCACTTTCTGCCATCAAGTGTGGGAAGGTACTAATATATGGAAATATCTTTTGATATGCTCAAGAATATCAGTGCCAGAGCATGAATGTGGGTGTACTTGATTTACTTCTTCTATTTTGCTATGCTTACATGTTTAGTAGCTTGCCATTCTGGAATTGGTATGGAGGAATTCTGTGGGGAAAAAAAAAGTTAGTTCAATTTATATCAAATTTATCTTCTTGTTAGCTACTCCTGGAAGCAGCCATCAGAATATAGGCAGGATAAGAAAAAATAAATGTTCTCTCAGTTTTTATTGGTAGCCTTCTCCCAGCACAGTGGGTTTATGTCCAAGAATGTGCATGTTTAACAGATTGCTTCAGACTCTAAGTCATTAATCACTTCCTAGGAAAGCAATACGCTACGTAGAATTTAACAGTTTAATACTATAACTAAATTACATTCAATTTCTTTAACATAAGATGACAGAATCATCAACACCATGTTCCAGTTACTGTTATCCCTATTGACTCCTTGACCAGGCTCCTTAGGTGATGCTTAATTTCTTAAGGCAACATGCGTTAAATCAGTGAAAAGGTGTGCTTTCAATGCAATCAGAGCCAAACAAGGGCTGAATTCCAGGATCTGATACTAAAATTGTCCAAAAAGAATACAATATTTTCTGGATGTCATTTGCTTCTGCATATGATACTATCTAATGTACATATTGGCAAGTAAGGAGGATGATAATTACAAATTATTTTGTAATATTGGTAATTTGTGTGGGGTTTATGACACACCTGCTTACAGTTTATTCTTCCATCATCAGCACATAAAAAAAAAATTCACCTTTGGCTGCTGACACTTCATCAAGGAAAACTTCAGTGAACTTCCCTGAAAAGTCATGTCAACCTGGACTATTTAGAAAAATCACTAGTTATCTCTACACCCCACAGCTTTTAGAAATAATTGAGGCCAAACTGACAGGGAGTAATAATTTCTAACAATTTTAATTTTTTTTTTAACATGCTGTAATTACAAAAACTTTAGTAAACTATTTTGGGGGGTTGCATGAAGCAAGTACCCCAAAAATCAAATGTCCAGTTTGTGACCCCACTTCCTGAGCTTGTGCAGTTATGCACCCGTTCTGTAACACACCGCAGTGGAATGTTGCCCTGAAAAGTCTCAAATTGGGTTCTGCCTCAGCAAGGTGAGAACTGAAACTTTTGTTTGTTTTTGCAGCTTGTGCATAGACATCGGTGGTGTTTTCTCCAAGCTTTGCCTCTGAAAATGTGTTTAGGGCATATGCTGCAAATGTTATTACCTTTTCCTTACAGTAAGGTGCTTATTTTATGAGCATTCTTTTGAGAAGTTAGTCACACTAAAAAATGTCAGTCTTTAAGGATAATAACAGTAGCTTTATTATTAGACTAAATACAATTTTTACTAACAGAAAAAAAACCCCAACAGACTTTAATATGGTGTTGGCCCAGTCATTGAAGGCAACAAATGTATCTCAGTTATCACAAGTTTTTATTAGCTGTGGCAACAAAGAAAGATAAGAAGAAAGAACTTCTTGCACGTGGGAATTTCTGTAAACTCAGAAGGATATAATGGGACCAACAAAGTGATCATTAAATTATTGATAAGATCGCAGAAGCAAAGCTTAAGCTTTACTGAGGGACAGCACTCATACTTAATGAATTTCTAGAGAGGCAGGAGGGGACCCCTTTGACTTCTAAGTGCTCTAGTCCAGATATCCTGCCAAAATTCCTCCACATTTTTGAGTCCCTTCTCTTAAAGAGATATGCATGTCATATGTGTGCAGACATGCACATGAAAATATCCATGCTTATGCCCCAGGAAGGTGGAATAAAGAGACTATTCAGTCTTTTTCTTGAAGTACAGGGTCATAAAAATAGTATAAAAAATACTTATATTTTATCTAGGGACAAGTTTCCTATTTCATCATCTGGACAGGTGTTTGTAGTGAACAAGGTTTCTGCTTCACCGAAGTACTTTATTTTTTCTTTAAATATTTGAGAACTCCAAAAATCTGAAATTTCTGAGCAGATGATCTTTTTGATCACTAAACCTTCTTTACAAATAAAGAGGGCCATCCATGAGAGGCTTCCCACATCTCTGTCGGTTATACGTTTCTCACCAACTGAAGTTCAGTTACCAGACTGCAGAAGAATGTGCATCTTTTATAAATCACAGGAAACATTCAGCAACACTTCAATGAAAGCAAGACACACAATTTAAGCTTGCCTTTTTTGGGGGAATTACTAGCTTCCTATTGTACTGGGCTGAATTGGTGGACATGGAGCGTGAAGGTAAAATAGGAAAAAATCCTTTTCTTCAGTTGTCTCTTTCACCACTACAGCCAGTACTCATTTGTGCTTTGCTTTGGCAGCTTAGGTCTCAAGCTCTAATAAGAAGCCAGAGACAGACCATAGGAAATGCACACTGCAGTCTGCTAACTGACAGAGGAAGAGCCAGAAAGACATTCAAGATTTAAAAATAAAAATAAAAAAAACCCTGATGTGAAGAGCTTGGGCACTGGGGTCAGTTGCAACCATAAATTTAGCTTCTGCAGGGGCTTGCTAAAAACTACAAAGACAAAAAAACATTCAGGGGATGAACTCATCCTATTTCAAGCCTTTGCAGATGGTTGATTCTCTAGGTACATCACTTTTATGACCACCAGCTGAAGTACTGTCACTCACCTTGAAACAGCCAGCCAAGCTTGTTCCACTAAAGGCCTTGATGATGCCCTTTTATGCTCTTTTCCTGCTTCTCTTACTTCTTTTTTTTTCTTTTCTCACATACACAGGTGGGTATTGAATGAATTATTTGAGAGTATTGTTGAGAAAGAATTTCAGATGACTGGGTAGTAAGAAAAAGAACTTTCCCCCCAGGATGTATCCTGTCTAACTTCTTCTATTTTAATTTGATATTAGGTTCAATGTCACATCAAATAACAATTCAAAACTGCTACTAACAAAGTTCACTTCTGTTATTTTTCTTTGGACAGCTGTTTCAGTGTTGCATGAGGTGCTGTGAGTGCATCACGTATAATGTTTCCTGTTCCTTTTGAAAAACAAAAAAATATAGTGAATTTCTATTTTTTTTTAATCCTTTGCAGTGGTTAAGCAGATAAAGAAAATGGGTATAGAACTCCCCTTCTGCCCAGTACATAACATAATTTCTGATATAGTTTTGTTTGTTAATATTTTCACAGACAAGAGAAATTACTATAATTACAACATGCTATGGTTTGTATATTTATCTTTTCTTACTAGTCTCACATTTTCATTTCTACCTTGGAATGGTAGAACATGCATAATATCCATGTTTTGTTCCTCCCTATAATTTATTATTTTTGCTGTTTACTGCTGGTTTAATGTTTTGCTTTTTCACATTATTTTTTCAATAACTTCTAAATATTTGGAAAGTGTTACAGCTATAGAACCAGTTTTCTTTACATCGGATGGCTGCATTTAGAAAAGTTATTAGATAGCATGTCTACATTACAGAACTGTGGAAGGAAAGAAGGCAGGCAGACATGCAGATGAAAAAGATGAGGAAAGGAGTAAAAAAAAAAAAGATTAAAAAAATTTTAAAATTCTACTGTAAAACAGATACTCTGGGCAACCACAAGGCTTTTTGGAAATATTTTTAAATATTTCCAAAGTGAAAAGGAGAAGTGAAAAGGAGAAAATTATGATTGAAAAGGGAAATGAACAAACAAAAAGAAACTATCTCTGCTTTTCCTTCCAAGAAAAAGGTTTATTCCAGCATTATCTGTTGCGTGTTACTTTTAACAACCCTTGACTTGGCAACTGGTCACAAGCATTCTTGCTACAAGGTATGTGCTTGAGAATGCAGAGCTTGTAAAACAGACAGAATTGGTTGAAGAGTCACAGAGTGGCAATGCGTTTAAAAATAATTTAAAAAAAATTCCTCTTTTAATATGATTGCATTATAGGAAAACATAGAAAAGTGATTCTTTAATATGTCATAGATATCTTTGCCTGACAAAGATTACCCATCAGCCGTTGTTTAAGATGTCTGAATGCTATTAATGATATATTATTACAACTTCTCCCACTACTTTTCTAATACCTGCAAGACATTTACATTCATGAGATAGATACTATTTCTGGTCAGCCTTAGAAATAAACTTGTCTCAGACATGTAAAGGTAATAATCAAGCATGCAGACAGCAACAAAGACTCATCAGTCACCTCCCATTAGCAAATACCTATAGACCTCTTCTGATTTATTTTTCCAGGCTCATCTCCCAACGCATCTAAGCAACTCAGTCCAATTTAATTTCAACCTAGCAGCAGGTGCTAGTCTGAAAGATGATATGGGAAAGCTATTTGTTACTCTGCCAACAAGAACAAAGAACATAAGTTTCTTCTCTCTACGTAACGACGTGCCTAACCTTTCTGACCTTGCAGACTCCTAAAGTGACCATCAACCCTACATTAACATTGTGGTCCCTCTGAATAAAAAAAGTTTTCATATTCTCAAAATGCAATGAGATTTCTTCCAATAATTATAATACATCTTTCATAACATGTAAGTATTGACTGATAGACAGGACAAGTACTGGTATTTAGTGGGACAAAAAACAGAGGCTCAGCATACACTCCTGATGCCTCTCACCTTATGAATGCTTGAAACTACCAAACTTTTAGCTTGCTTTCTCAGGATTTTGAGGCATGAAGTTTCAACATTGTCAACAAACTAAGTTGCCTATGCCACATCCCAGCAAAGAGGACTGTACTTGAGAAAATAAAGCAAGAAAGATAGGTCAAGGGGAAAAAAAAACAAAGGAAGACAAGATAGTTTTTTGTTCTTAATATTTTAGAATGTAGAGATGGAAAATAAAAGGAAAAAAAGAAATCAAGTGTTACAGTATATTGAGTGTTCTGGTTCCTATTATATAGATATTGGAGTTCTTTGCTTCTTGTATTGGCACTAGCTACTGGGAGGTAGCTGCTTAATTAATTATTGGCCTGATCATTTTGCCAATGAGTCAGAGAGAGGGGCTTGGTGAAGCACCTGACACTTGCTCCCAGGCTCTCCCCAGCATCCTCAATGAAGCAGCTCTCTAAGCTGCTCCCAGCTGCAGTGGCAGTTTTCACTGTGATAACCATTGTTCCAAAGCAGCTGTGGGAATTCTGCTGGGGGACTTTTAGCCAGCCCAAATGTGTTCTAGATGGAAGGATTTCAAATATCATGACTATTCACCCAGGAGTTCTCATAGCAAATTCCACTGCAGGCTTGTGTCCTGAGGGTTGTTATGCCATGAAACTGCCAGAATAACTGGAAGAAGAAATCTTTATAAGAGCCCAGCTGAACATTTCATAATCTTGGAAGCTTGCTCCTGAGAGCTGGTGGCCCCAGGCATTTGCACACCATAGAATAAAAAACAAAACAAACCCACAATATTAAAAAAAAAACCCAAACAAAATAAGCCAAGAGAAAGGAAGAAAGAAAGAGTTGTGTAGAGCTTGGAACACAGTTTTTAAGGCAATATTCCAATTGTCTCATTGTCTCAGTGAGGGTCAGAAGAAGCCATGGAAAAGCAATGAGCGATTTCATGTTTCCTAGAAGAATAATTTTACTGGAGAAATTGATGCAACAGCATTATTATTTCCTGTTACAGTGACATATATCATCCTGGTTTTCTTCTGGAAGATAAATAGAAAAGAGAGCAGCTGATGATATTTTGTTACATTAATGCTTCTATCTATGAAGAGTTTGCAATGGCTTTGCCAGAAACCTGGAAGCTGAGACTGCCCTTCTTTTCCAGGGAGCAGTTATTTCCCATTAAAATAGCTCTAAGCACCTCTTCTGTATGAGTCTTCACTCACTTCACCTTCAGTCTTTTGCAGATAGCTGACGGTTTCACTGATAGGTCAGAAGTCTCTTGGTTGAATTCTCTTTCACAGTCTGTCCAGAACCAAACTTCCGGATGGAATTGGTCTTTCGATGGTGTATGGGTAGCAATCATTTCCCAATTCCCTTAGCTTTGACAGAAACAGATGTGACCATTTTATTTGAAATTAGCTGTATGGGTATAAGAAAAAGATGACATATTTTACCACCTTAACAGTCCTTTCTTTGAGCAGATATGACCCTGTTCAATGTTGAGGATGCTGTCAGTATCACAGGACAGAATCCTTTGGATATCTTTATGTATCACAAGGTCGGGGGGACAAAGGTAGGACTGCAGTTCAGTGAGCTTTAGGGGCAGCAGTGAGGGCAGAATGATGGCTGCTATCTTCACTGACCCTTGAAAGAATTCACAGTCCTTTTCCTTTTTAACCTGTCAAATGAGATGGAAAGAGTCCAATCCTTCTAGGTGACACCTAGGTGGGGTAAATCATGTTGGAAATGTAGAGGGAATAAAAGAATTCATTGTGTCATCTGACAAAGTCATGTGCTAACACAGAAATGTGCCCAAACTGCCTTTATTTTTCTTCTATAGTGTTGATATACACATTGCAAAGGTGTTTGGCACTATTGTCTAACTTAATTAACCTGGCAGACAGGGCTTTCTGCTACCTTTGCCTGTGTTTTTGTGTTGCATTTTTTCTTCAATTCCCTTTGATCAATGTAAGCAAATGGAATCCCTGAAGTAGTAGAAGAATACAAATGTATACACATACTTCTTTCTTCCTGCCATACCATGAGATGTGTTCTGATCGGCCTTTTATCTCTTCCTGGTTTGTCCACAACATAGGAATTCCTCTCTTACAGCAATTATACACGTGTTTCAGCAACTAAAACTTGTGGCTGTTCTGTCTGGCATATGAATAGTGGTTGTATTCACAGAACATCACTTCTATCCTGGCAGTAGAATGCAATGTAGGCATGAACGGTGTGCAATTCCCTGAAAATTAGGAAATTTTGCATCAGCGTCTACAGAGAACTCATCTACCAAAGACACCAACAGCTTGTGGATACTTGAGGGTCTCAGTTACTGTGTTAGTGTTTAAATGCAGCAGTAAGCGAGGTTGCCTAATATGGAAAAATGGGGTAAGAGCATGTAAACGTAAATGTTCAGATGAAAGCTTTCAGTACAGCTTACTAGGAACGTAACATTTATATGTGCATATCCAAGATGTGGTATCTTGGAAGTATGAATTCCCCACCCCACGTTCTGGGCACCAGAATGCCATCTAAAATTTTTCGAATTCCACTATGATTATTTTGAAGTTGATAATCACTGTATTTATACCATCTGATTCACTCCTCTCCTAAGACTTTCCACTTGTACATGCTAAGGATGCATATCACCTTTTTTCTGTAGTTGTTCATTGTGTGGTAATTATACTTAAGAAAACACGCTCTTTTCAAGAGGTAGTTAAAATGCACACAATGGCACTTCTATTTACTGAAAGAAAATGTGGTTACATCTCAACATACTCTGTTAATGGAATCAGAAAGCAACTTCTGTTTGCTAGTAGGCTTTATGTTTACACTAAACACTCAAATAATTAAACCATCCTTTATAAGTGCAAATCCATTCTCTTTGCCCCCTTGCAAAGACAGTGATATTAATACAATGAAAGGTGAGAGGATAGCTTATGTTTGTTGACTACTAATTCAGCAGTATACCTTCTGGAAAATTTTGTCATTTATTGCTGCTCAGGAATTTATAACCTGGAGGAGCTGGTGATAATGGGCTTTAAGCCTTACTAACTCCCCAAACCACCAGATTAAAGAATCTGCTGTATTCTGTGTAGTCCCTGAAGCACACTTTAATGGTTCTGCTGAAAGGGTATCAATCATACAGGAACCGTTCCACAAAGTTACACTGAGGCACTCCAAGATGGTTAAATGTTTTCATTTTCTGTAATGCAATACATTTGTAAAACTCTATCTAGGAAGCCTAGCAATTAGAATCTTGGCAGCAAAAATGATGCAATCCGTTTTGCTGTTTTTAATTTCTGTAACTTTGAACTCCTAAGTTTTATGGAACTCCCCTTTTTTTTCAGACATTTTTGTTTCAGCATTTTTTTCCTATGCTTTTCTATTCATAGGTGGGAATTGGAAAGCAGGTATGATTTTCTTGCCATTTATAGGTGTGCTTTTTAAATTTTTTTTTTTCCCAGATATGATCATTCATGATGGTTATCCCTCTATGCTGGAAAATTTTCTGCTTTTCATTGCCATCAGAAAATTTGTATGTTTTCATGGAAAATATAGTAAGGTATTCTCTTTAAGGAACTTCCCTGACTAGGAAAGTTAGCATTTTTTACGCATCATTACCAGTAATAAAACAGTACAAAAGGATAAAAGTCTTGAAAATTTTAGTCTGTCAATCAAGCATCATTTCAATTAAAAAAGGAATGCTATTTACTCCTTAGCCCTTCCAGAAGCTTTTTCTGCGGTTAAATTCATAGGCCGCTCAACTCAAAATTGCCTCATTAATGACTGTCAACTGATATCTCAATCATGACAGTGAGACTACAATGAACTATAATATACAAGGGAAAGAAATCAACTGTAAATCTTTAAAGCTACCCGTTCTGGGAAAAAAAGAAGTTGGAAGTTGTCTCATTTTTCTTCTTAAAGGCTTTGATCATTGTATTTAAATAATATCAGCAGATTTAATAGTTAGAAAAACTATTGGGATAGCTAAAACTATACAAAACAATTGGGATACCAGTTTGCAATGACTAATAAGGTATTTTTAGGCAGGTCAGGCTTCTAGTTTGTTTCACAGTCTTAAGGAGGTTTATCCTTTACAGTCTAAATTCTGCAGATTTTTAAAACATGCAACTATCTGCTACTGGTTGACTTTACTCTGACTTTCATTTCAAAGAACAAATACAAGAATAATAAGAATTACAGCCAGTGTAATTCTATAAATTGACATTGTCCTGTCAGATAAACTCTAATTCATAAGGCTATTACACCAAACCTTCTGCTGTTTCTGAGGCCATGAAGTAAATGAAAACCAGCCAAGTTCTCTTATGGTATGTAAAAGCACAGGAAAAATTATAAATGTTGGCAACAATGACTGAGGCTCATGTTTCTTGAAAACATTTTAATTTATTGTCTTGGTTTGATAGACAGGTGTCTGCTAGGGAAGGTGGGAACCTTCCTTAGAACAGAGAATGTGAACCCCCTTCCCTCCGAATTATTCTAACTTTGGAATCAAGGGCTCTCAGGCAAAGGTATGGGAAAAGGAATAAGAGTTCTTTACTAGTATCTAGAATGAGGCAAACAATCAGTAACAAAAACAGTAAACGAGTTAAAAAACAGTAAACAAAACCAAAAACTCGGTGGCAGATGTCTCTGGGCTGCCAGGCACTTTCCCGTTTGGTGCAGTCACGGTCACGGCCAGCAGGGGCACTGTTGGGCTCCCAGACCAGCAGGGCAGGTGCGATGACTCCCGGGAAGCTGTAGATGGCGCTGTGGTGCGAGGTTGGATCTGTGTCACGCGCGTGATGGCAGATGGGCTGGACCAGGGTGGCGCGCAGATGGACGGGGCGCAGCGGGGAGCCCAGAGCAGGGAGATGGAGCGGCCGAGTCAGCCCACCCGGGCCAGCCAGCAGAGGAGGCAGCACGAGCTCTGCAGTTGTGGCAGGCAGAGCGCGGGGTGGTGGCAGGCAGGGTGCGGGGCCGCGGCAGGTGGGGGTCCTGTTCTGCTGCAACGCAGCTGGGAAACGCACCCTCCCGGAGGGTAGAAGGGGCTGGAATCCCATGCCCCTTTTCCCCAAGTGAGAACTCACCCACCAGGTAGAGAGAAAACCAGTGCAAAGCCGGGCTTTTTCTGCAATTGCAGCCAAAAAAGCAGAGAGCCGCTTTTTTTCCCCCTGCTCTCTCCTCCAAGACCTCCGAGCCAGTGTCGCCTTATCAAATCCCCCAATCTCTTGTTCCTGTGCTCGCCCAGCCAAAAGCCTTTGTCTTTTTTGTAAGAGTAGAGAGTCCTTAAGTACCGGTCGTTAGTTGCCTAGTGAAAGAATGGAAAAAATTCCACTTCCCTCCCTCAACCTTCAACATTTATACAAGTTGCAGTGACAAGATTATATCATTAAGATAAAACCACTGTCCTATGTAATAACATACTAATGATTTCCTGTGGCTTTAGTTGCTCCAAGTCATTTGGTCCTTTTCAGTTCAGATACACCTCCTTGAAGACATCAGAAAGTTTAGCTAGAAAACTTTGCAGTAGGATTTAAAAACAGGTCAGTAGCACAAAGAGTCCAGGTTCACACTGGAGCTCCTCTCCCCACAGACTTTTTGGTGGTTGAGTGGTTTGGTGGTTTTGTTTGGTTTCTTTTGTTTTGGGTCTATTGTTTGTTTTTTTTCTAATGAAGACTTGCTTAGCTTGTTTCTTTGTTACGGTAAATTCAGGCTTTAGAGCATAAATCTGAAATAGCTCTAATGTTGTTAAAATGGGCATAATTTTAATAACTATTACTTTTCTTATATACTATTGATTCAATACAATTTTTATGATTATTTGAAATATGCATCTTTCTTCACTGATACAACACAATATGATTTATCATTATATCAAGATTCTTAAGTAATTTTATAGGAATTTATTTGTGCATGCTTGAAATTATTGTTTTTTGGTTTAATATTTTGAAAGTGCACTGTAGTTGATTTATTTTCCTAAGATATAAATTGTCTTCATCATCTTAGCCCACTTAGCTCTAACATTTCTGTTTCTCTCTCTGATTTGTTTTCTTCCTGAGGCTTCAACACTATCATGTGAGGAAGTGAAAAAATGAGGCAGATATTTGTCAGTTCTTTCCATTTTGAGACCAAGGAAAATTTCTGTTACCCAGTGCTCTTAGAACACATTTTAGAAAAAAAAGTAAATTTACTAATATTTTTTTAAAATGTATTTTATAGACTTTTTTTCCCAGATTTTTTAAAAACTAATTCTTTGTAAACATTTTAAAACACTATTTATAATTGTTTATTTGTATGATTCCCGGTACTTAAAATATAACCTTGAAAACAATGAACACAAACTTAATTGATTTCAGTTGAAGCTGAGAATTGTGTATGCCAGGTGCTGGGTAAATGTCATGATCAATTTTTAGATAAGATGCTCACCTTCATTCCTGCCTGCCTGTGTGTCTAACATCTTGTCTTTCCTTATCAAAGCTGCAACAGCTTTGAACTTACAGGGTACGGGCACAAGTCTCAGCCATTTTTTGGTTCCCTGGTAGAACAAGTCTTGAATTCAACAGACACTTTCTGTTCCCTGATTTGTATGGAAAGGAAACAAGTAAATGTGTTGGAGATTGTTGTGTGCAGTGCTCTGACATGTACTTCTTGTGGACAGAGAGGGGACCAAAGGCTCAGAGTACACTGCAGTCACTGCCATCCACTAAGTGCAATGTAGGTAAGAATTAAAACCCACACATAGCAGAATCCTTCTGAAAGTAAATCTGTTGAAGTTATGAACAGATATAGAGGAAAAATCCACCTCCATATAGACACCCCACATTAACACTCAAAAATAAGTTTCTGCATTTAGTCAACACTGTAAAACAACAAAAAATATACAAATGAAAGAAATTAAAGCTATGCATTTTATACTCATGCTAAAAACAGTAATTGTACTTGTATTCACTTCCCTTATCTGACAGGCAGGAGTCAGAAGAAAACGATTTTATATCTGACTGAGAAACAGGTATACTGGGAAGGCCTAGGTTTGTGTTTATTTAGTTCATAACTATATTCATAATTTCACCATAATTAGCAATCTAATTGCCTATTTTAAGGGTGTGAATCTGCAAACACTTGTGCATATGAACTCTATTTCTGTTAATACCCCAAGAAAAATTTCTTCCTTATTTACACATGTTGTGACATTTCTATCTGATCTTCAGCTGCTTTTGCTTTGATGTGTACAAATATTTCCACTTCAATTGACTTCTTCAAGTTTGAAAAGCTTTTCTTGCTATAAAGTATGAAGTATATTAAAGAAGGTAATGCACATTTCTTAATCTCCAGAACATTCCTTCGCCCAACAGACCAACCAACCAACCAACCAACCAACCAACCAGCCAACCAACCAACCCAAAACAATCCCTCCTCATATTGTCAACAACAGAAAAAAGACATGTTATACCACATGGCAGTAAAATGAAACTTAGCCTGCTACTGGGTTACCTGCAATTACTCTAAGAGATAGCATTAACTAGGCAGGCTACTTACTTAGCTGATTAAACTCTTGCCATGTTGAAGAAGAACCATACCCCCTGCAACCCTTGTCTTATCTCAAATTTTATTGAAAATTGACCACCAATATTACCTCTCACCATAAAGTCATTAACAGACTTTAATGAAAACACTTCCTAAGGGCTCCTTGAAAGCTTAAATACATTATTTTTTGTTTTTTTCTCCTAATACGGGATTATGTAGATCTATTCAGAGATTTCAAGAGGACCAGAAATGTGGTTTGTGTTTTGTTTTGTCCCTGTTCTCTTTCTGTTTTTTACTTATGTATTTTTTATTGCTTTAGTCAGCTTTATAAATATTGAGTCAGAATCCATTGGTTTGTAATTCCCTGAATCATCCCAAATACCTTGGTAATAAAATAGTTCCATTGTTTGGACCTACAGTTTCTTTCTCTACTGTCATAACTGTGTGACTGCACATCTTTGTTAGTAACTAAGCCATTTCATTTTAAGTCCCCCCAAAGAACTCTCAGGTGAGAGCCATCTGTTTCTTTGTATGTTTGCTCCTTAATAAATCAGTTTGAGCTCCATCTGACTTCTCATTATCTGACAACAACTCATCTTCATTACCTGAAGAGAGCAGTTCCAAATCACATATCTTCTCAACTTCCCCATGCTGCAAGTTGACACAAATCAATCATTTCACATCCTTGCAAGATGCTTCTCCTTAATTTCCTTTTTTTCTTTTTTGTCAATCCAAGGGATTCAGAGATGTATTTTTCCCTAAACTGATACAGTCAAATTATTCTAATTTGGGTTTTAAAATAATATTCATCTTCCCTTTGAATTCTCTTCGTTCCTGTTGTATATTCCAATCTTTAAAGGTGTTTTCTTTTTTTCCTTTGGTTAATATCTATTTCAAGTCAATATGCATGACGAAACACTCAGAGACTGTACTCCAATCAGAAGAGAAATATCTACCCTCTGATGGCTATATTTTACTTTCTACAAAAAACCCCACTGAGGAGCTTTGGCAGAGTATCTCTCCAAAGCAATTACAAATCTTTATGTGCTACATATAATATGGTGACAGATCTCTATTAATAAAGAGAAAAAGGAATAATTTTACTTCTTTGTCCTTTGGGCTCCAGGAACAACACCATAAACAACAAAATTGAACTAGCAAACTGTAAAGGTTATTTTTTAGCATCCATAACTACATAGTGGAAAATCAAGCTTGCCACACATCTGTTATTTCTCACTTAAAACAAATACTCTTTTTGTTAATATATATCTAACAAAATTTAAACCTTTGTCTAAAGCCTCTGATCCATTATACATTTTTATTGTATGAGTCACAAATTACACAATGTCAACCTTTTAGCTGAAGGAAAAAATGTTCCAAATAATGAATTCCATTAATTTGGATCTCCAGGTTCAAGATTACAGGTCCTTTAGCACGCTGAACTGTATTTCCAGGTGTCCTGAGCAAATATATAGCAAGAATTTATGCTAGAAATTTCTTGGGTTGCAATTTTTTGCATTTGACAGAAAGAACATAATACTCTGAAAGGAAACAATCTTTTTAAATGTGGAGTTCTTTTAAAGTAGATTTCTGCCTTCATAGACTCTATTTAATGGTTTGAAATATTCACTGATGGTTGTGATTTGTGTGTTTGTATGTTTATTCCAGACTTTCCACTCTACATTATGTCTCTGAGTTATTCCAGCTACCTATTTGTAATTCCTAGGTTTTTTCTGTCTCTTTCATGTTCAAATTTTTATTTGCCAAAGTGTCTATATCAGGAACATGAGGACGTATTCCTAATTGTATGGAATGCTTTTTGTGTGTTGTAAGACACATCCATTATGACTTTCTTTTGCTATTAACTAATGATGAATATTTTTTAATGAGACCATGAGCAATATTTGGTTTGTGTTGTTTGATTGGTTTCATTTGTTGCGCTCCCATTCCCCTACCCCCCAAGGTCAGCTGTTTAGTTGTTAATCCTGGGCGATAAATCATTCAGAAGTTTTCTAGCCACTAGGGAGAGTCTTTCAGGTTGGTTGTTACCTCTAAGAAGGACTTTTTGGATAAAAATGAATGAAAGTCAGTGCAAGCTATTTTTCCAATAAAACCAGACAACTTTTATAAACAATCTTCTCTGCATTACTACTATGAAACACTTGGGATACAACAACTGTTTAGCTAAATATTGAGGTATTGCACAGGTATTTGAAAGATAAAATGAGTAGCACAGGGCTTGCAAAGTGTAAAGGCAGTTAGCAGTTGTCCAAGCTACAGAGGAAAGCTGCAAGACAGCAAAGAGTGAAAATTATGTCTATAAAGGCTTGGAGAAGTCATCCTCACTACTCTGTACTGATTCAGGTAAGTGCTTTCCATATATTAAGATATAATACTACTTTTTAACTCTGCTATACAATGAACTATTGGGTACTAGGATTGCTTGCTTATACAAATTAAATTTTGATCACACCTGATCAAACGCAGGCCTGATGTAAGTGGGAAAGAAGTTGTATCAGTTGACCTTCCCAGGTATGTTCCAAATTCAATTACTTTATGTCTTTATGACCTTTTTCCAAGCCTTTTCAAGTCCAATGTAAAATCTGAAAATATTAATAATATTTAGAAGTATTAACTTTTCTTAAGTTTTTAATTACTAATAATAGTATTTTTCACTAAGGGTTTTTTGGTTTTTTTATCAGCTCAAAAAGCAAAGCAAAATCAGTACTTTGAGTCTCTTCAGGTAAAAATGATAGAAATATTGAACTATGTTGGGTATACCTACATATTTTTTCTGTTAAAGATGATTATACACAAAGTCCATACATTGCTATGGGTTCAGAAACTTGACTGCAGATGTCCAAAGACATGCAGGATTTCTGATGGAACAGAAGAGAACAGAGGTCTGAGAAATCCACCCAGAGCTGGAGGAAATGACAAAATCCTTACATGAGATATGTATCTTTCAGTAGGCCAGAAAAGTATTTCCTAAAACATCTCAAATGACAGCAGATATCTACATTCAGGTGACAGTATCTTATCCATGCTACATAAAAAATTATTGTGACTGAGCTTTTACCCATTGTTGAAGAAAAGAAGCTGAAAATCTCTAAGAAAACCAGCAAGTAACTTGCCTAGTAGGGACTAAAGCTGTTTCCTACAAAGAGTATTTCTGAAGGCAACCAACTAACAGGTGCATGAGAATTCAACAGAATAGTAACACAGGTAAAATAGGTAACACAGGTAAAATAGCTACAGGGCTACCAGGCCAGGCTACTTTATGCAATATTTTTAAAAACAAATTTTTTAAAAACAAATTTTAAAAAAAAAGGCAGAAATGCTAAGATATGGAATTTCCAAGCGCCCTCATGAAAACATTAGACAGGAAAGACAGGATGGATAAGTGCTTCAAATTGTCTAATCCATTCATAAACACATGATGAATCCCTTTTCAGCAACCACCTTAGACCAAGTGGACCTCATGTGATCAGATTCATTTATTTTGCAAGTGTGACATTCCCTTTCAGCTGCACTTTTGGTCAATTTGATGTGTGGAGAAGGCCTGTATAACTCTTTCATTTTCACTTTCAGGTACTAGATTCACTCTGTAAAAGTTGTAAAGCTGATGTAATATATTTTATAGAGAATTAACACTCTTGAAGGGGAATAATTAATATCCTGTCTGTGTTCTCCTGCAATAGCCTCTGTATATTGGAAAATAGAGCATACCAGTTCTGTGTTGCTTTACATCTTCCAGACTCCAATGCAAATAAATCCTTTTTCTCCTTTCTTCCATTCCTTGCTGTGCCGTATCTGACAGTCTCTGATTACTACAGTACCCTCACACTGCGGGGATTGGAAAACAATACGAATACTTGGCAGAGCTTAAACTGATTCCACTGTTCTGTTCTGGTGTATTATAAGCCTTATTTTGCAGCACATACGCAAATTTCTTATTGCCTTTGCTGACTTCTAATGACCTGACCCAAATCAAAATGCATTCTGAACATAGGCTAAATGCGTTCTTTTCATGCTTGTGCTGTGCTGATTTCACATGTGGCTGCTCTCATTCTGACAGTATTGCTCCAGTGAGCTTCAGTATGCTAACTGTTCAGTATTTTCTCAATTTCTAAGCAAAAGTACTGTCCCAAGGTTAGATAAGATAACATACTTTCAGTTAAAAAAAAAATTATTGATTGTATAAAATCAAATTTTCCCACTATTATATGATGTCTTGCAGTCAAAGCCATACAGGACTAACTGCTAAACAAGGCTGAACAGTGGTAAAGAGCATGAATTTTACTTTATATGGAAGTAATTTTCCAATTACACTCATTTATTTTCTTTCTAATTTCTCTATTTTCTTAGAAAACTTTGCAAAGAAAGTGTCACATATAAAATTCAAAAGGGTGTAGACATTTTTTGTGACTGATTATTAAATAGCAATAGGACAAGAGGACATATTCTTAAGTTGTCCCAAAGGGGATTTAGGTAGGACATTAGGAAGTATTTCTCCACAGAAAGAGTGATTAGATATAGGAATGAGCTGCTCAGGTTGGTGTTGGAGTCACTGTCCCTGGAGATTTTTAAAGAAAGACTGGACGTGGCACTCAGTGCCATGGTCTAGTTGACATTGTGGTGTTAGGCCATAGGTTGTACTTGATGGTCTCAGAGGTCTTTTCTGACCTAAATAATTCTAAAATTTTAATATTTTAATTATTTTAGTATTTTAATTATTTTGTAAATATTTTAAAATTTTTTATTCTAGTTAACATATATTGCACAGGGTTAGAATTTAAATGTAAGGACTTCACAAGTTATAATTTAATGAAGCAGTTCTAATAAATATAAAAAATATATATATTACTATTGCTGCTATAAAAATTACAGTTGCAGAGTCAACATTACAAAACAATATATACTTCACAACTTTTTTTCTACTTTTTTTCTTTGCAGACTATCAGGCTGATATGATATCCATGTGGCTTCCCTATTCCCTCATAGCCAAAACATACTTTTCATCTCTAGCTCTCTGCCCATCCAAATCTCCTTCTTCCTCCTTATAATCTTAAATCTTCTATTGCATTCAAATACAACTTTTGTCTGCAGGCTGGCGACAGAGAGAAGCAGTAATGACATGTGTACCCAGAAGCAATCAAGTATACAGCTTACTAACTGAGTCATGCCAACATGTCAAGTCTACTTTATCTCTTTCTAACACAAAAGGCTCTTCAATTAATTTGTTTGTTACAGACATTCAGAATTGGATATTGCTACTCCTTGATGTGAATCAGGAGGCAGTCAAATCTCATCTGCACATTTGAGTGATACTTAGTTAAAACATTTAATTACTATGGGCTTTTAAACTGTGCATCTTTCAAAATTTTTCTTCAAAGCAATGCCTTAATTCAGAAGTGGACACAGGTAGTATATCTGTCTGGGGCTAATTCTAATACATGGACTTGCTCAAATCCTAAAAATTCAGCTTCAGTTACTGCCTAAACCTGAAAGTAGGCATCCACTACTTCCTAGGACCTAGTCACTGGGAGATGATCTCCTTTCATAACCAGTAGAGTTCTCTTCATTTTTAGGAAACAGTTAATCTGATTCAGTTTAGATCATCACCTTAAATTAGTGAAAATTGCTTCTCTGAAACAATTATGAGGGTCTGATGCATTCTAAAGCCTACTGTCTAACAACCCTATGAACAGAGGTCCAAAGTAAGATACTTTTTAGCCCTCAGTTCCCAGAAGATAAATTACTGTGTATGTCTCAAACACTGGTAACCAGATGGCTGAGAAGACAGCCAAGGACTGTCAGTACTAACAGACAAGAATTGTTGGTAATAGTCAAGGACTGTTGTTGTTAACATGCTGTGAGAAAGAATAAATTTTGGCTGGAGAAGAGGGACCAGGTAGAAATCTGGCATCATTTTCCATGAGGAAGAAAAACGACACAGTACAGCCTAAGCGCAGGAACGATTGGCAGGAACTGGACATGGACTATATGGTGGGATTGGGACCACCAAACACTCCTAAAGCCCACTGACTCATTTCCAGAAAGGCCTTAAAGAATAGACTATACATGACAACGAATTAGCAGAGAAAACAGGAAACCTGTCTTTGGGGTGGAGAGACTTGTCCATAAAAAGGTACCCCTCACGGCCAGGCAGTGCCCCTCAACTCTGGACATCTCATCTGCTGGACCAACACAACTGGATTGCTGCTTATCAGCTGGATCGATGCTGAAATCAGAACTGGCATCCCCTCAGCTGGGTGAGATCTGAAAGCAGGATCAGAATCCCGTCAGCTGTACTGATGCTGTAATGAGGGCTAGTGATTTCTTTTTCTATCCTCTCTTCTTCTTTTCCTCTTTTTTCTCTTCACCTTTCTTTAATTCATCTCTCCCTTTTAAATTAACCTCTTTAATTTCTCTTTTCCCTTTCACTGTACCCTTTTATCCAAAATCCAATCCATGTGCCTATATAGTAGATCAGAGACTAACAGACCAATTTCCATGCCAAGTGTGTAATTTAATAATTAAACACTCTGAGTGTTTGTGGACCCTCTGACTTCCATAGTTCCTTTTAGCTAATGAGCATTTTTGAATCTTAAGTGCTTCCTTCCTTTTAAGGGGGAGTCATCACACACTACAGTTTCTAAAGAGAGGTGTAGAGGTCAAGCTTGTGTTTAGAAATCCAAGTGGATAACAAGGGCCAATGTATTTCACCTCTAGGTTTTCTTTCTTCTCTGCCTTATTTGGAACAACTGAGAAAGGACATCTAACCCATGGTGCAGATGATAAATTTAACATTAGTCTCTAAGGTACTATGAGCTAAATGTCTTAATAACTGAGTTGTCGAACATTTCTCTAAAGAAAGAAATACAGACCAGGTAAAGTTGGAGTGGTGTTGCTGGGGAAAGCATGAGTGGTCCTACAGTCTGATAGTTTAGATAGCAACCAGTTGACCACCTGGACTAATTTGCTTGTGTTGCTGTCCTGCTTATATTCCAGGGGAACAACTTCAAGAAAAGCCATAACTTAAAATAATGTGGTTAGGATCTCTGTTCCGAACATGGTAATGGAAATACATGCTCCTGTGTATGCTGGTCCACAAGACTAGCTGTTGTTCTAATCAATAAGTTAAGCCTCAGCCTTATATGTTTTCAGGGGTCTAGAAAGAAGTCTGACCAGGGAAAACAGACAGATGAATCTTCACTGCTGCCCACAAATAGATGCCTACTGCTGTAATAAGGTAGCAAAGAAGTCCTTTCCTTCCCCTTGGCAATTTGTTTCTTCCAACTTCCCATTGTTTAATTTCATCATATCAGTGAAAAAGACAGGAAAGTTTTCTCGAATATGAGTTGGTACTGTGCAGGAGTATTAAGTACCCCACTAGAGAACTGCACTAAGTCCTGAAGAGATATGGAACTTCTGTTTTTCCATCATCCCCAGTTATCAGTGCACATAGAAAATGGTAGGTACTTAATTTCTCCTTCTATAGATAGGCATTGATTTTTGGCAGCTTACTCCTTCAGCAGTGTACAACTTCGGCAATAGATATCATAAAGTGAAAATATGCTCAACAATTAGGTTCTTCCATGTCTAAAATCTTTCATGGAATTAACCTAAGCAATTTGAAACTGCTTTGGTAAGTTCTTCTTATGAGGGGAAACACCTTGCAGCTTAATGAGGTATCAGGAGAAGGAGGAAGATTAATTTATTTTTCAAAAAAGTCCAAAGTGCAATTGAGAAAAGGGTGGGAGGTCTTTCAACAATATTTTATTTATGGTTTTCATCAAAAAACAACTTTTTATATCAAAGGGTCATGCCTCAAAGCACAAGTAAATATTTCATTAACAGGGTTTATGTAATGTCTATTAAGATCTGCATCATGCAGAAGAGAAAGAAACAAAAAGTTCAAACTGGGGCTAAAGTAAAATAGATTTTTCTCTAAGACTACGCAAAGATACTATTTTAAGTTACCTTTTTGAAACTTGATTTGATAAATTTGTTTTAAGCAAATACATCCATAAAGCCTGAACAGTTTGTTTTATGACTGCTCAAATAAAACATTCTAATATACCAGCCTGTCCTTGCAAGTTTCAAGGTTACCTACAATAGATTAGAGCTGTCAAGCCTCATGATGCTTATTATATATTGTTTCTCTTAAGGTTTCCTGTGAAACTGTTAGCCTTTTCCTTTGACATTTCCTGTTCTGCATGGCTGAATGTACTTATAAGCCACATATTGCTTTGAAGGTAGTCTAAATAGCGTTCAGGTTAAATTAGTTGCTAACAAGTTACACTTATTGAATTGCCTTTGTTTACACTGCTAAAGAATATTGTTATCCTTGGTGGTTTCAATAGTTTCCTTTCAAGTAGCTCATGTATAAGCACATTAATTATTTTCTTTTTAATAAGAACATTGAGAAATTGTGTTCTGGATGCTAATAATGTAGTTAATTAATTATTTTTTACACTTTCAAAATATTAAAAATAAATTTAATAAAAGTAGTTTAAATATTAGTTTCATCAAGTAAGGAAATAATATTTCAAGACCCATTTTGCCTAACCATGCTGTAAGAAGATACCTATAAGGAGAGTAATAAATTTCAACAAAGTATTTTGCAAAGAGTGGAGCAAAGTAGATAATGAGGAAAAGAAACAGAGAAAAAATACGTAAGCTTAAACAAAGCAATATGACTATTAATACATACTACAGACTTAGAAAAGTGTATTCATTATTATTTTTAAGCACATATTTACACTTGTCTCATTTTTACTATTTGCCTGGCTGAATATTTTTAGGACTTTTCCTCCTTACGGCTAATGAAATCTTTAAAACCAGTAGAATTGGGTAACTGATGTATTAATTTTTTGAAAAATAAAAAATTACCTAAGAATTTTCCATAGAATGTCATAACTGTAGCAGTTAAATTGAATAGCTGTGTAAACTACATCTACAGAATTTATGCTCCTAAGGCAGACACAGTATCACAGTGTGGATCTTCAACTGCCAAACTGAACTGTAAACTGAATTTCTGTAGTTGATCGTTGGATAGCAATTTACCTGAATTGGGCATCGGACCCCTCCTTGGCTAATTTTCCTGATATGAAAGCATGTGATCTTCCTTGCAGTATAATGAAAATATGGAAATATTTCTGTCAAGCATTTACTTTAGTTATTCTCAACAGCAACAGTGCACTAAATGGGTTGTTAATATAGTAAATGAAAAACAGTGTATTTGTTGCTTTCATAAAGCTTGATAGTATATGCAATACTTTTGTGTAACTTTTATAACCCTCCACATCTCTGCAAGAGGCCAGTTGGCTGATGTTAAAAGAATGCATAAATTTTCTACATTGCTTCCCCTAGAGTGCATGGCAAGAGTTCAATATTTGCAGCTGACTCTATTTAGTAGACAATAATTCAGAATGGAAAATTACACAATACATACAGGTTGACACAGTTTAACATAATTGACAGTTTGCTGAGGGACATCCCAGCTGGATTAGCTTGCACAGGGAATAGCTGTCTATCTGAAGGTTAGACTAAGGGCACCAATGAAACCGTGATACGCAGAGGTACAGCAACTTTGCAGAGAGATTGCCTCTCTCTTGACCTCACTGCAATAAATACAGAGCGTCCTATATTCACTCTCTGGGCACTTAAGTAGCATAAAAACACAAACAACAAAATGTAAATGCTCCTTTTATTGGGATATAAAACTATCCTGTGAGATATTAAAGCACTCATAACACATTTGTAATGTTTCTAAAATGCTGGAGTATTATTCAGAATTTGACAGCTGGATAGGGCAGCAACAGCAAGAACTGAAAAACACATAGCACCTCTTGTTCTATGTTTGTCTTACTACTATATATACACTGTTCATATATGAGCCTTACTGCAGTAATATTTTTGTGCCTTTTGACAGTACATAAAAATGGTGAAAAGAAACATAAAAATCTGAGAAACATAGCAAGTGTTATAATTTTGAAATATGTTGCTGTATTTTATCTAAGGAAGGAGGGTAGGGAAGAACCTTGGACCAAGGTTTAACAGCAGTTTACAAAGAAACCAGCTGTTATAACAAATGTGTCAGGAATTATTTAGACTATGTTTTCACTGATATACTGAGCCTGAGATGTTTGATAACTACATAAATAGTAGGTCTGGGTGGATGAAAAGCTAAGTTGTTTTTGCTGCTGTTTTAGTTTTTTTAACAATATTCCCAATTTCAGAATGCTCAGTATGGATTTCCAAATATTTATTTAAAAAAATAATTCACTTGGTAGTTTCAGTTCTGAGCTGAATCAAGCCCCTTATTTCTGAGTCCCTCTATTTCAAGGAAAGAAATATATCTCAAGGTCTGTCTTTTCTGAACAGAGCAGTAGTTAAAGAGTGGTAAAAGATACTGTTGAAAATGTCTTACTCCAGTATTGTTTACTTACTTTGAAATTCAGTTATCTGAAATGTTTACACATAACTTGTCTAAATACAGCCAAGTTTTTTAAAAAAGTATCTTGATAAAGACAAAGGGAGTGAGAACAAATTCCGGGGTACTTAGGCAATTGCTCACTAACTTTGGATAATTAAATTCTTCAGCAGTTTTAGAAGAGTGTTTTCCTGAATTATGATTTAGGATCAATTTTTGGTTTTGGTCATTCATTTATATGTCACATAGTGTCAGATATCAGATCCATAACTGAAGTTCTTAATGGGAGAAAAACACAGAGCTTAAATAGAAGATGGAAATGGAAAAAAAAAAAAGACAAAAAGAAACATTAAAAAATTATGTGTTCAGTCTCCTGAAGCAAATAGCACAACTTCCAAAGATATAAGTAAGATGAGAATTTCACTGGCTGCACTATGCTGAATAGACAGTTTGGCAGTACTTAAAGCTTTGATGCAGTTACCAGGATGCATCAGTGTAACTGGCACAAAAAAACCAAACCAAACCAAACCAAACCAAACCAAACCAAACCAAACCAAACCAAACCAAACCAAAAAAAAACAAAACCAAAACCAAACCAACCAAACAAAAAAACCCCAACAACAACAATAACAAAACCAAAACCAAAACCACAAAAACAAAAAAAACAAATACAACCCGAACAAACCCACCACCCCCTTGTGTTTTCACTATACTATAGTATTTAAATCAGTCCTACTAGATGCTTTTCTGGATGCATTTCCATAGAGTAGCAAGAAAGGTTTCCTTACCACATTAGTACAAATTTTTTTAATAACTCAAAATCTATTTTCTAATAGAAAAACTACTTTCTGATGGACAAAAAAGGATATGTGTAATCACTGCCACCAGACAACAATTCAAAACTCAAAAAAATTATGAGATATTTAGAGATTTAAAGATATTTAAATATATATGTCAATGTCATGTTTCTGGTGCAGAAGAGAGAAATAGTACATGCTTTAAATACATTAAAATGTGTTATGAAAGGTTTTACTTGAACTAACTTAAAATATAGAATTTCAGAGATATAAATTTCCAGTGCATGGGATTAGCAAATAATTTAGAAAATGCTCTTGTGAGTTATGTGTGTGTGTACAGAGAGAATTATTTTTCAAATCTTTGGTTTTATGGCAAGTATTCAGTCAAGTAAAATAAATATTTAATAGCCCCTGTACTACTCAGTTTCATGGAGTCCTAATGTCTGTTTTTGGAGAGTATGACTTTAAATTTAATCAGACCACTAGACAAACATGTTTATGTGAGTCATTCCTTCTTAGTTATCAGTTATCACACTAGGATCTATCCTGGAGCAAGGCCCTTGTGAACTGTTAGGACAAAATCAATAGCTGAGAAATACATTTTCTGCATTGCAAGATTACTCAAAGATGTCTTGAGAGATTCAGGGACTAATTCATTCACCCTCTGCTGTGGGAATATAATCAGTTACTCATAATTGCCAGTCTTATGAAATTTTCCTCTCATACTGAATTCCTGATTCAGCTGTAGTATTTATTCAACAGAAAGATAAGTAGTAAGTTAATCAGCTCTCTCCAGAAATCTCTAAAGCAATTACATAATTGTTTGACACATTTGATATCTCATGCAAACAGAGGTGCTCAGTTCTAGACAAGAAAGGCAAAACTTTGAGATTTCTGCAGGTTATAGGCACTTTCGCTACACATCAACACGTTTCTAGTAGAAGAGAACAATCAGGAAGAATTAAGAAAAATCCAGATCAATCAAAAGCAGCTGAATAATTGCAGGGCCATCTGCTAAGGCAGTATTTTCTGTTAGATTGCCTACTTCTCCATTTATTCACCTCTCCTTTTATATATTAATTGCATAATAACAGTCATAGAGATTCTGCAAAGGAAGTGCAGTGTCCACCTACATTGTTGCCATTTCTCATGGAATTGCATCTGGATATACTAAAAAAACCCACTACTTGATTGAAATACCCTTTACTTGGAAAAATAGCTGAAAAAAAATCCTGCCAAATATTAAAGCATGAGGAAAAGAAATGTTGATAAAGAAAGAGACCATGGGCAGCAAAAATCAAAAATTATTTTTGCTTGTAGTGTGAAGCTAATTGGAGACTCTGACATTGAGGTGTCAGAGGAGGAGAGCATTTCAAGAACCAAGGTACTTCAGAAGAAAGTAAGAAACTATACTGGGAAGAGAATTTCACAGAAATCTTTCAAATGTCATTTAAGGCTGCCTTCTTGACTAGATTTTGTGCCTTCAAAATATTGTCTCAGGCTACTAAAATAAGCAGGTAGAACTCTGAATGTACTCATAAGGAATCAGAACAATGAAACTATTTTACAAGATCAATTAATTTCTTTTCAGAAATTAATTTCTCTTTAAAGAAATTTCTGTTCCTGAGCACTAAACAGGAAGTCCCTAAATCAAATCTTTAAACTTTCAGGTTTCCCCTACTGTTCTCCATCCACTCTTCAAATTTTAAGAAGTCCTCTCTTTTTGCTGTCTTGAACAAAAGGTTAGGAATTTTTTTTCTGACATCTTGTCTAAACAATCTGTTGCATATATTTTAGGAAAGAAATACAAAATATAGGTGTAATATGCTTAATAAAAGAAATAGTAAGCATCATCAAAATGGATTGAGTGAATCTATAACATAGATAGGTTGCATTTCTGTATTTCAAACTCTTTCCAACATGACCAGCATGATAACTATTCCTGAACACACATAGCAAATATTTCCTGATTTTGGCAGATCTGTTTATGAAATCCTATCCAATAACTTAAAATATATATTTTAGGACATGCCAGGAGCAAAGTCACAACCTTTAACTGCGTCTTCGCAGCAGAACCTGTTGTTTTCTTACTTTTGAGAGAGTTTTCTATCTTTTTCTTTTTAAAATAATTTTAGTTTTGACTCCCTGTAGAGACTTTTCCATGTGGACGCCAGCTTCTGGGCTGCTAGAAGATTAATATGATATTGATACTCTTTTTCCATATAGATAATAGATATAGATATGTATATGTATGTGTGTGTATCTCTCCAAAACATCACAGAGGTGGTTTTGATTTATCAGTTACACTTTTCAATGAAGCAAAAGTACTGAAAAACCTAAGGACTTGTATTGTAGTCAGCATTTCTATTTATTGTCATTGCAGCAGCTTTATACATGTTTGAGAGAAAGCGTGAGTGAATTATCTCATTCCGACAAATATGGAAAACAAAGTATTGTGGGAGTACAACATTATAAAGTCAAGCTTTAAAAAAACATAGAGTAAGTGAATGGCTGCTTATCTATCTAATAACCTCCCAACTCCTATCCTAATATATCCATTATGATGCATATTTTCATTGGATGTGCCTTTTTTCCTCTAGGAATCCATTTCCATAAGCATTCAGGATAGTCACTCACTGAGTATGTACGAGTGATTCTTTAAATCCTCCTCTACGGCTTCTGTCTACAGAGAGAGTTTCTGTCTATACAGTCTCAGTTTACAGAGAGCTATCTCAAAAGATTTTCAGTTGTTTTACCACCAAATGTTTAAACTGTTCTCTGTATGCAGCTTTTCCATTTGATCGCTGTATTTTCTGGACTGCTGTTTCTACAGTTGTGCTGGGGTAGAGTCAGTTTGCTTCACAGTGGCTGATATGGGGCTGAGTTTTGGATTTGTGCTGAGCACGGGGTTAATAGCAAAAAGATGTTTTTGTTATTGCTGAGCAGGGCTTACACAGAGCCAAGGCCTTTTCTGATGTTCGTACTGCCACACTGGGAAGGGGTTGGGGGTGCCTGGGAATTTGGGACGAGACACAGCTGACCCCAACTGACCAAAGTGGCATTCCAGACCATATGGCATCAAGCCATATGAAGTGAGGGAAAGAAGGAAAAGGGGGGGGACCATCACTACAGACTGATGGTGTATGTCTTTGGAAGTCACCACTGCATGAAATAGGACCCTGCTCTCCTGGAAATGGCTGAACACCCGCCTGTCCAGGGAAGGCAGTGAATACATTCCTTGTATTTCTTTGCTTGCACAAGATAAGCTTTGCTCTGCCTATTGAGCTGTCTTGAATTCAACTCACCATTTTTCTTACTTTTTCAACTCTTTCCATTCTTCTTTCATTACATGTAAGCAATTGCGTGAGTCTGAGACTAAGATTGGACCCAGCCACACCTGAGCTCCATCAGGAGTTCAGAAAGCAACAGAGTCCACTCTGAATCTCACAAGTCAACAGGAGTGTGCCCTTTGCACTTTCTTGTCTCCAGTCTCTACATCAATCATTCTAGCTCAATTCTAATCCAATTTTCCTGTGTATGTTTCTTCCATGCAGCAATAAAGTGAACCTTTGCCAAATCGCACTTTGACATCATATTAAAATGACTTTTGCTAATACCTTTGATGGTGATCCTTTAAGCAATCTAAATCATTCATTCCTGACAAGCTGGCATAGTCAGCGGGATCCTAAATCAAGATTAATTACAAGAACTAGGAGAGCAGAGGTATCACAGGTATGTAAATCTGAATTTCAATAGATTATATTTGCACATGATGCATCTCCTTTTAAAACTCAGAGTCAGAATCCATTACCTACCTCTCTGCAGTCCACCATAACCCTCCATGTCCCCCCAACAGGGCTATAAAATTGTCTTTCATTCACCAACTTTTTGGTTTAGTGGAAATATTTTAACTGAATGTCTTTCTGTAGGACATAGGGTCAACATGCTCTCACCTGCAAAAATAATCCGTATTTGACAAATAACAGACTCACAATTCCAAATTACTGCTAAAATTTAAAAAGAAATTATTCTTAGAAAAGCTAAAGAAATAGATGATATCTTTACTTTTTTTTAATGAAGAACTCGAGTTAAACAGATCCTGAAAAAGATGTAACACTGAATAAGACAAGAGCTCAGCACCTAACTTCAACTTTAGCTCTGATGTGTGTGAAGTTTATTTTGATATTATACAAGAAACTGGAAAAAGAAATCTTTTAATACTCACTGAAGTGGCCTGAGGACACAGCTATGTAATGGATGGAGTTTATGGATTATTAACTGAATAGAAGGTGAAAATAAATTGGAAGCCCAGCACCTGTGCACTTTGGAACTTTTATTACACAACAATGCACATGACATAGGAAAAATGACAGTTTAAACTTTACAGCGGTGGTTTTATTTGTTGCGAGATTGAGGATTTTTTTCACTTCTGTTCTGTTAATGCTAGGTTATGACTCTTAAAAACTAGTATGACTGGAATGACTTTCAAATGTATGTATAGGTTGAACTCAAAGTGGAAAATATATGAGGCAGACTAAACATAGTACTATAATAACACAACTGATGTTGATATTGATATTTCTTCAAGATTTACTTAAGAAGTAGTTGAGTATGAAGAGAAAAAAGAAGGCTTCATATATATTTATCAGCTACCTATCTAAGGCCTTTTACTTTCTGCCTTAATGTATTTTTCAATTTTAAATTTCTCTTCTGATGTGAAGCTTCCATATTTACATAAAAGTTAGATGAATAATTGATATTATATCACCTGATAATTAATTTACCATTTTGTGAGGTTTATCCATTAATCAGTTTTTAATATATGTAACATGCTATGTCATTGTGTCATGACTGACATTGCAATACAAGGAGAAATACCGGAAGTATTAAAAAATAATTACAGTTAAACAAAAGCAGTTATTGAAAATAACCTCGAATTTTAATCAATCTCTGATGTAGAAAAAGAAATCTTAGACCAAAATCACTAACTATTTATCTTTTTACTTTAGATTTTCTTTTTCAATCAGTACAAACTGATGTGAACTCAAAAGTTTAAGGTCGTTTCAGCACCTCAGTACATCAGGCAATTCAGCATTTTAATATAACATCTTGTCCGTTAAGTCATCACCACTCAGAGCTTTCAAAAGCACACATGGATTGAATATGGATGTTTATATCATCTGAATATGCTTACCTCATGAGACAAAAGTGGTGCATTGTACTTTTGCCAGGGAAAGGGTGACTGGTGGTGGGTAGTAGGGAATTTTATCTATGTAATTCTTTTATGCAGATATCAAGAAATTAGAATTTCAACTCAAAAAATCATCTTTATGAAGAATTATTTTAAATTCAGGAAAACTGAGAATGTTGAATAAATGTTTTTGGTAACCTAGTTGTAGTAATTATCCACAATGCTCTCTGAAGTTCTATTTATTTATATTCCTATGCTGTGAATTTAAAAGATATTACTATGAAATATTATATGGCATATAGAATTGAACTTCGGAAAAGTTTCCAGCAAATTTGCAAATATTCAATGTGAAAATCCTCCTGATGTAATCTTTCAGGAGTCTGTGTGTAAGGGAAGTTGAGGGTACACTCAATCTCACCTCCTGTCTCATTGAAAAGCACTGGTCCCAAGACAGAGTCCTGGACAATGCCACTCATCACCGACCTCCGACATCTGTGTCCATCCACCAAACAGTCCACCTTCAAACCCTTCTTTCCAATTTGGAGATAAGGATTCCCTGTGGGACTGTGTCAAAAGCCATAGAGAGATCTAGGTAGGTTGCATCAGTTAATCTTCCCTTGTTGACCATACTTTGGGGTGAATTTCCAGAATCCCACGGAGTTATTTTTACCTTTCACACAGAAGCATACACAATTAGCTTAAAAGGCAGTGCAATATTTTGAACTTAATAGATCTTCAATTAGTTGCAGCTTGTAACTTGAAGGAAATATAAAAAACCCCATAAACTTGTAATCACTCTATTGTTTTATGTGATTCAGATGATTGTGCAGGGAATCTCCTGAGAGAACAATACTTAAAATTATTGTAGAAATCCAGTATCTCTAGTACTTTTTATTTGCCTTTGAGATAGAAAGACAAAAAGACACAGAACAAAATGCAGTATGAATATAAACCAAACAGGTTTATCCATCAAATCCAAAATAATTGTTATATAGGAGAATTAATTTTAAACTGGAATACAAAGACCTGTTACGTAAGCGGTGGCTGGAAAGGTGGAATATTGAATCTCTTGCTGTTGTTGAGCATGTCCCGATTCACTGTTTCTCAAAGTGGGATTTCTATACTTTGTCTGCCATGTATTAGTTTGTTGGCCACTCCCTGAGACAGAGATCTCAATTGAATTTGGCAGGAAATCATTCTGCAGGTAAAGAGACACATCCATAGCAGAGAGTTATCACCAAGGTTTTCCAAGATCTTAACAGCAGAAGATGTTTATAAGTTGGAGAAAAAGAAAAGGAGCCTAGGTCTTGGTGAAAGACAAGAGTATGCTCAGGCTGAATGGTACTTGAACTTGGCTTATATTTTGCTATGGGAGACCAGTCAGTTCCTTAGATGAAATCAAGTTCAGCAATGACTTTCCTAATCAATGCACTTCTGAATTGAAGAGAATATTATAGGTGTAGTTTTATTTGTCTTCTTACTGCAACCTTATGCCCAGTCCTAAAAAACATCACAGAATTGGATATAAAGCAGTATTGAGAATTATGTTTCTTCCACTGTTATGAAACATTGCATGAAAACAATGTCAGGCTATGCTAAGAATGGAAAGACATCTTCAGCTGGAAATGGCTTAATTTTTTTCAGAGTAAGTTCCAATCTTTAAATTTTAATATAGGCTTAGAATTTAATCATGCAAAACCTTCACAGAGTATGTTGCTTTCCTTTATGTTTCAGGGAAAGCATATAATCTTTAGTTTGCATCATTTCTAGTAAAAAATTGATGAAAATCCTCACAATACCTATTTGGATAGTTTGTTTTTTTTTTTAAACTGGCACTTGATTTTCTGTTTTTGTATCAAGTATCATTAGATATCTTTGACTAGTAATGTCTCCTTTCTGAAGTTGATGGAATGCCTAAGACAATTTATCTTCATAATATAGTATAATTTTCCACAGTGTTCATTAATATAGCTGAAAGTAGTTTAATTACAATTGTACCTTTGATACAGCTTGAAAAAATTACTTTGATATTCATATCACTCACAGAGTTGTGTATTTGAGTCTCAGTTTCCTTATCTTCTTCTCCTCTTTTCACAGCTTTTTTTAAATTTCTGTGTTTGTAAGGCTGTTTGTTTTGTTTTTGTTTGGGTTTTTTTGTTTGTTTTGCTTTTTGTTTGTTTCTTTGTTTTTTTAGAAAATACTACATTGCAGGGGACAGAGGAGAACCCCACAGTCTATTGTCCTTACAGAAAATAGTCAAGCTGGCCTATGAGTTCATGATGACATACTTTTGATGCTTAATGACTAGATTACTAAAGAAGGAAAAAGTTTAGTTTGGGAAGGGTTCATGGGTTATGATTGGACCTCTTTCCAACATTTTACTTTGAAGTAACCACAGTTTCTTTCTCCTAATTAATAGGTCACAAATTCATAGATTTCGGAATTAAAATAGATAATTGTAAACACCTACTCATTTTGTAGTACAAAACATATATTGATTTTAGCTAGTTCAGTCCCTATTGAAGGGTCATTGTTGGGATTTTAAGCACTTGCAGTCTTGCACATAGAATGAAATTCTACTTAATAGCTTACCTGGTTGGAAACTTGATTAGCTTTTTTAAAAGAAATAACTAGAAAGGCATCTGGGGTATCTAGGAGTAGAAAGATATATGATGTTGACAAACAAAAAGTAATTTCCTTTTGGGTTTTTTAGTTGAGGAAAAGGCCTCAGGATAAGTTAATCTGCTGAATCAGAGTAGCGTTCAGAAAAACACCAATCTAATTTGATTTTCAATACTGTAAAGAGCATGTATTACCTGCAGTGCTTAAAGTGATTATTTCACAATGAAATCCATAAATACTATTGTTGAGAAATAAAACTGCTCCATGACATCTCAAATGAGATTCCGAGATTACAATGAAAGCGTGTTGTGCTGAAAGTCAATAATGTGAACAACTTCACTGCTGAATGGAGGTTTAAAAAAAGCTTATGAAGGATCATCTTGGAAAGACCTATGTGACATAAATAAGCTTTGTTTTGTAAATGAGTGGATCCTTGGGAAGAGGCAAAGCCAGAGCTTTGCTTTTCTATACATTGAAATTCAGCTGAAATATTTCATTGAATTGATGGTTTTGTTGGTTTGGTTTTTTTTTTTCTTCTTTGTAACTAGAATATAGGGACATTTCAAGTGTACTTTGTTGGTGTACATGGTTTGAAGGATACTTTAAAAAATTATCCATTCACATTGTAATTACAGCATACAGCTAATTTTAACCTAAGTTACACTCTGAAGCCTTTATAAAAAATAAATTGCTTTTCATTATTTCCACATAGTAATTAATAATAAAATTTACAGTCACTGTTTTTCCTGTGACTCTGCTCTCCTTCCGGAACAGGTGTGCATAACATTTGAGTAAGTTATTCAAATATCTTACTGATATTACTGAATTACTAATATTACAGAATTAGGATGGAATGGAACTGCAATGTCAAATTAATAATATCTTCTGTGCCTTGCATTGTAATGGAAACTAAGGCTTACAGAACAAACCGTTCTGTAAGCTTTTTCCATCAAAAGTTAAAATTCCAGAAGGTACTTCAAGAATGCTTTTTAAGAGAGAATTTCTTTTTCCCAAATAGATGCATATGGAATTGCTGTCCCTTAATTTTCCAAAACACTGGTTACCAATTCTAAGTAAGCTGGAGAAAAATTCCAAATATCATTATAACATTAAAACATAATATGCAGTCGAGTAGCTGGGTCATTCATTCCAATTGTCTTACTCTCTTGTTTCCTGACCTAATACTGTCAGAAGAGAAAACACAGAATGTTTTGATTTGCTCAGAATGCCTTTCTGATCAGTGTAGTGCAAAATCTCAGGGCAAAATCTTGGCATTTTTCTTCTGGTGTATAGTATCAAACACCTAGGAGCAACTGTGCAACTACAGGGTTTGTTTGTTGAGGGTTTTTTAATTATGTATTGCATCATCAGTATTACACACATAGAAAAAAAGTGTCATCTAGGTTGTAAGGTGCTTTCTGAGATTATCTAGTCCAAGCCCCCTTCTCAGGCAGTAACAGCTAGAATAAGCTAATGATCGTTCTGCTCTTGCCAAAAATTCCTAAATGCTTGTTCAATGAAGAGTTACTTGCTTTTATGTAGAAGTAAATAGAAATAAGAAAGACAAAATGGTTTTGAAAAATGCAAATCCTGATTTAACTATGCAGAACATAATCTTTGTTTTGGTGGGAAAATATTATTTGTACAGACATTTTTAATTCATACAAATCTCCAAAGAGGAACTTCCTTTGTGGGAATATAGATATCCTTGTGTGAACAACTGTATTTATTCTGGAAATGTCCACGTTGTTGTCCTAATTAAACAGATGTGTGGCATTTAGGAGGAAGGCAGAAAACAAGAGAGTGGTTTAAATTCGTTGACTTTTTCGGATATGAAGAGTTACACAATCATTTTAACAGGACTGAAAGGGCAGAAACAAGAACTAATAGGAAAATAGGAATGCTTAAAGAACAGAACAAGTCTTATGCCAAGATCTAACTTCTGGCATTTAAAGGGTGTTCATCTACATGGCATGTGGAAAGCCAATGCCTACATAAATACTTCAGATGGTTCTAAGCAATGCAAAGCAGTATTCTGCATAACAATGTCCAAAGTACTTCAAGATAAGAATTTCAGTTTAAAGGAGTTCTCTGTAACAGCTAGGACAATACAAATGAATTTGGTAATTTTTTTTCTCCTGGTGTGTTTTCTTTTGTGTTGCTCTTTATTTTGCCTTGTCTCTTTAACATCACAAGGAACATCTACCTTGTTTATTTTTCTTTTTGTCAAGCTGCTCGTTTATCAGCATGAAATACTTCACAGACCTCATTCACCATACAGTAGTACATGGAATCATCTGCCTTCTGGGATTTACACTACAGCTATGTTCACTGTACCTTTCAGAGGAATGAATTGAGGGACAGCCATAACTTAATATGTCAATTTAGCATATGTCAAAATTCAAAAATATGTCAAAAAGTCAGTTTTGCCTGCTTTGACTTGACTTATCTAAAAAGTAAGGGTTAAATAGATCAATTAAAAAAAGAAAAGGAGAAAGATCATATAGAAAATCTTGTGAAATGGTAGGAATCAAAGAATTTTTAAAAAATTAATGTGCACATGATGATCAACAAACATCCTTACTAGCATCTGGGAAGAATGTTAAAACCACTGTGGTATTGATAATATTAGTTTTTATGGACTACGCTCTTTTCTCTGAACTTCATCTTTGCAAAATAATATTGAGTTCATTTCACTTTTTTTTTAATCTCCAGAGGAATCTATTCTGTTCTCTTAATTATAAAACTGTACAGGGTTCTGCTTATTCAGGTATTTATAACTTCTATAATGATATTTCACAATTTGTAACAATTTATTCTTATAACATTCTTTGGAGTAGGTCTTAGTAACTCTTCACTCTGAGGAGGAGCCGAAGAGTTCAGAGAGCATAAAATTAAATACAGGAAATCTGAAGGTTGATGACTTCTGCCTAGGACAAATACATAAAAAAACATATTCTGGTGTTACTTAAAAAACAAACAAACAAACAAAAAAACCCACAAACCAACCAAACAACAACCACAGAAAAACCCCAACTCTGACTTTTTTTTTCTGGATTAATTATGTTTTTCTTTCTGAAACTTTCACTATGTCTTGTAACATGATTAACTTTTCTAGTCCTCACAAAGTCATACTATATATGATGGAGTGCAACTGGAAAACAATCAAAACTTCCATGAGAGGCAAGGAAATACTTTGAAAAATTATTATCTCACTCACAAGTGTTGCATTTAGTTGGTTTGAGGTTTTCTTTGGTATTGCTGTAGTTGTTTTGTTAAGTGTAGACAGAATATGAATTAATTACTGTTTTAATTTGTCACTGCTCCTGGGAACAGAGGTCACGTCAACCAGGATGCATTGAACAGTTAATAACCACACAGGGAACCTATCATAAAACCATTATCCATAATGGTTTTATAATATATATATTTAATATATAATATAGATAATAATATATGTGTTATATATTATATATAATATATATATATATAAAATAAATTAAATATATAATATATAAAACCATATATTAATTTACTTTTACTATTTCATAATCCCCACTTCTCCCTTGGCTCTGCTCTCCTCATAGTGTGAACAATTGCCTCTTCCTGGACCTCACCTCTCCACTGCTGCTCTGTCTCTGGAGCCCATCAAGGATAGCTGTGACCTTTAACTCCCCAAAACAGGAGTTATCATGACCCTATACCTCCATGTCTTCCATACAATGACCCTTTCCCAGGCAGCTGTACGTGAGCTTCTTCTGCATGGCCCAAGAAAGCCCACTGACAGTCCACAATATTACTTGAATTCACAGCAGATCCCTCATGAGACCAGATCTCTCTGAGCTGCAAACACACATGCATTGGGAAGAAAGGCCTGGAGTTGGATCTAAAGACATTGTCACTATATTTACATGCACTATCTTGAGGATTGGCTGTTCCAAATACTGTTATGGTCCTGATTTTTTTTTTTTTTTTTTTAGTTCTTGATGCCAGTCCATCTACTCAAGGGGAAAAAAATCTTGATATCTGCAGAAACTTCCATTTTGTAAGTTACCAGAGTGTGTTTTTCAGAGAAGGAAAAGAAAAAAACCCATAGAAAACACTGCTAACACAAAGTTAATTTATTGATAGCAAGTAGCTGAAGCTAAATCTCCCTGTGATTATGCAAAACACGGTCCGAATTAACACTTTATTGATTAGTTGGAAAAAAGAAAGCTGGCAAAACTAAATACAAGGCTCCCTGCAATAATTTTAAAAGTAATTCAAATTAATCCTCAGATTTCCCTTCCTTCCCTTTGGAGACTTTCAGAGAGTTTTCCAGTTGCCCATCCCCTCATGTTGACTTCACATTTTCTACCCTACATCACTCAGTCAGCAGTCTGCCAAAGTTCATGAAGCACCATGTGTGCAAATGTGCCAGCTTTTCTTCACCAATGTTATAATTCCATATACTGAGCTAGTCATCCTCATTTTACCTTATGATCAATAAAAACAAACAAAAAAATACTTCTGAGGAGCAATTAGTGTACCCTTTTTCAGGCAGCTAATTTAGGATTAAAAGAATCACTCCCTAAACGCACCCATATTTATCCCTTGACAGTAATAGTTAAGTGACGATAATCATAGCCTGCAGTATCTAATTCAGATGCCTGTGTGCATTCTAAGCATCTGGAATTGAGAGGTGGATCCCATTTAAATTCTTAAAGAGTTTGTTGAATTAAAACCAGATCTATGGAATGAAAAACATCTAATGTGGCTGATTTCATTCCGTTTCCAAGTGAAGTTGCTTCATATCTGGTTAGTATCCATAGAGCAGTTTGGCTATTTATGAGTCAGTGACTTATCATAGAATCATAGGATTATTTGGTTTGGAAAGGACCTTTAAAATAATCTGGTCCAGCCCCCCTGCAATGAGCAGGGACGCCTTCAACTAGAAATTTGCATTTCTTCAGCAATAATGTTAATTTAAGTAGTCTTTCTGCCTCTGTGGAGTGGCTGTTTGTAGCGGTTAGGACAGTAGAAGGAATTATTAAACAAAAAAACAAAAAAAAAGAGCATAAATACTGGCTTAAGTAGCGGCTCAAAGAGACTGTGAGACAAAATGGTGCTCAGATGCAACTCGAAACATGGAGTAATATGATATGTTAGAGATGTAGTCTTTGTAACTTATGTTTCACATGAGCTTAGATATGAATTTCAGGAATGTAGTCAGGCATCTCTGTGAGTTCTAAACTGGAATTAAAACTACTCCCCTTTCTTTTGTAGTCCCAGGGTTATTTATTTAATTTTTCCTTACTATAAAATTAAGAGTCTACAAGAATTAAAATTAAATTCACCCTAGAAGAGTCAAGTTCTCTCCAATGATTATAAAGGAATTTTTGAAGCAAAGAAATTTGCATAGTTTCCATCTATAAACCTTTTTGTCATACTTGCCGAAGTTCAAATATATACAAAAACCTGAGTATAATACACGGTAATGTGTCCAGTTACCTCAAAAGAGGCGTTGATTGTAACAGACATTTTTCTTAATGCATGAAATTTTGGAACTCTTTTCCCTGGGAAGATTAACTATGGGCCTTTGCAGATGATATGTAGAAGATAGTTAAACAAACTTTATCCCTGAATCCATCACTCAATAAAACAAGTTTGTATCTAAGTGAAAAATCATATATGGGAGTCACATGGGAGTAGTAGTTGGGAGAATGCATGTTTCTTCCCTCTTCTTTTAGAAAACTGTATGACAGACATAAAAAGTCTATAGTTAAGATGCCTACAGCAGTGATATCACAAATTATAACCTATATTTACTTCCTTTAAAAACAGTATGTGTTACCAAATTTCATGCAAGTAACTCCCAGATTTTCTGAAAGAAGCTTAACTGAGCAGCAGTGTAGATTGAAGTTGTTTATGGCAATAAAGAGCCATTTTCTACCAAACCCTTCTGTTTCATATTTTTTGCATCTAGTTTGTTCTAGTATACTTCCTTTCTTTCTTAGTGGCTCTTAGTTAGTTCTGTTTCTCCTCTTTTCCTTTTGACCAGGCTGTTACTGGTATAGTCCATTTGAAAAGAGGTGTGTGAGTCTTAAGAGGGGCTGATAAACACTGAGCTATATACCTGAAAGTACAGCAATTTATTTCCTACCCACCCCCTTTTTTTCTTTCTTTCCTTTCTTTATTTTTATTATTTATTTATTTAATTATTTATTTATTTACATTTTATTTTATCGTATGGCATTCTGACATAAACTAACAGAAATAATCTTTGCATAACACATTTCAATTCACATAACTTTCATGAAAGTCTCATTTCGTTGTTAGCAATTATTAAAATTAAGTCATACATCAGAAACTTATGTGCTCAAGTTCAAGTGCTTTTTCAACTGCATTAAAAGGGTAATATTCTGGGTATATTTTAATGGGTCTAGGTGTTTTTCCTCATTTAAATATGCTTTAAACTAAATTCATTATTATCTCAAGACATTGAAGGGCGAGTATAAATTGTACAAAAATGTTTATTTTCATTTCATAGTCTTTAGTCAACATTGATGTTTAAATATAAAAAAGAGAGAATTAATATAGTTTATTTTTCTCTGACTTTCTCTTTATGCATCTTAAAATTGTCTTACAATTGTTTCTCAAAAAAAAAAAGAAAAGTGCACATAAATTGAATTCAGTAACATTAGAGATGAACTTCAATTATATCAGAATCCCTAAGGACTGTGTTTGCATTACATGCTAAAAGATCAAATTAAACTCTGTACTAGCTCACAGACCTCTTATGAGAGCACAGTCTTTATTGTATGACAATTAAAAGAAATGGAGACACATCAACTTTAAACACCACTTGTATTTCAAGTCTATATATACAAAAAATGGAGGTATGATTTGTCCTGTCTGATATAATATACTTGTCTTTGTAAATGCATCAGCTATACCTTTTGAAGAAAATCATTATTCATTTCTTCAGTATTTTCCAGAATCATCTATGTACAACGTAAACCTGGAAATTTCATAGATAGATGAAAATCACAGTAGTGTGCAGGATATAAAGGTCAACAATAATGTAGCTTTTAGTAGTTTTCATTCAGACTTTGACAATGGTCTCATGTGGCCATGATCAGAAATGAAATATTTCTGAATCTGAAAAAAATAAAAATAACAAAAGCTAGTATGAGCCATTTTAGTTGTTGATATGAATTAAAGGACGTTTTAAAAAGAGTCACTTCTTGGTCAAAGCAAAATAGAATCCTGTGTTAGCTGTCCTTTGTAGTAAATTCGTAATTGGAAAATATGACCAGGAACATAGAATTAGACATAAAAACTACAGCTGTCAATACTCTCAGAGACTTTACTACCATCCAATCTCTTCAAATAGAAAAAGCGTTTTCATCCCTGCAGGAGACATTTGCTCTTGATCTCAGTTTTCATTTTAACACAAGCCAAGGATCTGAAGGACCTTTTTTATATCTCTTCTCAATTTGTAGAGGAGTCAAGGCATTGTCATTTTACAGTGCAATGAGGCAGATTATGAGCCATGGTGGCCTTCAACCCCTTGGGATTTTAGAAACACCAACTAATTTCATGTCATTCATTACTTCAATTCCTTCACTCATTGCCTTATTTCAAAATTAGAGATTGAGGTGGAGTGTAGGCTGGGGAACGGAAAAAGCAAGAACTGTAATTCTGTGATTAGCTCAGTTGTTTAGAGCATGGTGTTAGTAACACCAGGGTTCCAGGTTTGACCCATCTATCGGTCAAACACAAGTTGGACTTGATCCTTGAGGCTCACTTCCAACTCAGAATACACTGTAAAATTTGACTCCTAAATTGCATCCTTTACATAAAGTGTTGGTTAAGAAGAATTGGGTTGTTGAACTAATGTTCTAGTTACAGTTTTTCTTCTCTCTCTCATTGTTTACTTCTTGGGGGCTTATTGTGGTGTGGTGTACTATACTTTGGGAATATATGAAGCAGGAGAAGAATGACTCTTTGAGAATGCTTTTACTTTGCACTGCAATTAACTTGAAAATCCATTAAATCCTTATTTCTTCTCATATTTCTCTCCCTTCACAACCTGAGCACAATGATTTTTAACACTATCAAGATTTGTTTTAATTAGATGAAAGGAAATTATTCTCCATCACCACCAAAACCAAAAAAACCCACCTTCACTCCCAACACCCCCAAACCCCATCACACACTCATTATAATTTTAATGCTTATCTAATTTATCCTTTAAATGATATTCAGGTCTATGCTGATTGTACATTAATTGACATTATTTTCTATCTTTTGCTGTAAAAAAAATTTCAAGTCTCTTTCTCTTTCTCTTTCTCTTTCTCTTTCTCTTTCTCTTTCTCTTTCTCTTTCTCTTTCTCTTTCTCTTTCTCTTCCTCGTATCTTCTCAAAATATACTGTAAGTTGGACAAAGGAAAATTCCAGTCAAGTGCCCTGTTGGGTCTGGACAAATTAAGGGTTGCTAAGTTAAGCTTTGTGAAGTGCCGTATTCCCTTGGAGTTCTCAAGTTTGCAAGTAAAAGTTTTTTTTGAATGTCCTGAGAGTTTTGCTGTTTCTCCTGTGCACTGCCCAGAGTAAATCCAGTCACCTTCCCCTAAACCTGCTGGACAGACTGAAGCATTACAACTCTCAGGAAAATCCTCTGTAGTTACATTCATATTGGTCCAAACACAACATTTTTGCCCTTTATTTAAATGCTGTGGTAGGAAATAAACAGAAATTACTTACACTATAATATACTAAAGAACAAATATACTTCAATATACTAGCAATCTAAAAGGGGAAAAACAGGGACACTTATCTATACTATTAAATTGCTGTGCATACTCTGATATGCTTTGGTGTGGCCAACAAATTCTCAAGCAAAACACATAGGTGAGACTGTTAGTCTGGATGTGCTTGTACTTATGCTCAGATGTTAGTATCTTTGGGCTTACACTGGGATAACCTCCAGCAACCTTAACCAGTCATTTGAATATAGTTTACTACTTAAATGCCTGGTCATCACTGTATTTTATAGAAATAAACTTGAAACAGCAATTTCATTTTTACAAAAACAGATGTGAAGGTGAATAAAATAGTCTAAAGAAATTAAGTCAACCTAGAAGTTAAAACATATATGATCAGTCTTGAGGTGGAGGTAATATAGATAAAGCAAAAGGGACAAAATTAAGTGTGGTACATACTGTCATCTTGTAACTAGGCAAATTTCTCTCTAAAAGACTATGACATAACAGAACTATGAGTAATGATTCAGTTTCTTGAATTGCAAAAGTTTTTTTCTTAATACTGAAAAAGGGAGTATTAGTTTCATGATTTAAATAACAAAACAAACTCTTATTAAAGGAGGATAAATTGCAGGGTTGAGATTTGTACAACTGCTAAGCATTTACCTCCATGAATAAAGCACATTTGTCTGTATTGTCACTGACTGCAAATCAGGCATTTCTATAACTTCATATTAGTTTAGATTGGAGGAAACACATTAACTAACAGATAATGAAAATGTCACCACAAATTCTTCACATGTGTTCAAGTTCATTTCTCTACAATGCCATTAATTCGTAGTGAGATATATTTCAGGAAATTCATTATCAGTTTATTTCTGGTATCAAAATTAGGATTATTCAAGTGTAATGTCTGAAAAAGTTTAATTTGAAATTCTAATTGTTGTGTAATCTTAAGAATACTAATGAACATATAGCAAGGCTGTGGTACTAATATGGCCAACATGATAATGCATAATTCAATTGGGAAAATAGATCATTCCTCGGGCAACATAATGATCCATGAACTTCTGTTAATTGAGGAAGCATTCCCAAAGGAAGCTCCCCAGGTATGAAAAATAATACTTCTGAGTTAGTGCAATCAGGGGGATGCATCTTCCTCACTTGTCTTTCTCACAGAGATATTTATTGCGACAAACAAGATGGTGTTAAACATAACAAGAGGTATCTAGCTAATATCTTAAAATGGTTATTATTCCACAAAAAATAATCTTTTTGCAGGTTATGGGTGAAAAACACTTGATTTAGAGCTTGTTTTGGTAAAAAAAGAGATATACTATTTTTATTATGCTTTTAGTGTATTCATTTTAAAAACTATTGTTTCAGATTTTCAAAATAATTTCTATTTTACTGTTTGCTATTCAACTACTAACTGGCTTCACTACTGCAAAATAAAATCAAAGAATATTGCAGCTTAAAAAAAATTAGTATCTCACAAATAAAGGAAACCATTGATTAAATATAAAATGTAGCATAAATCCAGGTCTGTGAATGTGCCACATCTACTCCAGAACTAGACACCAGACATTTCCGACAAAGGGGGATTTCTGATACGGAGGATTGTTTGCATTGGAAATAACATGGTCAACAGGACTAAGGCAGGGATCACTCCCCTCTACTTGGCATTGTTGAGGCTGCACCTCAAATCCTGTGTTCAGTTTTTGGCCCCTCACTATTAAAAAGGCCTTGAAGCTCTGAAGCACGTCCAGAGAAGGGAAGAATGGTCTGGAATGTAAGTCTTATAAGGAGTGGTGGGACATGTGGAGATGCTTATCCTGAAGAAAGAAAAGCTCAGGGCCTTATTGCTCCCTAAAAGGAAGTTGTAGTGAGATGAGGGTTGGTATCTTCACCCAAGAAAAAAGCAATAAGACAAGAGGAAATGGTCTCAAGCTGTGCCAGGGGACATTTAGATTAGATATTACAAAAAATTTCTTAATAAAAAGAGACATCAAGAATTAGAACAGGTTACCCATGAAGGTAGTGGAGTCGCAAGCCAGAAGGTACTTAAAAGATGTGTGGATGTCGTGCTTAGAGACATGGTTTAGTGGTGGACTTGGCAGTGTTTTCCCATTGAAATTGACCTTAAGGGCCTTTTCCAACTTAAATGATTACATGATTCTATTCTCTGCTTTATGTGGGATGGATACAAGAACAGAACCACACCAACCAGTGACATATAGTCTATTTGTTTAATATACAGGATATGTGCAGTTGGTGGATAGTGATTCCAAAGCTCAGATTTCTGTTCTGGCCGACATGCACTTCACACATACCAATCAGGGTCACAGTTTCTCCAAATCCAGTTTGGACTAGCATCACGGATCCAGGTAAGCAGGATGCTCATTGACTACATTAACTTTGGCTGGAGACCAGACACCCACCAAAGCCTCTCTATCCCTCCCCTCTGCAGCTGGACAGGGGACAGAAAATATAACAAAGAGTTCGAGTTGAGACAAGGACTGGGAGAGATCACTCACCAAATACCACCATAGGCAAAACAGATTTGAATTAGAGGTATCAATTGAATGTATTGCTAACAAAATTAGAACGTGATAATGAGAAGTAAAATGGGACCTTAAAAACACCTTTCCCCCACCCCTTTCTCTTTCCCAGGTCTACTCCTACCCCAGTGGTGCAGAGAGACATGGAGTTAAGGTCAGCTCATCACATGTTGTTTCTGCTGTTGCTCAGGGAGACATAGGAGACAGTTCTCCGTGAACTTCTCCAATGTGAGTCTATCCCTTGGGCAACAGTTCTCCACGAACTGCTGCAATGTGGGTCACTCTTCCACAGGGTGCAGTCCCTCAAGGACAGACTGCTCCAGCATGGGTACCCCACAGGACCTGTAAGTCCTACCAGGAAACCTTCTCTAGTGTGGGCTTCTCTCTCCATAGGTCCACAGGTCCCTGCCAGGACCCTGCTCCAGCACAGGCTTCCCTTGGGTTCACAGCCCCCTCTCAGGCATCCACCTGCTCCAGCATGGGTCTCCTCAATGGACTGCAGGTGAACCTCTGCATCCCCATGGTCCTTTATTACTCCAGATTACTTTCTTAGTCACAAAGAGTTAAAAATACAGTCTTTAAGCTATATGCACTAATATTCTATTACACAAATTTTCTAGACTTGAACTGTCTTTTCAAATTATCAGCACCATCCAGTTTGGCTTTCTCCCTTTCTCGTGAATTCTCCTGGGGGAAGTGTGCAGATAAGAAACATCAAGAAAACAGTATGATTTAATTTTATTCTGATCAATGCAGAAGCACAATAATGTTGATATCATTTTGAAAGCAAGTGTCATAAGCTTAACCACTCAGAAATATTCAATAACAAAACAAAAAGATCAAACTGAACCAAATAAATAACTAAATAAAACACAACAAAACTTTTGTTGAATCTTAATATTGACTTAAGAGAATATTCTGATAAGAAACAGCCTCCCTGTTGCAGGGTGAAACTATTGCTTACTTAATCTTGCTTGTTCAGAGGCTTTAGGCTGTGGTAAGGAACTTTAGAAGTTGTACTTATGATACAGAATATAAGAGAAAAAAATTCTTTAATCCCACTTGGTACAATACGCTGGTGGTTTTGCCAGATGTGAGTTGTTGTTTCTACTTTTCCGTTATGTAGCTATCTTTTTTTATGCACAATGCCATTAATAAGGACATCATTAGGCATGTTTAGTGTGTATACGTGTGCACACAGTTTTCTGAAGAATGTTTTCCAACAGTATAAACTATGGTTTGACATTTGATACAGTTAAGCAAATTACACTGTGTGATATTTTATCCTCAGGAATGACCTTGCTTGCAGGAAGGGTTATACTAGCTTTTTGAAGTCTGGCTATCTATCCTATTGACTTGCTGGAAATAGAAATGACAGTAAAGGAATCCAAGGGCAAAATATGTAAGGAAGGGACAAATAATGAACAAAATGCACATGTTGAGACATATCATTTGTACATCTCACACCTCTTAAAATTATTATATATTTCTAAGAGTTCTTACTGATAGTTAAACACCTCAGAACAGAAGTGAACATAATGATAAAAATTAAATATCATCAGAGCTGGGCATTTAATTGTTATTTATATCACTTTTATGTATAAAAGGAATCACTAATACTTGTCCTTTTGTATGTGACCTGCAATATAACGACATCACAAAGGTGCTTTCTGCAAAATGAATTTTAGTTGTAAGGCTGAAAGAAAATCGATTTTCTATATCATTTTCCTTTTAAAATCACAGTATCTAAGCTTTATGCACAGCAACATTTGTATCCTGTTTTGAAAGTAAAACTGAAACAGAAGCTTTCTTAATATGGGTTAAGCATTATTTTTAATTGCAAACTGAAATTGAATATTTGTGGGGTTTGAGTTAATGCTTACTTTGCATTAGAACAGAAAGTAACAAGTTATGTCTAGATATTGACTACACCAGCTCTAAGTTGTTCTAAATTAATTATTAAATATGCAATAATATGTTTTGTTGTGCATTTTTATTTCAATGCATGGTATAAGTTCACACAAAAAGAGGAAATATCAAAGATAGGGAAATCACTGTTATTTTCAGAAAAGATACTGAGACGTCTCAATTCCTTAGAACTGTAATGATTTGCCCACTGAAAAAAAATTATAAATTTTAAATACTGATATTTTAAAAAATCTTTGTGAAATAGATAAACTCATTTACAAGGATCACTCAAATTAAATTCATACATAGTAAAGGTGAAACATCACCTTTCACTCAAATTAAATTCATACATAGTAAAGGTGAAACATCACCTTTCATTACAGTATGACTAATAGGTAGCCGCTGAGTAACATAAAAGCAGTTTATATTTCAACAAGTTTGGGGCTTTTTTTCTTTCAATATTTTTTATTTTCTTTCTTTTCTCTCCTTCCTTGCAATCACTAGACTAACAGATAGCCTCATTTTAAGGAGGAAAATAAGTTAAAACCTCTGTGGTAAGTAATGATATTGAGAAAAAGTAGTTTAAGATCCAAATTCCATTAATTGAAAGTGCTGTATGGCTTAATAAGAATCTATTGGATGTATCTTCAAATCCTTAACACAGCTTAGGCTCACTGGTTTCCAGCTATCTGACTTGCAATGATTTTTAAATTATGAAGAAATTAATGAATAAAAGTAGAAAAGGAGGGGTCCTCCCAGAAGAAAAGAAGAAATGTGATTAGATATTGTACAGAAGAAAAAGATTTAAAACATTAATGAGTGACGAGGAGATTTAGTTTTGACATGTACCAATGCCGCCAGAGATCTTCTATACCTCCTTGATTCATGTACTGTAGTGATATCTTGGTTGTTTGATAGCCATATTAGGGATGCACTAATGACTTTTAGAAGATTGATCATATTCTTGCTACCCACTACACACAAAGGTAGCCCAAACAACCATTTCTTAAAAGCAATAAACCTAAAATGAGAAATCCTAAAGACAAATTGAATAGTTATAATTATTTATAAACACCTTGCACATAATGAGACTGATTCTGTACAGGAACATCCAAGCAAGCTCAATAAAGTAAGTTGAATTATTTATGCTTGTTGTATCACAAAATATAAGTACCTGGCTTTTGAATATTGCCTACTGTGTTCCTAATAAGCAAGCAGAAGCAAGGTTTCTATTAGCAAACCATTGTATTCTTTCATGTTGTACACATGCTATATTATACATGATGAGGTACTGAAGAATTCAGAAAAAACTTTAAATGTTCTTTTTCTGGGAAAAAGTAGAAGGATGTAATCCACCTGAATCCTCCAGACAGCAGAAACATCAAAGGAATGAAATAAAATTCTGATAGCCATGTCCCTGATTTTAGTGGTGTATATATTTCAGTCTGAACTTAAAGCACTGGGGTCAGATAGCAAACACCCGACAGGTTTGCTACTGTAGATGAAATTGTAAACATCATTATCTTTTCAAAGGAGTTCAAATACGGCAATCATTAACTTTACATACTCAGCACTGCATGTTAATCTGACAAGATCAATATGTTGCCTCAAATTTGCAGTGCTTTTACTGCTTATTTTAAGGAAAATAAATCTCACAAATATATTAACACTTCTAGAATATGCAATGAATAAATGTAATTAAAGTTAGCAGTAAATATTTCCAACATCTTAGCAACTTAGTACAGAAACATAATCACTTTCATATTCATAATGCAATAATCATATCAAGAGTTGATGGAAATGAAAATAAAGGGCTCAGTTAAAGAGATGTGATTAGGTGCACCATACAGTAACATGATAAAACCCTCCAACATTTATATTCTCAAGTCCTTGCACGGTGTACAGTTGTCTTCCAGCAGAATCCTGACAGAAGTTTCAGAACAGCATGGGTAAGTTTACAACGTATGCAGAGACTTAGTAATTTCCTCAAGGACTTCAGTATGCATTGTAATCTTTTATTCATGCATGTAAAGGAAGGAAGAAAATAGACATCTGAGCTGCATATGTAAGCAGTCTGAATATTTAGTATTGTTGAAAATTAATCTATTTCTAGGAAAAAAAAAAGGATTTTGGTAGGTTATTATTAAAATACCATACATTTTACTAATGTAAAATTTTATGTGTGTCTATGAAACTATAACACATTTATTCTGAATTTTTTATCAAAATTTCAGCAATGAAAATGTAGTTTCTTAATCAAAAACTGGGACTTTGTCAGAAAATTAAAAACAATGTTGCAGTAAATAAGTACAGAAATTGAGAGACATTTATCTAATTCAAACTAAGTAGAAAACAATGCTGAATAACACAAGATCATTTTGCTGTTCCTGGCAGCTTTTCTGATAATTTATCTTTGTATTTCCATTCTTGAATAGCTTGATGTTCATCTCATTAGAGCTGAATTAGTCCTCTCCTGCTTTGTTTTTCACTCGTGACTATTTATACCAAGATCAATAAATTCCATTTACTGAGATTCTGAGTATCAGAGCATCAAGGTTATAAAAGACATATTTTGAAATTGCAACTCATATTTATTTTCATCCAACCTTATTCACACATAAGTGCTAATTCCTAATCTGCTATTGACCTTGAGACAGATGTGATTAATGCTTGTAAAAGCAGTTCTCCTACACAAACAGTACAAATTAGACAAAGATGTATATTTTTCATTATATTTTTTCAGTTAAAAACATGGGAAAAATGGCAGATGAAGGAAACTGATTCCTATTGTTTTCAAGACACTTCAGTGCCAGAGTAAAATCAACAGTTGTTAGAATAAACAAATAAAGTCCATAATTACGAGACTGCAGCAACAAATAATTACATGAAGAAATATATACTACTTAGAAACATCCAGAACTACTTTGACATAATATTTTGAGCTCTTAGACTCAGCTGAAGGCCAGAATTCCAGCTGAAGTGACAGGTTGATGATATTTATTATCCTCACATCCAAATGCTTTAAAGAAAATAAAACAAATGTCAAACACTAGAAAACTGAAAAATTAATTTCCTTTGACACTGTAGTATTATATACCATACAGTTTAATAATACCAGAAATGTTGGTGGTTCAAGGGGAAATCTGGAAATCTATACCATAAAATCATAGAACAGTTTGGATTGCAAGGGTCCTGTAAAGATATATACTCCAACTCCTGCTTCAATGAGCAAGAATACCTTCAGCTAGGTCAGGCCACTCAGAGTCCTGTCCTGTCTGACCTTGAATGTTTCCAGGGATGGGGGCAGAGTGGCTGGAAAATGACCCAGCAGAAAAGCACCTGAGGTGCTGGTTGACAGTGGCTGAACATAAATCAGCTGTGCCCAGGTGGCCAAGAAGGCCAATGGCATCCTGGCCTGGATCAGCAATAGTGTGGCCAGCAGAACCAGGGCAGGGATTGTGCGTCTGTACTCAGCACTGGTGAGGCCACACCTCGAATTCTGTATCAAATCTAAGCCCCTGACTACAAGAAGGACATTGAGGTGCTGGAGAGTGTCCAGAGAAGGACAACCAAACCAGTGAAGGGGCTGGAGCAGAAGTCTTATGAGGAGCAGCTAAGAGGGCTGGGATTGTTTAACCTGGACAAAAGGAGGCTCAAGGGAGACCTCATTGCTCTGCAACTACCTTGAAAGGAGATTGTAGTGAGGTGGGGCTCAGCCTCTTCTCCCAGGCTACCAGCAACAGGACAAGAGGAAACGGCCTCAGACTTTGTCAGAGGAGGTTCGGGGTTGGATATCAGGAAGAATTTCTCCACAGAAAGGGTTGTCAAGCATTGGAACACGCTGCCCAGGGAAGTGGTGGAATCACCACCCCTGGAAGTGTTCAAGAAACACATGCATGTGGCACTTAGTGCTACGTTTTATTTAACAAGGTGGTCCTCAGCCATAGGTTGAACTTGATGATCTTGGAGGTCTATTCCAACTTGAATAATTCTACAACTCTATCTAACACCTTTCTGGGAAACCTGTTCCAGTGCTTCACCACCCTCATCACAAAATATTTCTTCCTTATAACTAGTGTAAATCTGCCCTCATTTAGTTTAAAACCATTACCCCTTGTCCTGTCACTACAGCTCCTACTAAAATGTTTCTTCTCATCTTACTCAGAAACCCACTTTAAGTAGGAAAACTAAAATACAATGCCCCCTCTCTTCTCAAACTGAACAAATGCAACTCTCTCAGCCTTTCAATCAGAGAAGTACTCCAGCCCTCTAACTCTTTCCATAGTCCTGGTCTGCACCTGCTCCAATAAGTGGATGTCCTTCTTCTGCTGAAGACTCAAGGGCGGGATGCAATACTCCAAGTGGAGTGTCTCCAGAGCAGAATAAAGGTTGGTTGGTTAATTGGTTGGAGACTTTGTTTTTAATTTTTTGATTACATGCAGTAAAATAGCGATGAACTTTCACACTTCACAATCTGGAAGGGAATGTTTATTACAGATGAATAGCATCACCTATGTCTTAAGAAAAAAAATGGTATTTTTGTAGGGAATGCATTGCTTTTATGGCATGTAATATAATTAGGTACAAATCAAAAATATGTGACACAGCATCTGAAAATATATACGAAGGCTTTCAGCTGTAGTGGGGTTCATTTTGATCCAGGTTTTATAATTTGTCTTTAGTATATAGTCCATGTTAATTTTCTCTCTACAGTTTGTGAAGAAAAGTAAGAACCTGGAAATAAAGTCCATCCTGATTATGTCTGACATCTTACTCAGGAAGAGACAAATCACTATTGGCAACAAGCTTAAATTAGATACTATCTGTTGGATGACCAATGTTAAATGCGATTCATCTCTCCTTTAGTCTGTGATGGTTCAATGAAGAACAGGCAAGAGAGAAACACTGATTTACTGCTTCTAATTAAACAACACATTTCTATATGTGAGCCAGAATAGATCTTCCACTTGCCTAAGAACAATAAGATTATAAAAAAGAAAAAAAAAAGAAAGAAAGAAAAAAAAGAAAATAGCAAAACCCCCCAGCTCTTAGTCACCTATTGAAATAGCAGCTGAATGTATTTTCAGGATCAAAATTTAAGTGTCTACATTCCTTTTTCTTTCTGGTTCTGATAACGAATTTATTAATCCCTTACTCAATTCCACCCTTTCTCTTATAACATTTATCAGATGAAGCTATTGAAGCTATTGTTCATTAGTTTCAAACTAACTTAAATCTCATTATTATCCTCGAGCACCAATTTCTTCTTAGAGTTCAGAAGAGAATTTTATAACACAGCAATGGCTAAGTGCTTCCAATTTACTTTTATGTCTTAATGCATTTCAAAAACTTTTAGTGTTAACATTAAAAAGGGAAAGTTGAACACAGAAAGACAGAAAGGGAAAAAAAGAAATTTGTCAAATAACGGGCAGGATCTTTTATGCTGAAAAGTTTAAGTATATTTACAAAAGTAATTTTACCTCTGTGTCCATTTCTTCCCTACTGTCAGGACGGCAGTTTGGCTTCAGATGTGTCATTGTCATTTTTCAACACAATAAGTCGAACTGAGAAGGGACAATAAAAAGGGGAAAGAAAAAGAGAGGTCAAAAAAATTCAAGGAACTGAAATGTTTTTTTAAATCTTGGGCAAGTTTTAAACATGCTTTTGTAACAGGTAATAGGAAGAGGCCTGTTAAATAGATATGTCCTTTTAACAATTGAAACTCAGTGAACAAATGCACATCTCACTTTTATTCTAAGGTGATATTTTCAGATAAGTAATAAATAATTTCTGCTCATTCATAAAGAGAACATAGTATGGCAACAAAACTCTTTAAAGATTATTTCACTGATAATTCACATATGTTTTACATATCCTGCTGTATAGAGTTTCATATAAATTGGCAAATTTTCATTGATAGAGTGGAGGTTGTCAAACATGGAATAACGAATCATCAAATACTTTCATGGAACTCTTACTTTCAAGTAATTATAGGGAAACACAGTGAAGATGTGATGGTTTGGAGGTTTTATCTAGACTTTTTGCCAGCATGACATGGGATTTGCACTTTGTTGTTACTCACAGTTCTTCCAAGCTATCTGAAAGTATCTATTAGCAGCTGAGGTATACCTATGGTATCTAAGACATTCATGATTAACAGAAATTAATGTCATCTAAATGAGATCTGTGCTTTTCTGGAGCACTGACAGTAAAGAACATGAGATACCTTAAGGTATCTTACCGAGCATTAGGCAACTAAGTTCAGGCAAACAAAGGAAATGTTCATTTTCAGTGTCACATATTTTCATGCTGGGAGATGGGCATCTCAGTGGCACTAATTAAAACAGTTGTTTTCTTTTATGATGGAATAAAAGACTGCAGGTCCTTCAAGGACAGTTAAACTCACGTTTGGCTTCCAGTCTAGCAATGAAGCAAATAAAAAAAAAAAGTTGTATTTCATGCCTTCATGTAAAACACAGAGAACCAAGGTAAAGGGCTTGACAGTAGAAACTGCCAACCATTAACAGACATTTGTAAGTCTCAAGAATATTATTCCATTTCTGACTAAACTTTCCTATCACAAAATGTATTAGAAAAGCCAAGCATGACAGAAAAATAACCCCAATCACTTCTGGCATTGTATTTATATTTCTCAATCCTTGCTTGTTAAATGGCTAGGACTACAGATCCAACTCAGCTTGGCTGATCATCAAAAAATCTCTTTAAAAGATGTTAATGTCGTAGGTGTTAAGTGGAACATTTTTGAACACACCTTATATTAGATCCTGCTAAAAATGTAGTTAAATTCCACTTTATTCTCAAAATATTATTCATTAGAGATGAAGATTAAGGTTTCAGAATAGGTGTTTTGCAATGCAGAAAAATCTGTTTCATTTCTTTATAAGGCCTCTCATAATTATATAAAGTGCATAAAATTCAGCTTTTACTTTTCTGTCAAGAAGAAATTTATTAATATCTAAAACTTTTTTACAAGCAAAAAACATGCAAAACCAAATAAACATTGAAGGAAAATGATGATAAAGCAACACAACTTAATTTTTAATTAAGAAAATCTAATAACTGTATCTCAGTGATGTAAATCTAGTTTTTGAACTGTTTTGCATCATTTTTACTAAGAACATTTTTCTGAAAAGTTATTTTATTTCATTAATGTTATGGTAGTATAGGTCATGTTCATTAGGTATGTAAATAGCAGAAAAAATTAGATAGAACTACTACAAAATATAATGGACATTGGTATGAGAGATTACAAGTGGTTTATAAATTTTGGAGCAGATACTTCTTCCTGCAGTAATTAAGGCCTCTGCTGTAAATAAGCGTAAAAATTTATTTTTTTATTGCTATACTCTCAAAGTAAATACATACTAGCTGTTTCAGTTGTTATAAATATGCAGAATATATAATCAATTTTCATTTAAAATTCTGGATGCCACATTTAAATCTTCCTTCTTCTGAGAGATAATATAGCAAACTGTATTTATAGCCCTGGTTCCAGAAATATTTCTAAACTGTGAATTTCTCAATATATCTCTGAACCGATGATTCAGTTTATTTCTTATCATGCTTTTCATTATAGATATTCTATTTTATAGGATTTTAAACATTAAGATAAATCTTTACTGAGTTCAAACCTAACACTTTTTTTTATCTTGTAAATAAATATTTTGTTAATACAAGCGATTTTAGGTTTTGGGCAATCCCTTACAAAATGCATGCAATGTGATATTTTAGAATGGAATCTTTGGAATAATAAACTTTATTAATTTAATTTGTACCTGGTATAAACATGCCTCAGTCATATTTTGTGCTGTAGATCGATCTGCTTAGAAAATAAATGCTATATAATTATACAAAACTAGTATTATGAGAGACACAAATGTGTAAGAAACTCAGTTCAGCAAAACAAGTAAAGGCCCCTAGACACAAAATCAAATTAGTAAGACTGAGAAAAGTAAGAAAAGACACTGAAAGAGGAAACCAGAAACAAATATTGGAGCTCATTGACTACAGGGTTGAGTGAGATTCTTCTTATTCAGCTGTTAACATGTTCTACACAGGGATTTGCATCTAGACTCTCTTCCTCATGAATACAGTAAGCTAGGTCTGATACTGATTTTATACGTCAAGATAAATTTTATACCCTTTTAAAATATTTTTAGGCAGATGCAGCATATGAGTTTGGATGCATTCAAGCCACACAGGTGAGTTCAAATAGAATCAAGCCAAATGTCTTGATACATAAACATACACAGTGGAACTTTTGTCCCGCAAAGGATATATTGGGTTTTTTTAAAAAAAAATCTTATTATCATTTGAAGAACCACAGAATCATATAGAAACATAGAATGGTTTGGATCATAAGGGACCTTAAAGATCATCTAGTTCCAACCCTCCTGCCATTGGCAAGGACACTTTCTGCTAGACCAGGTTCAGGCTGTTGAACACTGAAGTGCCATCATTGTGAACGTGCTCTGTAATTCACTTATAACTAAAACTAATAATGATGTTACATAGACTAAGCATCCTCTAACCATTCTTCAGTAAGGGTCATTATTGTATCTGACAAATGGGTACCACCATTCAAGGAACAGCTCCAGATGTGCTTTTATTCAGCAGCTTCATAGATGGACACTCTCAGAGTAGATCTTTCTGTTCTAATACTGAGTGTACAGAGAAGACTGAAGTGTGCTACTGAATGTTGCTCAAAAACCTAGCTGGAAATATCCAGGGTTTTTTTTGTTCTTGACTAGTGTGAAGTGGCTCCCTTGTAAGTGCACTACAGTGATTTCTAGCTTCTCTTTAAAAGGAATAGAGAAAAAAAATTAAGTAAAACTCTCAATTTTTCTACAGTAATTAAGCAGGTACTTAGTATTATTAGAAAAAGGTGGGTGTTTAAAGTACACAACCATATATGTCTTGCATTTTAATTTTTGTGAGGAATTAGAGCACTGTAACTGGGAATAATGATGATGTGCTACAAATTTAAAATTTAAACAGACACTTTCTTCTCCTAACAGGTTATGCCTTAATTATAAATTAAGAAGCATGTGGTGGATATAACTGAATATGAAAAAACAGTGAAATAACACCTGTCACCAGGGTAAATTTCACATATACTAACTGTTTAATATTGGGTTTTTTTATGCAGTGTTGTACTAATTTCTTCATGAGAGTCAGATGTTTGGCTTTAAAGTGTAGCAATTGTTGGCCTTTGCATTAAAATGAGATATACTTGAGAGACAAAGTATTTATGATGGACTATAAGAGTTAAATATCTCTTGTAGTCAAGTGTGCTTTATCTGAAATGATAGTCATGAATATAACAGCAACAAAAACCCAACCAAAGAAGCAAAAATGGCAAAACAAACCATAAAGTCAAGAAAAGCTGAAAAACTTTAAGTTGTTAGAGAAACACTTCATCTACTAATGATTCTGTAAAAAACAGCCTGTATATTAGCCTTGTGTTTTGCACTGAAAATCACTAAATAAAGCTGAAAAACTTTACAAACCTTGGTAACACGTCCAGGAATGCTCTGAAAGGGAAAGTGTAGCTCAACATATGGGTAAGTGAGGAGAGGGGAGGGGAGGGGAAAACCTTTGCCAACAGGAAAGGAATCTGACAATTAAAAAAAGTAACATAGATATGAAAAACATAAAATGCAACTCTGAAGAAAACAATATAATAACTAATTAATTTAAATCCAATTTGAACAATTTAACATGCCACTATATAGAATAGTTGCATAAAGATATAAATAAAAAGAATTATAAATCCCGAAGTGTTAGGACAGCTTATTTTTATATTTTTATATTAACAGAACTTCACTGAAGTGTGTGAAAAGAATTGAAACCCATGAATGGTGATTAACAACAAAGCTGAAATCTTACTTTAAGCCTACCTTCACAGGAAAAAGAAAGTCTTTCAGACAGATGAGTACTAATCTAAGTGAATCACACTGCCATCTATTTATTGCTTCCAAAGATCAAGGTTTGTTTTAGCAATCTGCACAGTATTTGAACTGGAGAACTAGAGGTGACCAATGACACTTTAATTAGTTCAGGCTCTGGATCAATCAATTCTTTGCCGGTGTCTGACAGTTCACATGCTTTTGACATTATTGATCTTCATCCATTCATTCATCTTATTTCTTTCTAAGTTGTTTAGATTCCTTAATTCTTTGTATTTTCTCTGTCATCTTTCTAATCACATTCATGCAAGTCATTGCAATAGATCTTCATCTCTTTTATTTGTTCTTTTCCATGTAAAGACTCTTATTAAAATTTTATTTTAAAGATTATTCATGTGTGACATTGAGTTATTTTTGTTGATCAGAAATAAAATCTTTTTTGGAACATTCCCCATGACTGGTACATTTCTGAAGGATACAAAGAATACTTTTCTGACAGCTGGTGCTGGTGAACACTACTGAATGATGTCCTAAGTTTAGGAAATAATCACTTTATGAGGGATTGCTAGATCTTCAGTTTGAAATACAGCTCAAAATTAAAATTTCTTCAGCAAATCCTGATTCTTCTTTGCTATTTTTGAATTTTGTGGAATGATCAGAAACTATCCACCTGTCCTACACATCAATGTTTGACTACCTCTTGTCTCTCATTAGAGAGCATTCAGTGCACATGAACGGTGTTCTAAAGGAAGGTGTATGTGAAAATAATAAAACTGTGGAAAAATTACTTGAATATTATTTGGAAAAAGACCAGCTAATATTTATTGCTAAAGTCAGAATATCTATTACCTATGTTTGAAACGAAGTAAAAAATCTAATGCCTATTTAAAACCTTCATAATCTAGTTTAAAAAACCCCATTGCAATCCTTGAATAACGCAAGTTTATACTGCATGCAATGATCTGGGATGACAATGGCACTTTCTATTTATTTTTAAGAAGGAAGAAAATTATCAGTATTGATGATGGACACAGAATATCATCTATGACAGCAGTTTCCTTTCTGTTTCTGATACAAAAGATTATTGCCTTAATGTTGGCTTAAGGTTGTTCAGAAATCACACTTCTTTTTTTTGCTGCTCATACTTTTCCTGTCTTTTCTGTTATAAATGATTACATGCTCAACACATAAGTATAACAATCTGAAGATGGGAAAAACTTTCATTTGTATCAGAATCAGACAGTACTGTTAATAATGAGCCTCATTAGGTTACACTCAAGCTTTCTTTAGCTACAAAGTACTACAATATGTGTCACTGAAAAAGCAAAGAAAGTAATTATGACCTTATCAGTTCCTTCCAGCATGTCTCTCATCTCTGCTTTTATTTTTAGAAGTGATGGGAAAGGATTCATGACATTTAAAACAAATATTGAAGTAAATTTAAAAGAAATGAACGAACCATTCTATAGTTAGGATGCTGGAGGAAAGACAAACAAAAGATGGAAATACAGATATCTACTTTCAGTTTTAATTTCGAAGGGTTTTCAGACAGCATCACAAGTATTTTCACTCGTTTATCATTCTTACCTTGTCTCTGTGTATGTACATGTACACACATACACATATTTAAAATATTATTATAAACACTAATGCTGATAAGTTTGAAAGCTGGGGGAAAGGCAAATCAGATTCTTTTGACTCTTTTTACTACCATTATGTCAATCTCAATAATGGTGTTAGGTTTCTAATGTTCCAGTGAAAACCTTAAATAATGATTGTCAGTTCTTTATGTAAGCCATATTTTCCACTTGCCTTTATTTAAGATATAGAGAAAGAAAGAGAAAAAAAATCAACACACACATCTGTGGCTTTACTATAAAAATTTAGTGGGCTAGATTCCATGTACAAAACAAAAAGCACCACCTTGTAATAAAGTTTAAACTTTGTTTGAGTATGCACTGAACTATTTTTCTGTCAAAGCTAACATTTAATTTGCTAAATTATCTGTTAACTGGAAAGAATAAAATTTCACATATGTTGAATGACAGCAGAATTCTCAAAATAAACTAGATATGCTCTGAGAGTATACATTGTCCTGGTGGGCCAAGGCAATATATACTATATTTTCTTTGAAGTCAAAAAGATTGAGTGTATTCCAACCATCCTCCTTTTTAAAGAATAGAAGTCTCTCTAAAGCTGAACAGTCTCTTAGCCAAGGGGAATATTTTCTCAACATGGAATAAACCTAGATACTTTTTTACTTTTAATAATATCAGCATGTCCTCAAAATGTCTTTTTGGAAAAACCTGTTAGTGCAGCAAGAAGAATAATTTACTCCTCCATTTTTATAAAGGCATGACAAGCTCTAATGTCACTTGACCACTGTGAATAAAAACACAGTTAGACATTAAATTAATGAGACTGGCATGAGATCTGCTTCCTACTCCCCATTTTGAAATTTACTTTGTAGTCTCCTAGAAGATGGTGCAGGGTTGTATCTATTAAAGCAGCATGCCACAAATATTCTGATAGGAAAAAGTGTTCTGTTGCTACAGGGTAATATGAATAATCTAATTGGTTCAAGTGTTTTTGCTGTAAACACACAATCATTTAATTTCCTTCTTTTATTAATCTTCATCTTCTTATGAGAACTTTGGATCTACAACAATGTCAATTTTAACAAGTGGAACACTGAATTACCATAAACCTGCTTGCAGCATTTCAAATAAAGGAACCCTAAGATGTGGAAAACAAAGAATCAAACTAAATTTCCTTTTTCAGAGGTGCCATATTACTTATTTCTGCCATGCAGAAGAGAACTCCACTCTGATATCATGATATAAAAATAATTTCTATTTGGCAGTGTGGGGGAATTGTGCTGCACAAAAAAACACAATAAATGCTCATAGCACAACTACATCTCCTAAGGTATTCCCATCTTTGCAATTATGGGTGTTTATTTCCATTTCCATCCTTTAGTATGCAATTCTTCAAGTATTGTATGAATGAATTTAAAAAAAAAGTTAAAAAATGTTGTTATGCCAACAACATCCTGTTGAAATTTAGCATTATGAGATATAGGATGGTCAATGAACAGAGGAAAATTTATCTATTTTAAATCTAACAGTATCAATGTGTACAGGAGGATTAGAAGAAAAAATCCAAGAGGGACATACAGTGTTGTAACTCTATACAGTTACAACACTGTAGCAATAATAACAGTGCTGTAACAATAATAACATCTAACATTGGGTTCGGACAAGGGAGTGCTAAAGAAACGAGTATCTTTGAGGGTTGAGGTGTTTGTCTTTTTCTCCAGATCATAAGTTTGTATAAAATATATCTAATCCATCTCAAACCAATGTAATTTTAAAAAGTTAATATGAGTATGGTTATACATTAAAAAAGAAAACCTCAAGACAGAGATAAGTCGTGGATTTTGCAGTTTTCATGTTTTTACACATTTCATTCCATGAAAGTCCATTAACAAAATGGCTTCTTAAAACACCAGTTGTGAAAGGAATTTCTCACTAGTGATGTGTTTCTTATTTATACAAAATACAATAGTGTTGTTATTACACCGCACACACCCATTAAGTCTTCCTGCTTTCATATAATCAATAAATAAAGCCTTCATGAACAGAACAATTGTACACTTTGGGTATCCTATGTGTTTGCATTTTTTAAAAAGTTCTGATTCTACCATTTCAAACAGTGGGATTATATAAAAACAGTAGAAAGAGACAGACAACTATGCTTAAATATCAATAAAAATATGACAGTTATTCCTGTGATTCTTTAGTCTCCATGAATAAGAACTTCATACCTAGTAAAGTGTGTATTACTGCTGCTCATTCACAAATTGGTAGATAAATATTTTTATATTCTGTGGAACAGATGAAAAAACATTGCTCAGTTTATCTCAGAAAGAGAGTTAGACTCTTCTCCTTCAACACTGCCTTTTCTTTAGTATTTCTAGCGCTCTTGTGTCCATTCTGTTTAGTTCCACTTGCTCTCTCACTCAGCCTGTCTATCCTTCATTTGCTGCATCTTTCATTCTTTAACCATTATCCTGCTGTTTAGAGAAAGGAGCTGCCTTTGTAATGGGAATTTGGAAAGGTGAATTTACAGCTGCTAAAATTACCTATAGTATTCTTCTTTTGAGGGATAGGTCTCCATCTATGAAAAATATTCACCAGATTTTTAAGATTGCCATTGCTTTTTATGTCATGGTTTCATGGTTAACTTTAAGATCATTGAAACACAGAATGGTTTGGTTGGAAGGGACTTTAAAAATCATCTAGTTACAACTGCCCACCATTGGTGGAGACTACTTCAACTAGACCAGGTTGTTTGTATCCCATCCAGCCTGGCCTTGAACAATTCCAGGGATGACGCATCCACAGATTCACTGGGCAACTTATTCCAATGCCTCACCACCCTCCTTTTTAAATTTCTTTCTAAAGTAAAGAATTTCTTTCTAATATCTGGCCTAAATCTATGCTCTTTCAGTCTAAAGCCATTCACTACATGTCCTTGTAAAAAGTCCCTCTCCAGCTGCCCTTCGGGGACTGGAAAGCTGCAAAAAGGACACTCTGGAGCACTCTTTTCTCCAGGATGAGCATCCCCAACTCTCAGCCTTTTCTCATAAAAGAGGTGCTCCATCCCTCTAATGATCTTTGTGACCTTCCTCTTGACTCGCTTCAGCAGGTCCATGTCCTTCCTGCACTGGAGGCCCCAGAGCTGATGCAGCACTGCAGGTGGGGTCTCACCAGAACAGAGCAGAGGGGTAGAATTCCCACCGTGGCCCTGCTGCCTTTGCTGCTCTGGATGCAGCCCAGGACACGTTTGGCTCTCTGGGCTGTGAGTGCACATTGCTAGGTCACGTCCAGCCTCTCATCCAGCAGCACCCCCAAGCCTTCTCAGCAAGGCAGCTCTCAATTTGTTCATCCCCTAGCCTCTGTTATTACACACTGTTGCAGCACTTTGTGCTTGGCCTTATTAAAAACTCATTGAGCCTGTCCAGGTCCCTTTGGATGGTGTGCTTTGTAAGAGAATGAAAGAACAAACAGAGATCTTGCAGCCATGTCACCGCTGCACATAGGTGCTGCTCTGAAGTTAATTGGTATGACTACACTGATGAGTTCATCCAGTCAAGGCAAAACCAGTTATTTTTCTTAAAGGGCTTCATATATTTTGTTTCAGATGCCTGAGTAGCAGTTTTTGACAACTTGAATATATATTAGCACTCCAAGTACAGTATTTTTTCAACTTTTTAATGTGCAACAAAAAATACTTTTATAATGCCCTGATACCTGGAATAACTGATTTGATGCCTTTCCAAATAAGAACAGTGATATTAATTTCCCACTAACAAGAAGAACTCATAAAATGGGAAATGCATTATAGAAGAGCAACTTCAGAACATAGCACACTGTCTCACATTCATGGGCAGCTGACAGAAGAAAGTAATTCTGCACGTAATCCATACAGAACCGTATGTTGTTTACATTTCTTGTTCTGCAAGGAGATAAGGGCTTGTAGTACTAGAAATATGATCAAAACAACTCTATTGCAGTGCAAGCATTTACAGGGCAAGCTGTTTCATGACAGTCAGAAAATCCTCTGGATCTTGTTCTTAACAGTCGGAAAGAGTATAGTTTCTTTTATCCCAAGATCTGGGAAATAGGAGAATGTCAGTACTAACCATCAACTCCAGGAGCCAGAACTATTTGAAATATGTATATTCAGTTACTTCTAAGAAAGAATTTTCATCTTTGAGTCATAAATGCTTATAAGTAACTCTTGGTCTATTTTAGAATGTGCTGTTATCTGTAATTTAAACTAATTTTTTAAAACATAGAATACACCCCACTATCAGAAAGATATTTTTCCTCCTTTTCCATGTTTTTCTTTACTTTGCAGAACAGTAAACTCTTCCGGTTTGGAATGCTCAGCATGGGCTGGACTCTGGAAATTTGTCAAGTGAGATCTGAAGTGCCTCCTGTTCAAGGATGAGATTTGCGAATCTCAGTGTATGACAGAAAGATGAGTTTGTGGGAAATCCATCTGGTCTTACGTGCTAGTTTGCCTGGGAACCAGGGATGAAAAACTTGCCTGAGAATGCAACTCCTCCAAACATGGGCACTTCCTGAGAGCTTAACTGCTGTCAGGAAGCAGCCTGTCTGCGGTTTTAATTAGCATAGTTTCAAAATAATTAAAATGCAATATATGCAAAGAATTTTTTCTCATTAAACCCAAGGAAGAAAATAATTTCTTTATTAAATATATTGCTTCAGTGCAGAGAGGAGCTACTGCTATTTCTTCACCTCTTCACCAGTCATTTGCTGCATCATTTAGTTTGGACTTGATGGCAAATTGAAGAAGAAATAATAATAATAATAATAATAATAATAATAATAATAATAATAATTTCATAATTTTAATAATTTTAGAATTATAAAGGCTATACACAAATGGCCACACTTAGAGTAAGGGCTTTTCTTCAGAATAATTTCTCCACAGTAATGTCCCATTAGATTCAAGAGACTTCCTTTTACTTGACCTCTGTATACTTGTTCTCAAGGAAATTATCACACAAATGAAAACAGCCTTTGGTTTCAGTTTTGTAGTTTCTCTCACAAGTAGTTGTTTTATAATTCAATTAAATGAAATACAAGAGCACATGTTAGTTGCTGGCAGTGACGCTGATCATGCATATTATAACAAAATTATAGTCATTTATAATGGCCAGTTTAGCCATTTATTCCTTTTATGAAAAAATGAAGAACAGAAACAAACTTAACTGTTGTTTAGATATGTCCTTAAGCCCCAGCACAAGTTCTACATTCTCAGAGACTAATTAGAAATCAAGATGAATTTAGATAAAAGTAGAAGTACAAAGTCAAAGATTAGTGTCAAACAACATAATCTTTGTTAGGATTTAACAAAGTAGAATCATGTATTCAATGATTCCCATCAGTTTCTGGCAGGTTTATAAATGAAACTGTCAGTGGAAGAAGCATTGTATGAGATACAAATAATAGGAAAAAACAGCCTGTTTGAAATTTGTGTGCTCCACTTTCAAAAACTCCTAAAAAGCCAAAGTTAAAACAAGGACTACAGTGAAATTATTTCAAATGATAATGGAGGAACACAGTGGTTAACCTAAAAATTCAGAGGTCAGACCCATGATTAGAAACAACACTTCAGTGTGTTTGATACAATATTTCCACTGTAATTCAGCAGTGTAAGTGTATAAAGGGACCTCACATAATGAAAAAAGACCAGGATGAGAAAGAAATTTTAATCTGCAATGCAGAATTTCCTCCTTCACATCCATGCAACTACATGGTATCACTGAAATGCACACGTGTTACTTAGTCTGAAACACATAGCTGAAATTTCAATAATGAAAATTTCCACGGATCTTTTTAAAGTTATTTTTTTGGGTTTTGTTTTTTTTTTCATTTTATTCTTCATTTTTTGAAATTAAAAATTACAATGAACAGTTGAAATGTACTTTTGATACCAAAACAATGCAACCATGATTTTTAGTAGTATATTACTAATTTCTACCATAAGAAGATAGTTAATATCTCATTAACTTTTTCAAGGTCTGAAATTAGTCTACAGGTAGAAAAAAAAAAAATCTATGCTAATTTAATTTCTAACGTTACACTCAAGAAAATTATTATTTTCCTGAATGTTGACAGATGCAATATTTTTTCTTCCATACTCATTTTTCAGAGTTAATAGATTATTCGACCGCGATTTCTATAAGAACTATTTCCTCTTTCTTTTTATTTTGTTATTTTTATATAACTAGATTGTCTATGAAATAATAGATTCGGTCTTCTCAATTTTATTACTTTTCTATATTAACAGAAATTTACATGTGTTTCATTAGTCCATTGATTGTTATCATGATACTTCATATGTTAGAACTTTGTAACTTTTAAGTTTACAACAAATATTTTATTATTTTATTTTATTATTTTCTCCTATCACCTCATTAAAATACTAATTTTACTAAAGCATGTATGGTATGTTAAAAAAATTTCGTATCTTGTACCTGTATTACCAAAATATTCTACTGTGTGACCTACACAAAACTGGTGTATTCTTTGGTACTAATTTTTAGTAGAAATTGGTTTTGTAACCTGCATTATTCTGAAAAAGTGAATAATCTACTTAATTTCCAAAATGTTAGTTTACTGCAAATTTGACTAGTTGTAATGTCTTGCTTTGCATTTCAGAATTCTATCCTTAATTGTTGTTATTTTCCTATTTTTCAACAGTTGTTTGTGATTTCGTGCAAATGTATTTTCCAATGGAGCTTTTTAAAAACAGATTCTGACAGGAAAGAGAAATGAAGAAAGGTAACTGATAAAATGCCAATATCTGACATCTTTGGTCACACAAAGGGTGATGTCCTGTTGGGAGATAATTAAGGCTACCAAATTCATAGAATCTTAGAATAATTTTGAGTGGAAAAGACCTCTAGAGGTCATCCAATTGATACATGCTTAAAATGGATCCAAAATCAAAGTTGGAACCTGCTTCAAAGTTTGATAAAGTTCTCAGGGTCATAGCCATGAGCCTTGAATATCTCAAAGGATAACAATTCTATTACCTTTCAAATCAGCCCATTTCTACAATTGACCTCACGCACTATGAAACAAAGAAATTTCTATCTAATTCAGATCAAAAGTAGGGAACAGACCATGCTTATAAAAGGTAAATTAACATTGAATCAGTAGAGGATGTCATTCATCACAGAATAAAACCAATCCTTGCCTGGTTAACGCGTTTGTCCTTTGCCTTAATTCTTTTCAAAGACACTGAGATTTAACTGTAACAAGTACTTATGTTCAGATACAAACATTGTTCTGCCACATATAATTTCATAGTCCCTAATAATTCAAAGTTTAAGAATTTAGGAAATATAGTTAAACAAACTATTTATGGTAGAAATAGAATTTTTAGGGGTTTTTAGAATTTATTTTTCTTTTTGATATTATAAATATCAGCAATAACTGGAGAAAAATAATACATATTAGCTTAGTGGAATGTGAGAGCTAAACTACTCACATTAAATAAGATTCAAAATTTCTTATTTTTGTAAACATGAACATACTGTTGGAAAACTACAGTCAAGAGAAAGTTTATAAAGGTACAAAGAGAAAAACCTACTTGTGGCCTTATTTAACATGATTTGACAATAGGTTTTTTTGATGTCTCTGTCAAGGCAATCACTGGAACTACTGAATTATTTAAAGTTTGACTGCTTCATGTTTTTCTGCTCTTAAGAGCAGGTGTTAACAGTCCATTTGTTTGTGGAATATGACCAAAGGTAATTTTTTTTGTAGCTATGAAAATTTTTCAATATTTTTAAGAGTTTAAGGCAAATATATTCAGAGATTCTTCATCAGAGTGTCACCATATCTAATTTACTTGTGGATCTTTCTTAGTTCCTCTATCCTATGGTGAATTTTTGGGCAAAGCAAAGGAGACATGACCCCATGTAACCAGTTAGTGCAGCTGGACAAAATGAACTTTTGAAGTTTACTAAACACAAAATTCCACTATTCTCATGTTGCTGTGATGAAGACTCAGAAAGCAATTCACTTTCTTCTAATCAAATTCACTGATCCTATTAAACCAAAATGAAAGTGCATTACTTTTAAATATGTTTTCTTCTCCTTGCTGAAGCCTTCTATCTAAATGTCAAATTCCCAGAGTAAATTTTTCATTTCAGTGTGCATACATTCACAACAAACATTCCTCATTTACACTTTCTCACTTTCTCTTTTTACCTGTCTCCTGACTTTTTTTGTCCATTTAGAAGATACATGTTCACTACCATGTATATATTTAACAGACATATGTATATATGAGTGTGTGTGTGCATACACACCAAACTAAAGAATATGGAGTTTTGTCCTGGAGTGATATAATGATAATCCTATATCCCATATCATTTGCATGCCTGCCTAAAATGTCCTATAGCTTTAACTGTGCTCAGCAGCCAGGAGAAGCTCTGCCAACGTGGGATGTTTTGAAACTCTCCCTGGCTTGGCTTTTCCGGGAGGAAGGGACGTTGCTTAGTCAGGCTGCTGCTGCTGCTGTGACTGCTGCTTTTTTTTTCCCTCCTCCCCTGGAATTACTTCTTCATCGTCTTTTTTTTGGACCCTTTTTTCCTCGACTTTTTGTCGGAGAGCCCTGGGAGCCCCAGAGGACAGTGGATGGGAAATCCTTGGGGGGAAACCCCCGGAAAGGGGTAGCTACGCCTGAGGATAAGGACACTAAAGTTCATCAACTGTTCATTCGGGTTTGGTGATTCCTTTTCCCCTTTCCCCTTCCCCTGTGCCTTTTGGGGAGGGGGATCTTGGCAGGTTGTGCTGAATAAACAGCTTTTTCCACTTTCATTCCCGAGCCCCTGCTGTTGTGAGGGAGGGGGTGCCAGAGGCCTTTGTTGTGGGGGGAGGTGCTCTGTTCAGAGCACTTTCCACCCAGGAAAATTGTCTCTAACCCGAGACAAGTTTGCTTGACTGGCTAATCCCACAGACAAAAGCAAATTCTTTGGACATATAAATCAGTAATGCCAAGAAATTCCAAAGGAAATCTAGAGAAGTATTCCAGCTGCCTTCATCCTGAGACTGTTTCATTCATTACTACACAGCTGACAAGTGTTTGATAAGAGGAATAAAACCTTAATGACTAAGAATGTGCTAGGTGATGAACATTATTACTTTGGAGCTCCTTATCAAATGCAATCCATTTGCCCAGCTATTGATCTGGTATCAGATGTAGAATTAGTGAAAAACACTGAGCATTTCAATTTTGTTCATTATATTTCAATATTAAATTAGTCTTTCAAAAAATACAGATGAAGCTTATTTGCATGCAAACATTTCTTTCTTACATATAAGCATTTCCGAATTTGTCATAGTTTATACACTTAACCTGATTTTTTGGATAATTTTTGCATACTGTGGTATGCTTTTAAAGTAGATATCATCCAAAGCTAATAATGATGTTCATATTCATATACATGTAGTTTATTGTTTTGAGAACAACGTGGCATCTGAGGTGCCGAAAGTGAATGGAAAATAGGCTGTATGATATCTTTCACAGGTGTGTAGTTTTAGCCTGATTTAATTGTACAAGCAATATAACTTTAGCTAGCTGCCAGTTACAGCCTTACGAATCTTACTAAAGAAAATTAAAATATCTAAGGCATTCACTATAAAAAATAGTATTTTAATCACTGAAATTCATGAGTGTTAATGTTTTGATGTTGAAAGATCAATCTCGAATGATTCTCATGAATTTGATGATAATACCACAATGTAGTCCCTGTTGAAATAAACAAATTGACATTCTATCTGAAACATGAAGAGTAAAAAAACAATCTGATTTTAGAAATTCACATGGTTTGGCCATTAAACAGTTGTAATTAGATCATGTGAGTTGGTGTTCAAAGGACATAGCTGAAGAAAGTATACACACATGTTAAATATGTGTTAAAAATTACTTGGGGAAGTCAAAGTATGTTTTTTAATGTACCAATTTACATGTCTTAATAGACACATTTCTGTTGTAAGACATTCTGCATATTTAAGCAGAAAGAAAATCATAACATTTGAGTAGCAAATCCCCTAACTAGATATTTTAAATATCCAAGGGAAGGTAATTTTTATGGTTTCTGTAAAAATATAATAATTACAATGAAGATTTTCTTCTTTAAACTTATGATAACAGAGTAAAACATTACAAAGAAAATGATGAAATTTGAAGTGTGATCTAACCTGAAAGCTCAAAACCTAATGGATACCTCTGGATTGTGCCCAGTAGAAATTCAAATATCTCTAAGGATAAGAACTGAGACATTGGCTCCACACAGAAAAAAAAATTAAATTAAATAGTAAACACATATTTGGAATATTTGGTACGGCAGCTGGATTTCTCTCGTCTTTTCACTTTGTGCCTGTGAGAACAGTCTGGGTCTGTTTGGCGTAGAAGCTCCCATTTGGTGGATAAAAGCTGTAATTAGACTTGTCTTTAGACTTTTCCTCAGTCTGAAGAAATTCTGCTCCCATAGTTGCTTCTTGAATGTCATGTCCTCTAGCCTCCTAATCATCCTGTTGACTCTTTACTAATTTTGATCAAATATCTCATTGGCTTTCTTAAGCTGGGAGACCTAAACTGGATACAGTACTCCAGATGCAGGCTTGCAATTGACAAGAACAAGAAAAGGTTAGGAATCAATTCCTCAGCTCATTGGTTATGCTGTCACTAATACATCCTGCTGTTTGGTTGGCCAACATTGCTGCAAGAGTTTACTTTTGAATCATGTCCATTTTTTTTGTTTGCCAGGTTCATCAGGCCTTTGTAATGAGAAGTTCCTTCCAAGCCTGTTGGTCCTCAGCCTATACTGTCATATGAGATTTGGATTTTTTTAATTTAAGCTTTCTTGAGCATTCATTCAAGAAAGGACTAGCACATTCTTTCAGCCTGTCGAGGTTTATCTAAATAGCAATCTGGTCTTCTAGAACTTCTTTTCTTATGAAGAATTTTCTTTTCCTGGCTAACACAGCTCAAGGAAATGAATGACATTCCAAACTTTCTCTTTCCATCCATGATACAGTTTTCATTCACACTAAAAGCAAGAAAGATCTGTAGGAAAAAAGGGCCCAAATGACTAAGCATGAAACTGTTGCAGACTGGCAGACCTGGCAGAGCAGGCAGAAGATGTGAGTCTTGTTCTTAGACAAAGCCCAGAAACCTTTTCCTCACATTTAACTACAATATACACCACTGTCAACAGAAAATAGAAACAGTTGGCAGCAACATACAAAAGCATTTCCCAAAGCTACTACTAGTAATTTAAATACATTAACCATGGACAATAATGGACAGCATCTTCAATTTGAATAGACATTTTCTGGGCATTCAAAGAACTCTAAACAAAGATGTTAAATCTACTGAAAAGCAGTGAGGTACAGCAATAAAAAAGAAATACTGGTGGAGATTATTTCTGTCCTTAATTGTCCATGCATTTTATGATGCCCATTCTTTATTTTAGAAAAGGTAAATACTGTATTTTCTCTTAATAAAAAGGATTAATTTTATAAAAGCCACACTAGTTTTTATATTGTCCACAATTTAAATGCTATTTTTAAAAATTAACTTGATACAACTAAGTTCATGTTAAATTTATGTCAAAGAAGGGTTTAGTTAAATGTTTTTTTAAAGAACTTTTCATGATAGACTTCGTTCTTTGACGACATGCTTGAAGACCACAAGAGGCACTAGGAAATTTCCAGCTAGCTGATGGGTTTTAGAGCAAGCTGGTAACTCAATTGTGCCTATTCAAATTATCTGTGCTTAGTAACAGAAAAATATTTGTAATTCAGTTCTTCAGTTAGTATGCTTTGTGTAAGCTGCAAGAAGAATAGCTGTTTAATCTGACTTTTAATAAACAGTCATAAAACTTTTTCACTTGTGGATATTCTCAATAGCCTCTTTATTTTAGCATGTTTCTTTCAAAGACACATATTTGTGTATCTATTTCAGTGTCATGTCTTCCATTGTTCCTATAATTGTAATTTTTTCTTTATATAACTATAATTTTCCTCAATATTTTTGAGTCTGGATTTTCTTGGCTTTTTTTTTGTAGTATGTATCCTTTTCCAGAATAAGTAAGTTACTGTATAAAGCTGTATATACTTTAAAATGGAAATACCAATCACTCTAAATCTATTTAAAATTGATACATCAATAAAACCCCACACATACCTCAAAATCCTTAAGGATAAATACATGGTATTAAAACCAAGTCCAAAAAAATCTAAGAATTTTCCACATTATCTAGAATAAATACACTTATTTTCCATGACCAAAAAAAAATGAATGAATTCAGTAGTCATGACCATGGAGATTTATTTTTATTTTCTATATGATTTCATATGCCATGGTGGGAGAAGAAAAACGCTTGTAAGTGGAGAACTGAGACAAAGTAAGTTTCTGCAGAAAATTTGAATCAAGATGACATTTAAGACCAGATAGCCCAAGAGTAGAAAATATGATGTATTTGTCTTCACAAGCTGATGAAGCAGACCTAAATATGGCTGAGCAATGCATATATTTACAATGCTGTAGCCCACTGCATCAGAAACAAATGGGGAAATTGAAAGTCAATGTGCATTTGCAGAGCTACGACATCACTGGGGTTACAAAGCATTGCAGTAGATGGATAGGGGAGCTTTAGAAAAGACAAATGAGGTGCGTAAGGGGACAGTGTGTGATGTAAACAGGTGGCTGGAATGCAAGGGGGCTTTGCTAGGGAAAGGTCATGAAGCAGTCAAGAGTTTGTAGGTAAGAGTCAGAGGACAAGCAGGGTGCCAAGACAGGTACCGGCTACAGCTAAGGAAGTACATGAAGCCTTCTTTAGACAAGAGGAAGAAACTTCACAATTGCAGTATTTGGTACCCATGGGGAATTTTTTTTGGCCACCTGGACTGCTGCTGCAGTATGAGTAGTATGACAGATTACAGTCCAGGAAATACATGGTGTGTGTTCCTGGCAACTTCTTGTTGCAATGCCTCATGAGCTGAGTAGAGGGAATAATCTGCTGGACCTGTTGACGCTCAAAAAAAGGAAAGAACTATCTGATTATGTAAAGGTTTTCAGTAGCCTTGGTTAACAGAGATTGTGGACAGAAGTGACCAAGACATGTTAGAGTCATAACCATGGAATTTAGAAGAGCAGATTGTAGTTTGTTGAATGATCTGCTTGAGAGGATAGCATGGGACACTGCCCTGGAGGGCCAAGGGGTCCAAAAGATCTGGATAATCTTTGTGGTTAACCTCTTCAGAGCACAAGAATAAAGCATAGAAAGTAAGGCAGGCCAGCTGGTATGAACAGGGAATTCCTAACTGGGATCAAATTTTAAAAAGAATTATTGATAAGGGAGAAAAAAGGATGAGTCAGGAACATCAAAACTTAGTTGGGTTGAAAACTGGAAAGGATGTGAAGGTCAACAGGATAGTTTTCTGTTAAGTACCTCAACTGCAAAATGAATAAAGAAGAAAATGAAATTAATTCAATTTGGATTTCTTTTCTAACAAAATTATCTTCCTAACAGATATTTTTAGTTCAGAAACAAAAAAGCCGTAAGAACTAGTGGTTTCTTCTATTCATAGATATTCTGAATGAACTGTATCTATCCTTACCAAAACCGATAGAAAGTAATGAAGCAGACATGATAAATCCTTTAATAAAATTACCTATAAAAGAAATGGTATTTTTATTTTATTTTCCTTTACAAAGTACTACAGAGAATGTACGGTATTTAAGAGGCATGCTGAGGGGATTTTAAGCATATCTATATTAAACTCTGGTTTATGTTCTTAATCATCAAATACCATTCCTTTCATATCTCAGTCACAGTATTTATAAAGAAAGAAAAAGTCTATTTTACTTTTCTATTAAGATGTTTGGCATGCTACCTTAGATATGCAGTATTGGTATGGAAATCTAATAATAAAATGGTGGTTTTAGAGTTTGTATGACTCCATGGTTAGAGTCCTAGTCAAACACTGAAAACATGCATTTTGATTCTTGATCATAGCTAAAATTGGCCCTTGAGTGAAGAACTTTTTGCATCTTTCTCAAAGTATTTAGACATGAAATTGCCATATACAAATCCCATAAAATTGCTGAGGTTTTTTTTTTCATGTCCTTTGGATCAAACTTTTAATCAAATCTTTCTTTTCTCTCCTTGATTTTTCCTTTTCTATTCACATACTGCGAAGGGGGTTCAATCTAAGTGACACTATATTGCAGAAATAAATCAAAAGGTTAAACCATGATGCTACTGTGAAAATTTATGTAAAGTATTCACTTGTCCATTAAACGAATTTCCTATTAGTGGAGAAAGAAAGAATAGGACAAAAGGCAGAAGCCTCTTAGCAGATGGAAACATTTATATTTCTAACACATCATTTATTCAGATTTTAGAAAACAGCACTCTATGCAGACTTCCTAGGCAGAAATAAAAATAAAACTTCCAATTGGATGTGTTTATGCTAAGCTGACTCCTTAGTGGTGGTAAATAGATTTTAGCTAGCAAGGTTTGACGCCCATCTTATCTCATTTCACCTTCCAGGAGAATATCTTATGTACCCAGACACTTCGTTGTAACCACGGGAATCCTTAGATGGCAGAAAGAACTTTGACTTTTTGTCTCTCTCCTTATCCTTTTGTGTCCTAAGAAATATAAAATTCTGGAAGAAGCTGTCTTGGAAACACAGGAAACAGTTGTAGACTGAATTATAATTCTGAACAGATATTTCCCTTTATTTTATGCAAGTAACAGAAATATTAAAATTTGACCCATAGTTTAGCACCCTAGCTGCTGTGTACACCAATGTGACAACTTAACTGTCTCTAGAATTTTTTTTTTGTTTTGGGCGGGGTTTTTTCGGGTTTTTGGGGGGTGTTTTTTTGTTTGGTTGGTTTTGTTGTTGTTTATTTTGTTTTGTTCTGGTTTTGGGTTTTTTTTTTCTGGTGGAGGCAAATAATTTTTTTAGCCCATATCCATCTCTGAGAGCAAAAGATATTAGGTTGTCTCACCTTCGAATTTCACTGAATTTGTCCCACAGAAAGGGACCTGGGGGTCCTGGTCAATGGCAAGTTGAGCATGAATCACTGGGTCTGTTCTGCTTGGAGGAGCTGAGGAGAGACCTCATTGCAGTTACAGCTTCCTCCTGAGGGGAAGAGGAGGGCAGCGACCGATCTCTTCTCTCTGGTGACCAGTGACAGGACCTGAGGGAATGGACTAACGCTGTGTAGGAGAGGTTTAGGTTGGATATTCTGAAATGATTCTTCACCCAGAGGGTGGTAGGGCACTGAACAGGCTCCTCAGGGAAGTGGTCACAGCACAAGCCTAACAGAGTTCAAGAAGTGTTTGGACAATGCTCTCAGGCACAGGGAGTGATTCTTGGAGATGGTGCTGTGCAGGGCCACGAGTTGGGCTCCATGATCCTTGTGGGGTCCTTCCAACTCAGGATATTCTATGTTCGATGAAGGAAATGTGCAATATATTTCTGAGAGAAAAGAAAAAAAAAATGTTTGAGGGGGCAGGAGGTGAGGAGTTGTTGTTTTGTTTTGTTTTTTAAGAAAAGAAGGAGCAGACAAGAAATATATTTCAAGCTCTATGATCTCCTTATAAGTAAGCACAAAGTAATGCTCCAGAAAACAAAAAAAAAATAGTATTTTTAACTTTTGCTATGTCATTGTCCCTCTTTCAATTGAATTTCAAATGGCAAGGATGTTTTCATAAAACCAATTTTTCTTCTTTTTCTGTCTAACAGCTCTCAATAATGGTACACCAATTGAAACGATAACCTGTGCTGTGACATCAAAGCCATTTACTCCTCAGCCACTTGTACTGTTACAGATGATTGTGACTGGGGATATAATAATGCAAGCAAGAAATCTCTTTAAAATGAACTCTATGTTTATTCAAATATCTCTAGTATAAAATGCCAATGATAGAAATAAATAGTCAAAATTGATTCTAAATATAATTCTTGTCAAAGTCTTTTGTGAAGCTGTAGGTGGTCTCTAGCAAGATTGTATACTGTGCTTTACGCATAGCTCTCCCTTCAGATTCTTTTTAAAGTTAGGGGTTTAAAAAAAATAAACATGTTATTTCTATCAACATTTTCAAAGGAAAAACAAACAAACAAAAGAAGTACTTCTCCTGATAAAAAAAAAAAGAAGCAAGCAACCCTCATCTAAGAAATATAAAGTAAATGAACAACAGTAATTCATATATTTCAAAATTACTACATTGTCCCTAAACACATAAATGTTTTTAGAGACCTTTTTTTAGAAAACTTAAATGAAATAGTAGTCTTTATTTCTTTAAAGGCAATTTTTGACAGTGTTAAATGGAAACAAATTACTTATTGCCATTTTTCTGTGTTTACAGTACTTTCCTTCATTTCATTTTCAATCAGTGTATTTTATCTATCATGCCAAGAAATTGTAAAATTTAAGTGAACAGGGTATTTTAGTTCACTGTAGGAATAGAATGCAGATTACAAATGGTTGATGGTGATAATGGGTGATTTAAGAGAATGATGTTTTGGAAACAGTGAATCACATTGGTATAGAGACAATTATGTGATTTATTAGTGTTTCAACAATGTGTATCTCTGTATGCAGAAATATGGCAAAGAATAAAAATGGGGATATTTTTCAGGTAGGAATATATCTTTTGAACTCTATTTCCCAGAAAAGTGTGTTAGTTTTTGTGAGAACAAAGCAAAACAAAACAAAACAGAAAAACAAACAAAAAAAATCCCCACTCAACAACAAAAAAATACATAATTTTTGTATTTATTTTGAAATATTGGAAAACCTTTCAAGTATCCATAGAATCGTACTTTCTGTACTTTCCAGTAAGGTATTTGTACATTTATCTTGTCAGACTGCATATGGATCACAAGCCATGGACTAAACAAACGCATTAAACTTTTATGTAGCTATATATTTACTAATGTTCTGTACTAGAGGGGGATGAAGATCTTGAAGATCATCAAAACACTGACCTCAATCACATTTTCACAATTTAATTTTTTTCTATCAATGTTTAAAAATGTGTGTTTCCAAAAATCTCTGCATAGGTATAATATTGCATGTCAGTAACTGTCTTGGGAACAAATAGATAAAACAATTTTTGTGTGAGTACAGAATTCCTGAAATTGCAAGGAAGGAAACCCGAATTTTGCTAATTACTTTAATCATACACTTGTCATTTATTTCTGTCCAGTTCTCATTTTTATTTTTATTTTTATATTAGTAAAAACTCATAGGATTTTTAATTTTTAAATGGGAGCTATAAGAAGCAAGTTTGTTTCAATTTTCCTCACTATTGAAACAGATATCTGAAAATGACTACTGAAAATAAAATTATTCCCATTTTCAGTCAGAATAACTGAATTTATTAAGGCTTATACTTTGAATTTAAAATTGAAATAGTTTGGTATAAATCTGTACTTGAAAAATTATATAATTTTGATAAACTAAATATTGATTTTCTTATACTGAATTCCTTTTAACTTAAAATAAAAGAATCCATACAATTGCCAATTAAATTTTTGAAATGTAGACAAACTGATGGCTTAATTTAAACATATACAATATGGTTTAAAAATTAATGTCTCATTGCCCTATCCATAGGGTATTATGCAGTATGGCCAAAAAGACAGTGCACTTCCCATGTGGTAAAATCAGACTGAATTAAGCAAAAGATGGACTCTAATTCTGACACTGAAATTCCAGCACCAGGAATCAAAATGCTGTCCCATGCTCTTCCTATTCTCATATGCCTTAGGTCACTTTCAAATATTATCCTTAGATCACTTTTGAGTATTAGCACAGAGAAACACACTTTTTTTTGGGTAATGATTCTGATGGGATGTCAGCACTTTGAACTGACAAAATCTAACGTAAGTGTTATGTCTATGTTTCATTTTCATTATTAAAAGGGAACAATATCAGGGTGAAAATGATACAAGTACAAACTTATCTCAAATTGAGCAAACAGTGGTTACATTTCTCGTTTTTATGGAATTTATGTTCACCTTCAGGAACAATAGAACAATTTAATAGAGTCATATTTTTTCTTAAGGGATACATCAACTGCTGAAGCTTTGATTTGGTGTCAACACTTGAAGATATAATGAAGACTAATGCTGACTAAATGTCAAACAGAAAACATTTAGAAAAATGGAAAGCAGTCCAAAAAAAAGGTCTTCCATTGCTCTGTGAGATACTTGAGAGTTTTATAGGTTCTTTTGTGGATCTTTAGTGCTGAGCAGATTGCTCATATTATGTATGCCAAATTCCACTCTGAAACACACACGTGGATGTTTCAAATACTGTAGACTATCTCAAATAATAACAAACAGATATGGTTAGGCAGCGGAATTGAATACCTATCTGTAGTTGCACTGTTTTAGAAATCTTTCTCTTCTTTCTCAGGGAGAATAGAGATAAGCTGCATTCTTGTACTTTTTTAATCTCTGTGTTTGGTATTAGGTGTTGTATAGCTGTGACCAATGGTTTTAGGAGGTGGATTCCCTGCTGACCAATAGTTGCCCGATTATTAATGGATATATAAAGAGGTTTTTGTAAATAAAGTTCTCTTTTCACCATCTTGGGTTCATCTGCCTGCTTTCTCTGCCAGCTTCTGCAAATCCCAGGAAATCTAAAACCACACCTATCAGTTATACTTTCAAAGCTCAAGAACTTAGTATGTGTGAGGATACATGCATTTGGACACTCACACTTTGTTTTTTGCATTTGGACACTCACGTTTTGTTTGCATATTGTGTTTAAATCTGACCTATAAGACTTCATCAGATATATTTTTATTCTCACTGTCTTATTAACTATTACTAGTTACGCTGTAAAAAATTACTTCATAATTTTTTTGCCAACTAATTTCTTTCTTAGAATAAATGTTCAATCTTTTTTCTATTTTATCTGAAGTCTTCTAACCCAAGTTTTAAAATACAATACAAAAAAGAGCCAGTACCTTAAACCCTGAAGCTTAGAGATATAAGGGAAGGTTATAGGATAATAGAATCATAGAATATAATCATGAAAGAGTTTGGGTTGAAATGGACCTTGAAGATCATCTAGTTGTATTCCCTCTGCCAAGGGTAGGGACACCTTCCTCTGGGAGTGGTTGCTGAGAGCTTCATCAAACCTAACTTTAGAAGCTTCTAAAGATGGACATCCACAACTTCACTGGGAAACTTATTTCAGTGTCTTACCACACTCAGAGTAAAGAATTTCCTACTTGTGTCCAATGTAAACCTACTCTTTCTCCATGTAAAACTGTTCCCCTTGTTCTATCACTACAAGATCTGGTAAAGAAGTGTCTCCTTCCTTCTGGTCATTTTTGTGTCCCTTTTCTGGACTCATTCCAACAGGTCCATGTTCTTATGTTGGGGCTTCATAGAAGTGGATGCAGCCTGGGATTTGGCTGACTTTCTGTGCTGCAAGCACATATTACCAGCTCATGCCCAATTTTCATCTTCTGGTTTTTCCAAGCCCTTCTAACAAAGTTCCTCTCAATCCATTTGTCCCCCAGCTTGTATCAGTTCTGGGGGTCACCCCAGCTCTGGTGCAGTGCCTTGCACATGGCCCTGTTGAACTTCATGAGGTTCACCTGGACATTAAAGGAATATACAAACCAGAGGTTGCTCTTAAGAAACCTGTCCAGATTTTCAGTCTGTTAATAAATTTAGACACTTTTTTAGTAATGCATTTCTGGACTTTGGCCTAATGAGAATGAAAAAAAGCACAGCTGTGGGCAGGAAAGGTGCTCAAGAAGAACCGTTACTGCTCAGTGACGATTACCTCAAAGTGACATTGCCAAACAGTATAAAAGCATATTCTCACCACCATCATCTCTCATGGTGAACGAATTCTCAGCTAACTTTCAGACTGGGTAGTTTTCTTAAGTAAGACACCAATGATTTTTAGATGGATTACTTTGAAACACCACTATTTTAAGCACTTTCTGTGAGCTCTTAGAAATTGCATAAAGAACTTAGTGACTTTAGTTTTCTTTCTGTTCTGTGTGCCTGCAGATTTTGACATTATTATATGTTTTTTTCTCTCTTTGCCCAATAAGAAATGCCTTGATTAGGATCAGATAACTCTTAGGTGCCTATTTTTTTACTAAATCTAGCATTTTTTTCAACTTCCCAGGTAAAATTTGAGCTCTAAATTGCTTACTTTTGCTGTGTATTTGGTCTATGCCTCATTCTATGTTTCTGTAGTTCCCCAGTGGTACCATTTTATTTAAAATGTAATCTTCTGCCAGTACATGCAATTCTAGTATTGTCCCCAGAGACAGTCTGTCTTTTTTGCATTCTTAGAGTGTTCCTGGTTCTCAGAGTAAATCCTCTTCAATGGCCTGACTTCAGAAAGAAGAGGATTTTCTCTTTTTCTATTCAGGGGAAATTTTTAGATGTACAAGGTCAATTCTGTTGCTTTGAACTTTCAGTTAATGTAATACATTAGAAAAATCAGAGGAAAGATTGGTTCCTTGTATCAAGATATAGAATCTTTCCATCACTTTAAACAGCTGAAGAAACATGTCATTATCACCCATCATCTGAAGTACCAGTGATGATAGATGTATCTGTCATATTTGTGTTGATTTCCTATAATCTTTTTGAGATATATAAAGAAAAGAACTGAAAGATGTTTTTTATCAACACTTACACTCAGCTCTGCAGATTTCAAAAAACCCCACAACTCTCATCACTCAAAAATTGAAAAAGAGGGGAAAAACCCAAAATCTAAAGGCAAGGTTGTAGAGATTTGAAAGTTATCATTAGTATAATCTAGATAAACATGGCAAATCTATTCAGCTCAAAGGTAAAACAAGGGACACACGATTTCAAGAGTTAAGTACTCTAATTAATCATCATTCATGGTTTTCATCCTGAAATAAAGAAAACACACAAACCCCCCCATCATAGCAACAAGCAAACATTCATAGCTTTAACAGCTGACCAAATCACAAGTGGCTACTTTCCTCTCAGTATGTCTAAATCCACCTGAGATTTTCCAGTAATAGTTCCCAGTTCCCTGTCATCCATTTCAGCTTTCTTTTGCTTCTGTGCTGTAGGCAAGTTTAATAAAACAAGAATGTAGGGATTTGAATTAATTATATTTTAAATAGTTAAATATTTGGTTACAGATTAGGTCCATTTAGTATTCCCTACTGTTCTATTAAGAGTGCTCTAGTCTCTTTCATTAAAGTTTAAAAAAAACAAACCAAAAAAATACCCCAAAAGAACCAGATCCCAACTTTCTTTTTGATTTATCGCAAAGTCTCAAACAATACCACATGGATGTGAGGACTGTCTTATTTAAGAAAAAAATGCATAGGGTGTTTGCCAATGTCACCTCAATTACATAGTCATCAGTGTTTTCACAGTAGGACACACAAGCTGGTGATAGGTTTGTTTTCCCCAAGGTTCATTTTTCAGCTACAGGGTTGACATGGATATGTCTAAAATGATTGGACTAAGATGCTGGTTTCCTTTTGGGAAGAGAATAAAAAATTTACTACTACTAAGTATGACCTCAGTCATCCACTCTCAGTTGTAAAAATGATCATTCCTATGAAGTACAGAGAATCAATTTTTTTTAAAGTAAATACTTATCATATGCATTTAAAAAATATTCCAAACTGAAAGCTCCACTCACCATGATATTCTGAAGTATAAATTGTTGTCACCCCCTATTTTCCAAATGATCCTGAAATAAGCAACATGCACAGTATGGATGTGTGGGAAAAATAGTATTTCATTTCTTCCAAATTTCAAGAAAAGAATGAATGTATTTCTCATTGTCCTCTGAATGGAATGCATACAATATACAGGATATATAAGGTCTTCTGGAAAAGAGGAAGAAAGAATAATATGCTACCAAAACCAAAACTCCAATCTGTGAAAAACACCAAAACACTTTCTTATATTTCTAAGACTATCTGCAGCACTAGCTTTGAAAAATCATAGAAAATAGCACAGGACCTTCAGGTCCCAAATGGTAACTTAGGGAAGATTTCAGCACAAAGAGTTAGTACATAGACAGGACTAAATTCTGTTACCTAAACAGAGACAACTTTATATGATACAGTAGAATATCCAAAAATTTATTATTTCTTGGAAAATGTAAACCTGAACCCATGACTGATTTATATCCTTTGGAACAAAAACTGGAAGCTTAACAGAATGAATAAATACTGAGACCTTTTATAGAATCAGAGAATGATTTGAGTTGGAATGGATCTTTAAAGACCACCTAGTTCAACCTCTCTACCTTGATCGGGAACATAGTCCAGCGGATTAGGTTGCTCAATGCCCTATCCAGTATGACTTTAAAGACTTCCAATGATGGGGCACTCACAACTTCTCTGGGAAACCTGATCCAGTGGCTCAGCATCCTTACTCTAAAAATTTTCTTCCTTATGCACAATCCAAAACACTCTAAAAGCAGAAGAGAGGGAGAGAATTGCCCATCTTTTGATGCAGTCCAGGATATGGGTTGAATTTCTGGGCTCCATGGGCACATTGCCAACTCATGTCCAGTTTTTGTCCATCAGTATTCCCAAGTCCTTCTCCCCAGCACTGCTTTTAATCCATCAATCCCCCAGTTTGTATTGGTACTTGGAATTACCTAGACCCAGGTGCATAACCTTAAAATTGGCCTTGCTGAACATTCCCATGGACCACTCCCCTAGACAGACAAGCTTCCCCTGGATGGCATCCTATCCCTCTAGACTAGCAACTGCACTGCTCCACTTGGTGTTATCTGCAGACTTGCTGTGGGTGCACTGAATCCCATTTTCTACTGCCATTGATGGAGATACTAAATAGTGTTGGACCCTGTCTGGACCCTTGAGGGACACCATTTATTAATGCCTTCTTCTTGGACACTGAGCAATTAACTACAACTCTGAATGTGGCCATCTGACCACTTCCTTATCCATCTAACCGTCCATCCGTCAAATCTGTAACTCTCTAATTCAGTGGCAGGATCATATCAAAGGCTTTACTGATGTGCAGGTGTTACTGGTCAGTAGTTCCCATTTCTAATGGCATGAGAGTTTTCTAGGTTTTAGGCAATTAAATCAAATGACAGCCTACATGTTTTTTCAATTAGCCTTAATTAATTTCCAGGTAGATGGAAAAATTATTTCACTGTTTTTTAAATATTTGGCTTGCCATTGTAACAAATAAGAAGGCAGTGGACTCATAATTGATTTTTTGTCTTAAATGTTTAGTGAGTAAGGTGACACCCAAAATAAAAGAGGTTTTGGCAGAACTGGTAAGCAAACATCCAAAGAATAAAAATGAATCTTTTAATATACTTTTACATTCCAAGGATATTTTAAAGCGCCAGATTTTATATTAGATGTTATTTTCCCCTCCTTTCCACTTTTCCTTTCAGAATCATTGTAGTACACAGCTTTCTTCATTCTTCTTTATTCAATAATTACTAAAATAAGTAATAATGATTCTTTTCCCCAAAGAATTAGAACCTTAAGTATTGAACAATGAAGAGGAACGAAACCTCTGGAAACTTCCAACAAGCTTCAGCTTGTTGTCTACTGAAACTACTGTTCTTTAATGTATTTATTTTATTTATTTATGTCTTCAGCTATCTCATTGGTGACCCACAGAGATACATTCAACCATTCATGATCTATCTCATTGCAGTTTTTATTTAAAAATTTTCAAGAAATTTTGATAATTACTTTTTAAAAATCAAAACCCAGCAATATAAGACAAATTACTGTATATTAGCTTTCTATCACTGTTCATCTTCACATTGCTCTAACCTTGAGCCTTACAAGCTGAAGAGATGAACTAAATATGACTTGGGGCTGTGGGGAAAAAAGAGGATAAATTGTCAGAAAATAGATAGCTTGCTAAGTTATCCGTTTCACTTAATCTTCCAAGTATGTTCAATGTCACATTTCTTGACCTGTTAAAAATCAGAAATATAATAACCATACATGCTTTACAGACAGAAAATGAACAAAGAATGATCTACTAATTTTGGAAGAAGCTGTAAGTAAGTAAAAATTAAATTTAAAAAATAATTATTACTTTAGGAGTCCAAGCTCTATCAAGATAAACAGATAACAAGTGATCTTTATTCAGGCAGAAAACCCACAGGGCATTTAGAACTATGTGCTAAATACCTAACCTATTAAAATATAAACAATCATAGAGAAGGCGAACAGTCCAAACACAGAAGTGCATAGATATCAGCTAAAAGTGAATAAGCTACTAAAGCTGGTGATCTGTACCTTTTAAAAATGTTTGAAGTAATTATATATTCACAGACTGAATAAAACAAGATACCTTCGCCTTCAACCTATCTAAGCAAATTACACTGGCTTTCTCTTGTAGTCAAAATAAAAAGAAGACGATGACGAGACGAAGGGTTTGCAGGAGGGGCTTGTCCTCCCTTGCTCTCCTTTATTTAGGGTAGGGGGTAGAGGTATTCGGGAGGGAGAGAAGAGAAGGACAAGGGTACCCTATCCCAGGAGGGACAGGGGGAGAGGGAATCTCTGCCCTGCCTGCCTCTGGGACAGGATGCCAGGAATCTCACCCCCGCCCCTGTGACAGCCGCTTAAGAGGGGACAGGGGTAACCAATCAGGGAAGGCACAAGAGGCGGGGATAACACACATCAACCAACGGTAACATAAGAGGGAGGGGTACAATTCAAATCATCCAATAACAGAACTAATGGTAGAGAAAGATCAGGAAAGGTGGGCGGGTCCTGAGCCCTGGGCATGCCTTACCCCTCAGTCCAGGGGCGGGCCCAGAAGCTTCTACCCCAAGGTCCTCCCACAGCAGGCGGAGCCGGGCTGGGAGACGGAGGCAGCATAGGGGCAGACCCGCTTCAGCTTTCCAGCCTTAAATGTGATTAAATAAGTTTATTTCTTTCCAACAAAGACTAAAGGAAAATTTTATCATGCCGTTATTCATCTTCCCTCAAAGGTCCATCCACTGAGGAGGAAAAATCAAAGAAATAATTTCTCAGAGATGCAAAACAAATATAGTTACTTATGCAGAGGGTACAAACGTTTTATGCCTCCACCCTTCAGTAATATACCACCTCAGGTTAATAAGGGATACCTATGTAGGAGTTCTTCTTTTAGTCTTCGCAGTCTGGACTTTATTCTTCCAGCAAAGGATTTTCCGTATCTGTGGTGGAGATCAGGTGCAGTCTTTGATGCTTAAAATGCACTGGAATTGTTTATTGTAATCATTTATGTGGAACTGTCTGGGAGACTATGATGTGTTTTTATGTTATAATGCACTAAATGTACTCAGCCTAGAAATTCCCCCTCCTGCTTTAACTTCAGAAGGGAAGAAAACACAACCAAATAAATAAAAATTTGAAGCAGGAATCAATGTGTTAGAAAACATTGTTATGAATATTTTCGTTAATTTTCTCTTCTTCCCTAGCCTTGTTTTCTTACATGGTTTTTATGGTAATCACACAGTCCTACTTCCCCCCCACCCCCCGACATTTTCTCTCCTTTTCTTGTTGCTTTTAATAATTTCCACATGACTAATGGCATGTTTACTTATATGGTTAAATAAAAATGTAAAATAGCCCTTAAAAAATGGCAAAATGAGCCAGGAGTTAGTAAACAGTACACTCTCACTCAAGTCAGTAACTAAACAAGGAACACTTAGAATTAAGGGCTGAATTCCTAGAAATTCCATGAATGTGATGATACTTTTTATAAGAGATGTTAGTACATGACAGCTCAAAAAAGTTGCTTGTACTCCCTTAATGCACACAATTTTAATTACAATTACAGCAAAAATATGCATACAAATATATATACACATGGAAGGGTGAAATTGAGGCCAAGGTTGTCCCATGCCAGACACAAGTGGTTCCAGCTGTCTCAAACTGACACCCTGTGGGCACTTCTGGGCCCTGGAGCCAAAAGGGTGACACCTCAGGAAAAAACATGTGGGAATAACACTGCACAAACAGCGAGGAGTGAGGAAAAAAGCATGAGAAATGGTACAGCTCTGCAGACACCATGGTCAGAGATGAACAGTGGGGAGGATGTACTCCAGGTGTAGAGAATAGCAGAGATTCCCCTGCAGCCTGTAGAGAAGCTCATGGCAAAGTAAGTTGTCCCCCTGTCTGTGGAAGTCCACGGGGGAGCCGATATTCACCTGCAGACCATGGAGTATCCCACAATGTAGTAAGTGGATGTGCCCTGGAAGAAATTGTGAGCTCATGGAGAGCCTTCACTGGAGCAGACTCTTCTCAGGAATTGTGGCTCAAACAGAGGAGTCCAAGCAGGAGAAGATTTTTTAAAAATAATTGTGACCTGATGACTTGATGTTCTTGGTGGATTAGATGGGTTAGTTTACTCTTTTCTTGTATTTTATTTTGTAAATTGTGTGGCTAATATATGAGTTTCCTCCTTATTTCATCTTAAAGACACAGAACAAAAAAAAAGCACGAAGCATATATGAATGACAAGCAGATCCCTGATCCTCACATTTTTTCCTACTACTTTTCAGATAGGAGAATGAAATGGTATGAAATATTAGTGCATAAAACACTCATTCATAATATCTCTAAAATATTTATCTTAAGGAAACAGTTTCTGTATTAGACAATAAAATTTTAAAAAAGAGAAAAAAGTGAAAATTTTTAAGTGTTGAAGGAAATGAGTGTATAATCACCAAGCAAGCAAAACTAGTTTTCATACCTTAAACTGAAAAAAAAGAAAAATAAAAAAGAAAGGAGAAATAAAATTGAATGAAAGAGGAATATTTTACCCTGACTTGGTCTTAATGTTTGTTCCACCAAAACCTGCATTAAAATACAAAACAAAAAGCCTGTGAGTCACATATACTCGGAATGATATGGAATAATACAGCTTCTTTTATGAACTGAGATAATGACATTCTCATCTTGCCCTATGGAATCTGAATGTCGTGAATTCCTGGTTTGAAACATAATTTAATAAAGGTCACTTACCAAGGTAGAAAACAGGGGCAATAAGGAAAAACCCTGCATAGCACATCTGTTTAGAATGAGCTGATCTGACACAGTTATTAATTATCACAGATGCCTTAGGGTTGGAATAAAGCTGTCAACTCAGGAGCAAAATGCTTTCCCAAAGTCAGAGTCTCAAAAAAATAGCAATAAACCCAGAAATGTTCAACCTAGTCCGTCAAATAACTGTTCACAATCTGTGGCAATACTGAGGTGAAAGACTAAAATGTGTTGGCAAAGTCTTAATCAAATGGAAAGGAGATTTTGATCTGAGATAAAATGTGTTTGATTCAGATGGAATAGATTTGTATTAGATTTATGAAGGCAATGAAATGAAATAGTGGCTAATATTTTAGCACACATTAAAGAAATCAGTTAATATAGGACTTGGTACTTCAGCAGCTTTAGCACACAAAATGGTTCAGCTAATATATACCTATAGTATTTGCTCAAATATTATCACTCCTCATTTCAAATGGCATGGACTGTTGTCATGACATCAAGATAAAATGTTTGACAGGAAGAAGCCATACTACTCAGTTAGTTGCAAGGCTTAGTTTACTGTTATTACTAGTACTGACCATATAGCCTAAGAAAATATATTTCTATAGTTGTTTTTACTTAGTAATAAAAAGCATTTAACATTTGGGCATCTTCTTGATTCTTAATAACTAAGGTATAGGTTAACAACAAACTTGTCCTTACATATGCTTTGATTCAGTTCTGTTTTGTTTTTTAAAAATCTGTGTATCTGAGAACTTTATCTAAAAATGCATTAAGGTTGATCTCATCAGCTATGTTCCCATTCAGCCATGGACATTCTTAGACCCCAAGACTGAACTTTGTAGCCTAGCTTACATTTAAGTATACAAATTCTATTTACCCCTAAAATAGGCAGATTACACCCATCTCTTGGAGTGGTCCTCAACATATCTGTTATCTTCCAGCCATTTTATCTGAAATAGATAGTGTCAGCTGATATGAGCCACAGATAGGTGTGGGATCAGGTGAACAGTTAAGTGATATGGACCAGCTCTTGAGCTCATGATCTGGCACTTTGGTGGGGGGGGAGACTTGTTGTGGTGGTAGATATTGTTTGTTTGAAAATGGGATATGTGTGTGATATCTAAAACTTACTGTATATAATTTGAGTCATTCTACTCAGATCAGTCAGCTTTTAAAAATGGTGACGCTGCAGTCCTGTGTAGAAAACACATTTTTAGAAAGCCTGAGCTGTGTGGATTCATAGCAGCCGAGAGCTGGAAAGCTACCAGAAGGATGAACTGCTTTACACAACAACTTGTCAAGAAGATACTGTTCATAACAAAACTATTGGAGGCTCAAAAAAGAGCAAAGCAAACCCATGGAAGAAAAAAACAAATCACAAAACGCTGTACCATCTATTGTGCAGAAAGTGCCTAAACTACACACCTATGGGAACTATCACTGTGCCTTTGCCTGTTCTCATACCCTGTGCCACTGATCAATGCTGGAGAAAAGTTACCAGGCCAAGCAAGTATTTTGTTGACCTTGTATTGCCATTCTAGCATTAATATTCACCTCCTGATTTTTAAAACTATGCATTTCAAATTTTCACTTACATCCAATCCTAAAATATTCTGCTGGCTGAAACTTAACATTGTAACTACCTTGTTTTCTGTGACTTTCTTTGCATTTGAGTTAAGACCTTAGAACAAAGAAGCTTTTTTGATTAGCATAATTATGAAAAAAATAAAATGCGATCAACTTTGCAGAGAAAATGCGAAAAATATTACTGTGTACAATAATTGCTGACATATTTCAAAACACCAATTACATTCACAGGACAAAAGCATCTTCCAGTCTGCAAAAAAATAAATAGAAGGTATGCAATATGATAGGTTCTGCTGGGTTGTTGTTTGTTGTTATTATTATTATTATTATTATTATTATTATTATTATTATTATTATTGGAGTTTAATAGGTTTGCTTACTGAGGGTCCAAAGCCCCTCTAAAATTAAGGGTGTGGTCACCATATGTGATAGGATGTATTTGCAAAGCTAATTTAATCATATGGTCAACATTTTTTGAGGCAGTTCTTCTTTGCATCAAGATTAGCTCACTAGTTCAAACACAACATTATTTAATCAATGTGACTTCAGTAGTGGTGTTATAAGTAATCCCATTAAAAAGTCAATGCATTTATCACCTAGGCAGGCTGTGAAAAGATAGTCTTGTTGTCTCTTGTGATCAAACTAGAATAGATAATTCAAAGCATTTTAAAAAATACTGACAGCATGGGGATTTTTTGCCTGCTTCTACCCATATTAAAACTACCACCAAAACCCCCAAACTACATAAATGCGCATGTTTACGTCATGTTGCAATAGTGAAAGCTCTGGCCTTTTCATTTTGATTTGGTTTCTCTTGAATTTAGAAGTAATGAAATCATATCAAAGGACATAAATAAAGGAAGAAGATGTAAAAACCTATTTTGGAGTTCAGTTATGACATTCTAAAAAATACATTTATAATGCCATTTTGCAGAACTGACTTACTACCAAGAGAAATATTTCTCACTCTTCATTCTATTTTCCTTTTATTTTCTGAGGGGTTTTTTTGTTTGTTTGTTTTGCTTTGCTTTATTTCATTTTTTTGTGGGTTTTGGGGTTTTTTTTTGTGTTCAGTGTTGGTTTGGTTTTATTTTGGTTTTGGTTTTTTTTGTTTGTTTGGTTTTGGTTGTGTTTTTTAAAAATTATTGTTTGGGTCCAGATTCTATCTATTTTCTCTGTTATAACATTTATAAACTAGCAGTCTGTAAGGGCAGGTATGTTGAACTATTCAATGAGGGCTTTTTTGCATATGCATATTTGTGATACATGGGTTGATTTTACACCTGTTAGAGTCTCCAGCAGAATCTGATGCAGGATGTTTCCAAAAGACTGGGTGCAATTTACTCTCAGTACAAGCGGAAAGAGATTCCATTAGGTTATAAGGAGAAGTGGAAAACTGATTATGATTACTCCTCTTAGCACATTCAAAAAACTCAGCCTAGTGGTTATGTCTGGAAAACACATTTTTCCCAAAAATCCTTTGTTGATCACTGTTGGATTCAGACTTCTGGCTAAGGGCACCTTTGCTTTGATAAAGATAAGTCATGTACAAGACAAAAAACCATGTCCATGGCTTCAGCATTTGAACAAAATGGGAGTAGTTTTAAACTCCCTTCTTCTTAAAATTCTTAATAAATATTCCACTGGCTAAACTGCAAATTTTAACTCCTTTGATACCATGGCCCCACCACAGAAAGTGTAGAAGTCTGTGGAGGGACAGTAGTGCGATTTAAGTTCTTTTGATCCAACAAACTTCAGGCATAAAGTGAAACACCGTTGAAGTGACTCCAGCTGCAATGTTGGTGCTTTCAAAGCTTTTTCCATTCCTCCTGGGGCACATTGCCAATTCTTTTCTCCTTATCACAAGCTGTTGGAAAGTCATGCAAGCGTACAGTGTTTTATATTTACTACAAGGTAACATTTAAGCAGTTGAAACTCTTTGAACAGCAAGTTCCATTGTATTTATCACAATTAATTAAAGGGAAAGAACAGAGGGGAAACATATGTAACCTTCATCTGGTTCAAACGAAGTAGGGTGATGTTTTAAAGATTTTCTTACTGTTCTGAAACCCAGATCATAGATAATTCAGAAAGAATTAAGGCTCTTAATAACAAACGAGAGATTTTGAAGCTATATTTCAGCTACCTGTCAAACCCTGGTTCCCCTCCCCAACCTTTATTCTCGTAATGCTTAGCACTTTTCATCTTCAAAGTACTTCACAACACATTAACTAATTAATCCTTTGAGCATCCCTAAGAGATTAGTAGAAAATGATGTGATCTCTGGCAGCCATGCAAGAGCCTTGAGCAAGGCAATGAACCCTGTGTCCAAAAAGGATTATAGTCAAGGTCTCCTGAAGTCCACAGCACCCTGAGCATACATTCTGTTGAAAACTTTGAGAAAATGTAGAAGTATTTAAAGAGTAAAAAGCAACGTTTAGAAAGGGTAGGTGGAATTGAAGGACAATGTTCAAATGTACAACCTGGAAAAAAAAGCTATTACTTCTTAAGCAGTGTTTTTTAATCATCATACAAAATCTATATACTCATATAGTATTATCTTTAAATATCTGTAATTATCTTGCTTGAGAAATAACAGTTATAACTTCTGTATAAGCCCTGATGTTTACATTTACAATAGTAAATTAAACATGGAAAGACTACAGGATTCAGCACTGGCATGCACTTCTCCATATCACTAAAATCTTTGTTCAATGTTTGCTGGCACTTTTTCCTAAGGCAAACTTGCATTCTCACCAAAAAAAAAAAAAAAAAAAAAGAAAAAAAGAAAAAAAAAAAAATCAAAGCAGCTTTGTTAACAGTAATTCCCTCGGAAGATGATCGTTATATTCTGAGAGGTAAGAGAATATAATTTTGTAGGAAAAAGCATTTCTGCCAAGACTGGAGAATGGACCCTGATCCAATTTAGTTATTAAGACGGATGTGGCCATAAGTGGCAAAAGCATAACATTGCCATAACGATGGCAAAGATTTTCATTGCATGGTCTGACACTTGGAATATTCTCAGTGTACTTCAAGAGAGTTGCTTCATAAGAGGCTGTCATTGCTGAAGGAGCGACAATTCAGTTTATAATTGTCTGGCCACTTGGTTGTGTAGTCATGATTATGCTTACAAGATCTTATTTAACAGAAACTCAAAGAGAAAGGAAAGGACATATGTGATTTCCCAGAATAATTAATGAACTCACAGAGTCTCTGGTCACAAAGCACTTGTAAAGTACATGAGCTTCAAACAAATCTAGGATTACAATTCCCAGATCTGTAATGAGTGTTCTGCCTTAAAAATATCATCCTTTTCATTTGTGGAATAATTTTGGAGGTAGTGAGTCTTGAACATGTCTTGCAGAGCAAATTTTTTGAATTTTGTTCTGCAAGGTTTGGTTCTCAAAAGTGAATTTTGAACAAAAGGAACCTTTTCTTGAAGCATCATTTTTTGGGGGGTTTGTAGTTCTCAGAGAATGTCAGGAATGTGGATTTTCCCCTGTGCTCAGTATTTCCTGTTGGTTATCTCTAAAAGTCTTTCACACAATTAGCTCACCCTTCTGAAATTCCTGCCTCCTCTCTCAGGTATTGAGTTCAGTGCTAAGGGCCAAGCATCTAAAATGTAAAAAGGTGCAGCCTGAAGGCTGCTTCTTGGCCCTCAGACAACCTCCTGTGTGTGTAGCTCAGCTAATGGTCATTGTGCTTCAGTTTCTTCGAGAGATGAAACTGTCGAGCAGGATGCTCTCTCAGACTGCTATGGCTGTGAATCTATGTTGAAGTAACACAAATTCAGAATGCATTATATTCAACTGTGTGATTTTATGTTTAAGACCTGGACTTTTCTCACATTATTTTCTCTTTTCTTCCGCTCAGGGTATTGTGCTTATTTATTGGGTATAAAATATCATTCACTAAATGGTTTTACATCAACATCATTGCCTCTATTCCTAACAAAAAACATTCAAACCATCCTATCACACCACACCACCCTATCACCTTAGTGATATTCAAAACCCATCTGAACACCATTCTGAACAATCTGCTCCATCTGATCTACTTTCTGTAGGACTACAATATTTCCAGAGATGCTTTTCAACCTCAGCTATTCTTTGATTCTATTTACTATTTAGAATTCAAACTGGACACTTTTTGAAGAAAAGGAGAGCAAAGATGTATAGCATATTCTATCACAAAGCCTGGTTCTAAGGTTTGAAGTTGTTTGGGTTTTTTTAATATACTTGGTTTTGGTCAAGTATGTCTGCTTTCAAATAGGATAAATTCTATTGACTACAAATTTAGTTCTTCACTGAGTGTAACAAAAATTTAGACACGTAACACACATATAGAAATCTAAATTGTTTGCAGAAAACGTGGACACCTAAATCTGGAGCTGAGTTTCATATAAAATGTTGAATTTACCTTCTTTTCTGGAACTACAATAACTACTTTTACTTCATGCAACCATAAACATCACTTTTAGGACCAATAGGTTTTTATTTTAATTCATTTTACTGTGCATTTAGATTAATGAAGCATACTCTGTACCTTACTAATCTCTGGTAACTACACTGGCCTACCTTGAGAATAAAACTCATTCAAAAAAATGTAAGCTATATTTTAAAATTACATTTCTATGAGTTTCCAATGCTAGCCTACTCAATTTTGCAACAAGATAAGATGAAAGCATAATGGTTCAACAGGTTACCAAAGATTTTTACTGAAGATTTCTCAAGTGTGAAAAAAACACAATAACTTTACCCAGCTTTATGGTAAACTGCTTGAATTAAACAGAATTACAAGAGAAAACTGTATCAATTTTTTAACATTTGTGGTCTTATACAGAGTACAGTGTTGCAACAGGATTACCGGATCATATTGTCTTCCTAATTAAACATAATATTTATGTGTTTTTTAATAAGGCTCTTTCACTTTTTTTCCCTCATCATTCTTCTTCTAGGAAAGAAAGTGAAATATGTCAGGTCAGTTCTGTTTGCTTTTTATAAGGTATTATGTTATTGATTACTAGGAAAATCCTGTTCCATTTTAAATTGAGACAATTTTTTTTTTTTTTAATGGAGCAATTTTCCAGATCAGTCTCCAAAAGTATGATACCAAAACTGAACAAAAGCCAGAAATATAATTAAAACTAAACTGTAGTCTAAATTTTAGCAGCTAACACTTTATCTTTTGTTAAAAATAGATTATGGGCAACATAAAATGGGAAAGATGTTCATGTGTAGTTTTGAAATCCTTTTTTCATTTATTTTTCTATCAGCTGGTGTTTTGAAACACTTCATTTGGAACATAAATTTAATAGGTAGATGTCCATCAGTTTAAACACTAAGTTAGAATCCAAGATACTCTGTGGCTGAATAATAAGATTGCAGAAGTGTAAGAGCTTCAAGATAAGTCTGAAAATCCCTTCATCCTCTGGATACAAATCTAATGGGTTTGGTTCTGGCATGAAGGATGATATTTCCAATCTTTATAGCAAATTAATTCACTAGGGGAAGGTGAGTGACAGTATACTGCCAGCAGTCATGACTTCCTACTTGGGCCTGCCATTTGCCATCTCATTTTATTTCTTAATAAAAAGAAAACTTTTTTCTCAGTCTGCGATTATTTTCCCTCCAGGGAAACATACTCAGCTTTTTTTCCTGTTAAATAGAGAAAATACCAAAATGATCATTAACTATGCTTGATTCTCTCCTACTAACTAAATAAAAATAATTTCCAGGCAGTCATTTATTCCTAGTCTGCATTTTTTGACTATAGTACTCTTTCTCATGCTCATTCTGTGCACTTGTTGGCACATACATATATAGAACATCCATACATCACAGATTTCTGGGCATATTAAAATTAGTTGGGAAGGAAAGGGATTACCAAGAGCAATAAAGACTAATTGGAAAAGGTGAGTTTACTCCCATCCATGAGACCAGACATGAAATATTTGAGGATGCTGAAAGAGCTTGTGGTTTGTGAAACATTCTATTGGCAGAAGGAGGCATCTGACATCTTCAAAAGGTTATGAGATATGGTTCTCTTCAGAAGGAGCAAGAAAGAGGAACACGGAAACTATAGATCAGTCAGCCATGGGTCAGTGTCTGAAAAGATAATGGCTATTACTTTTAGAACCCTCTTGCACACACCTGAAGCAAATTGGCGTAGAAAAATCAACCCGGTGTTAAAGGTAGTCCTGGTTCAGTCAGGAGGCAAGACTAAATGATGTCCTCCAGACAAAACTTCTGTGACTGTATGACCTCAGGTTTACTTCTCTTCCACTCATAAACAAGTTCATTAACTAAAGGAGGCTAAGACAACTCATCTAAAATACAGAACACAGGGTGATTATTTTTGGATTGGGTTAGAAGTCTTTATTTCAACATAAATTCCTATAACATTTATTAAAACATAAAATAAATGTATTGATAAATGCATTCTCAGAACATCTACCAAAACCAAAAAATCCTGTGCCTGCAAAAAATGATATATTTAGATCTATCTCTAGATATATAGCTCTAGATTTAGACCTTGATAGAGATAGAGATATATCTTTTCCAGGTAAATGTATTGGAAAAGACCGTTTGCTCCATTATCTCCTCAAATAGGTTATTTTTGGTTTTGTTTTTGGCTTTTTTTTTGCTTTGCATTTAAAAACTCAGTTATAGCAGATAACTCGTAGTGTATTATGGGTCTTATTTTGCTGGGTCTGTATGAGAATACAGCATGAGGACTGCATACAGATGATTGCTGTGTCTTTAGAAAGTCAAGTATAGCAACACTCAGCTATTAGGCATGCATGATATTATGATATTTTAGATAGAAAGCTTAACTTGTAGCTTTTCAAGTATTTCAGATTTAATGTTCCTTAACTAATACCTTTGCCAGGACATAATGTCTTTTGTTGTCTAGAAAGTCTATGCATTTATAGGTGCATTTTCTTTTACTTTGCAGTAATAATAGAAACAGTAAGTACAATATTTTGACATTTTAAAGACCACTGGTTCAGAGTGTTGGGATTTCAGGATGAACTCAAATCAGATGTCTGAGGCTGTGAATGCTAATCCCATATTCTTATCCAGGCAGTCTGTAGAATACCTGATTGTTCATAGGAGTCATTTGTATAGAAATCTCCTACGGAATGTGCTAGTTTCTGCTAATTCTGTGAGAGAATCAGATTTTCTCCTTTTTTCAGGCAATTCAAATTTATAATATTGCATAATTAAATGTCTTTTTTTAATTTAAAAAAAGTTTAGTTATACTGCTTTATACGTAGAAAGCTGAGAAATGGTCAGAATAAAAAATTTAAATCTTGGGTGTTTAAAATTCTAAAATTGATTCACCTTTGAAATATTCTAAAACCAGTGATATGAAAACATCCTACAGGATTTGCACTCAGCAGGTGTAAACTAGTCATTGGCAGTAGTTATTATGAATTACACCAGCTAAGAATTTTTCTGTATGTTTTCAATTCGGTGTACAAACCAGCTAAACACACATCTGCTGGAAAAGTAAGCTGCAATACCCCCATACTCAAACACACCGAGCAGGGCTTCCCAAGTGAAGCACTGAGTGTAAGACTCATACAGTTGATTAATGCCTTTCACTTTCCTACGTGTTCAGCTCATGCAGACTAGCTGAGGGATTTTTTTCTGCTCTCTGAATTTTTGCACCAGACAGCCTGTCAGGAACTTTGTATCTGAAATTGACAAAAACCAGGAAACAGAAATAGAGAACCTGGAGCACTCTTTTTTGGCAAGGGTGTCCTGATCAGACAGAATAATCCCTCCTCCTTCCACCCCATCATTTTACTCTATGCATCTCCTACCATTCAATCCCTTTCTCTCATGACTGATATCATTAGATGTGCTTGCCATCCCTGTGTCACTATGTCACTCAGGAAGCAGACACCTGAAAAACTTCATTAAAACAGATAAAAAAATAGCAACTAGATTTTTAAAAAATCCTTCATTTTTACCTGTGTTTTAAATCCTTACCTCTGAACACCAAAATGTTAAGTTCCAACTCTGCCTTTGATCCGTTTCCACACGTAATGCACAGGGTTTAGTGTACTGAACAATTTCAAAATCCAAGTGTAGTTAAAGAAAAATCTTTTCAAATGTAAGCCTGAGGGTCCTGCTCCCAGATATACAATAACTAGTACTCTGGAGATTATAAATTTACAACACAGATGCTTGGACAACTCACTCCAATTATCTATAATGATCATTTTTTAAGTTAAACAACTGTGACAAATTTAACAAAAATGTAAAAAAAAGTTATTTCAGTTTGGCAGCAGAGAAGACATCTAAGGGAGGCAACCATAACAAACATATCTACCTGCAAACTGCCCTAGAGCTTAGACCTTTCCTCTGCTCTTTCATCTCTAAAATAGAAAATTCCATTGCAAAATATGAGATCAGAAGCTGATCCTAGTGGAAGAAAAGCCACTGAGATAATGACAGTCATCGTAGCTCTGGCTTAGGGATCTGTATCTCAAACTGTCTACTTTTCTGTTTGGTTTGGCTTGGCTTGGCTTAGTTGTGTGGTGGTTTTGGATTTTTTAATTTTTTTTTTTTTTTAATTACATCAGGAAGAAATGCAGCTGCAGCAACCAAACATGGTAGTGAAAATTTTATTCTCTGTCCATATTTGCCTTCAGATGGAAGTTCAAAGTTCTAAATAAAATTCAAAGCCTTTTTCAGTACAGAGAAATGGATAAGCAAACTGTAGAAGCATTTTATTTCTTTGCTTTCTACCAGTCACATCTTCCGTAGAAACTACAGAATTTTAAACCAATTATCAAGACATGTAAAAATATATAAAACTAATTTCTGATGACCTATCCATACTTTTCACAAATTGAAGTCTTCCTTCAGGGGAAACCTGTCTGTTTTGTATATTCCTTGCACAAGGAATAAAACAACATGTAGCCTACTCCTGCAGCCCTTACTTGAACATGACTTAGACCAGGTTAATGACAAATTTCATGCAACTTTAAAGAAACTTGTTTGGAATTTCAACGAAACAGGAACAGCAACCCTAAAGGTATAGTCTATTAAGCCAGATAGACCATCTAAAATCCAAGTGTATCATTAAAACTTAGACTATATTGGTACTTAGCAATGCAAATTTTCACTTCAGTAATTTAATTTCCCTTATCGAAGCTTTCTAAAGTTGCAAAGCAACAGTACTACATCTGCTTTTACACTGTATTTGTTATCTATGTACATTAATTAACTAATCTTCACTTCCTTACTTTTTAAATCTAACAATTGGTTATTAGTAGTTTTTCTTACTTCACTATATTATCTAGCTTGTACTCTTAGTAGCTACCAGTGTAACTGAAGTACATGAAAATGTCCTAAAATGTTATCTTACCAACATCAAAAGAAATATGTATCATGTTATTAATGGCCATATATTTAAATTGGCCCTGTAGCTGAAAAGTAAAATGCTGTGTTTGATTTTGAAGATTTTTAAATATCTTGTGAGATGTACAATTATGTTTAGTCAGGATTTTTAGAGGAAAGTAGTTAACATTTAAGAAGATGCACATTGCAATACATGTCAGAAATTACATCCCAGTTTGAATGAAAAGCTTTGGCTAAACTCTAAAAAAATTAACACTGTTTAACATTATAAGAATCGCGTTTTCCTTAGTAATTTATTTCACAGCTCAACTCCTTTCAATAATGAATTATACCTTTGAAAGTCTGGACATACAAAAAGAAAGTTCTCATGATTAAGGCTAGCATGTTGAAAAAACAAGACACTGATATCCTTATAAAAAACCACAGAAGTTTACTTGTGTATTCTCATCTGTTTGGTAGCCAGACTTTCCAAGACATATTTCACTGTGGCAGAAATGCTACTTTTATTAAGGAATAGAAACCAAAATTATAAGCTTCCAGATATACAAAATGTAAAATCAATGAATAAATTAACATACAAAGAAACTTTTTAGGATCATTCATTTATATATTTCATAATATTCATCTAGGGTCAAAAGACACTGAAAAGGGTTAGAGAACTAGAAAGACAGAGAAAGATTTTCTCTCATTGAGAGAATGGTCCATGTTTTCTCTCAATGTGGACCAATAGCCGAATGTGGCCAGTTGTATTTACAAACATTAAAGGATATTTTTGGAGGGGAAAAAAAAAAGCATTGATAGTTTCTGATAGCATAAAAAAATAGCTAATAATCTAGCTGTTAGAAAACTCCCTTGATATCTGTGGTGCTTAGAAGGAATTCCCTGTTCTGCTTGATTGTCTCTGGGACTTATATCCATTCTTTCTACACTGTAAATCAATGCCTTGGGGTAGGTGTCCTTTGAAGCTATTCCAGTTTGCTAAAACAATTAAAATTAAGTGAAGTATAAAATATCATCATGTTTTAATAGCATAAATTATTGGGAAATCGTGATATGATTAGACTCACCTCCAGTGAAGCCATAGTGTACTTTCTTCAAGCGCTTGTGGTGTAATCTGTTTTCCTGTTTCCATGAAAGACTCAAGCTGGAAACCAGTTCAGTCCTTAGACCTCTAGGTCAGGTTTGACTCAGTTACCTTTAGTGTCTACTGACGTTAGAGGCAAAAACTCAGGCCCAGCAGGCACTGCACAGGAGCTATGGAAATCCTATACAAAGACGCAGCTGCTTGTCAGGGAAACACTTTAATCATTTTCAGCTGTAAATCTGTTCCAGGTAAGCAGTGCAGTTACAGAAATTGGATTCAACCCTTCTTTTGTAATCAAAAACCTGTATTAGATACTTCCCAATTTAAGCATCTGCAGTTTTAAGAACTTCATACTTCGTGTTCATGCTGCACAGAAAATATTGTCATATGCAGATGGAAGGCAAAATACTTAATGTCAAGGGAGATTGTCGTGGTTTGACCTTGGCTAAATGCCAGGCACCTACGACCTCTTCTCTCTATGCTTTCTCCTGCTGCAACTGTGCAGAGAGAAAAAAACTAACACAAACACACCAGACTCATCAGTTGAGATAAACCACTGGTGGGAGGACACACAGACACTGGGCAGTAACAGACAAAAACTTATAGTTGCAAAGTGATTTATTAACCTAACAGAGTTGGAGGATAAACCAGAGGTAAAAATAAGCTCTTAAAAGCTTCATTCACCCCATTTCCCTCTTAAGGCACCATTTCTCCACACACTCACCATCCTCCTTCCAATAAACAGCTCCAGGGTGGGGCAGGATGTGGGGGGTCTTTTTCCCAGTCAGTCCATCACCACAGTTCTGCTACGAACACTGTTTCTCTACTCACCCCTCTCCCTATTAAGACACCATTTCTCAGTTCACCCCCCTCCCTCCTTCCAGCCAACAGCTCCAGGGGGCCAGGGTATGGGGGTTTTTCTTTGGTCACTTCTCTAGGGAGAAAGGTCCTCTACCTAGCCATGGGGCCCCTCCCATGAGAGACAGTCTTCTGCAAACTTCTTTGGTGTGGGTCCAATCTCATGAGTAGCATACCGACCCGAATTTGCTGCAGAATGAGTTTTTTGTCCATAGGGTGCAGACTTTTGAGCTGAGGCCAAACTGAGGCCAGGAAGCAAGGCCCCTCTCTCTTTCTTGCAAGGCCTTTGCAACCCTCAGTCTTTGGGACTCCCACTGGATCACAGCTTTCTGCAGGCATCCACCTGCTCCTCTGGCGTGGGCACTTCCCCACAGGCTTTGGGGGGTTCTCTGCATCCCCCTGGACCCCATGGGCTGCAGGGGGACCACCTGCTCCCCCATGGTCTTCACCACGGCCTGCAGAGGGTTTTCATCTCCAGTGCCTGGGGCACCTCCTCCGCCATCTTCTCCACTGACCTTGGTGCCTCCATGTCGTTTCCCCTCACGTATTTTTACCTCCTTCTCCTCCTCCTCTGGCTAAAAAGAAGTGCATTGTTTTGATTTCTTCTTAAATATGTGTTCACAGAGGTGTAACTAGCATCTCTAATTGGCCCAGGCTTGGCCAGAAGCATGTCCATCATCTTCAGAGCCATCAGAGATTGGCTCTGCTGGACACGGTGAAAAACATCCAGAACCTTCACACAAGACACACAGGAGTCATCTTTGTACCCCACCCTACTCACTAGCAAAAACTGGGCCAAGCAAAACCAACACAGAGCCACATGCTGTGCATTATCAGTCACAGCTATTTTTGAAATAATTCTTCTTTTCTCCAGTATGAAGAAAGAAATATATAATAGAATAGCTGTAGAACCTTAGAAAAAGTGAAGTAACTCAGTTCCTTTCAAATAGGCTGGAATCGGAGGTACAAAAATACAGGATACTTTATGCAAGATAAGAAATTATTACAGATAGTTGGAAATAAAATTCAGAAATTAATTCAGAAGTAACTTCTGAAAAAGTAGCTAAAAAAATATGCTGCTTTTCAAAAATGATAAAAAGTGTTGCTAAAATCAACTTCAAAAAACAGTATCAATTTGAACACTCAAAGGCATGGGGAATGAATATGGTGGCTGACTCAGGATTTCAAGTTTTTACTAATTTACGTAAGCTTTTCAACAAGTCACAATGCAAGATAAAGAGACAAATCAAACAGAAAAACATGCTAAACCAGGTATATGCTATAATACAGTCCCTTGAGATTTCAGTATTTTGTACTCACGGATATCCTATTAATTTCTTAAGAATGAAACTTTGGAGAGTCATAGAAACATTTTTTCATTAACTGGAAAAAAATCAGTGACACAATGGACGAAAAAAATTTAGTCGATGCCAGCAATTCTTTCCAATTTTCTACTTGAGTTTGGGGCCAGAAGCCTTCCTGGACTAATATCCCACAGATGAAGATATTTTAGGGAAAAAAATGTGTCATTCTTTCTCTTAAACTGGTGTTTGTAGTTGGCTTTATATTAGATGCTGCACCATTGATGATTTATCTCAGGAAATTCCTCCATAATAGATGCTGGACAATTGTGGATGTTACCTAACAAGTGATAAGTAAGAATAAGAAAATTTTAGCTCTTTATAGTCCTTATAAAAAATGCATTTTATCTCTTCTGAAAGAAAAAAAAAAGTTGTTTCCCATTATAATGTCTCTGCTATATATGGAAAAGGAGTAATCAAAAAACAGCACTGTTTTCAAAATAATGCAGCTAATTTCCAGGCACATGAAGCAATCAGAAATATATTTAACATTGTACTTCTCTCTGTGTGTGTGTGTGTGTGTGTGTGTGTGTGTGTGTGTGTGTAATTTAACATTAAGAGTCACTTAAAAGAATCCAGTGAGGTTCTGATTAACAGCAGTCATCTAAGATAAGCTTATTTGAGAAAAATGTTTTTTTGTATCTGATCTGCCTTGACTTTTAAAAAGATGTTAAAAGAAAAGCTAGCAGAAGAATGGAGGCATACAAAATGCTTAGAAATACATAATTTCCTTTATAATTTTCTTGGCCATTTCTTGGGGATTTTTGTTGTTTTGGGTTTGGTTTTTTTTTTCTATAATCCAATACATCAAACAATTTTCCAATGAATTTTTAAGTTCAGTGTTATTATAAATACATTATTGTTTGCTGTTGCTTGTACAGTCCAAACAAGATCCTTTTATTGCAGCAAACACATTTTCTACATGTAACTGATAACATCACAGTGTAATGGGTAATTTCATTGACCAAAGCATTCATTCTCTACATTCAGAACAGAGTGAAGGAGAATGCTGTCTGGTTTTGCTGAGGTTATATTCCATATTCCTAACAGAGTAAAGTTCTTTTCTTCAGTCACTATACAACATTACTAAAATAATTAGGTTATGAATCCCATTTTAACCTGAGTTACATAGGAATGCAGGATGTCTCTACCTCCTTGTCATAGCTTAAATGTCAGGTGGAGTAAAACTATGTGGCAATTGCAGAGACTCCCTTCATCCATTACACAGGGGTGTATCAAGGACACCGTGATATCTCCCATGCTTCCAAGTGTACCTGTCATCCTCTGGTGTAGCAGGCAGTTGAGATGTGATGGCTGTGGCACTTTATTAGTGTAATCCATCAATTTCTCTGTGTCACTAGGCCCTTCTTTCTTCCAACCTGGAACTAGGGAAATTAAATAGAAAAAAATACTATGTTTTGTTGTCATAAAAAGACAGAAAAGATGACATTCTGTTATTTTGCTGTCCATACAAAAAAAACCCAAAAACAAAAACCAAACAACAAAGTAAAGGTTCTTTATCACAGGATATTTTAACTCTGCTCTTCAATAATTTCAAACAGCAAACAGGACTCAAGCTACACTGAAAGTAATTTTTAGTCTGGGGTTTTTTTTTCAATTACCTGCATTATTTTTTTTCTGGAAGATATTGGTCTTGGACCCTGAAAAACTGCAATTTCATCAGGATCTATTAACCTATTAGTATTAGCAATGCTTGATGAGGCTGTTTGAGAATCATTACATTCTCAAGGCTCCAGTGGTTTCATAGGATTAAGAAAGTGGTAATGGGATTGATGAGAACCTTATACCCATGATGGATTTTTTCTTTATATTATTTAAATTTTGATTTACTCCTACATAATTATGTATCTCAAAGTCAAGATGAATCAATGCATTGAACAGATAAAATGTCAGACTATAATTGGGAAATGTTTCATAACAAAATAGAGGCTCTTAATTTTAAATTACACTAAGCATTCCACAAGAACCATCTTCCACATTAGAATGTTGCACCATACTATATCAATATTCTGTTAATATTTGCCCAGAATACACTAAAAAATATCCTCCAAAAACTTTCCATCTATAATATACCCTGCATGAGGAATAGAATTTTGAATTTATAAAACTATAGGAATGCATAAGGGTATCAGATAATAAAATATAAACTTAGGGTGGTGAGAATGACAGGTCCATATGTGGTTTTATTGTTTTGTATGGTAACAAGAACAGAAAAAAAAATCATAGGAAAGAATGTGACAAAACTAGAATACAACATTAGATGGCATTGAACTATCTGGATTTTGTTTTTCAATGTTGGACAAATTTAAGGAAGACCTTCCTTCTAGGATGTGCAAATGAACAGTGAATATTTATTGAAGGAGTTACTTGAATTCAGGGGGAAACTGGTGTTAATGATGACACTTTTATAGAGAGATTAGATCTTTTCCAGAACATCCTTTCCCAAAAATAAAGTTCTTTTTCTAGTAGTCCACATTATTTTTCAGTTTTAAGTTCTGTTGACATAAACACATGCCTAATTTTCTGAGTTCATTGCCTGCCCTTGCAGTATAGTAGCAGTAGTAATGCAATCTGGTTTCTGCATTTATCCTTACTTCCTGGTATGCTATCTCCACAGATTTTTCCCTACCTCTTGATTATTAAAAAAATGGATTTACATTTAACTGACAGACTGGATCTGAGCTCCAGTAACTAGTTGAATGTGAGAATTCTAGCTTCTCTTTATTATTGACAACCTGTCTCAGAAACTGGAGAAGAAATGCTCTGCATATTCTTTTTCTCTATTGCCCGGGTTGTTCTAAAATGACATAAAGAGAGAAATAAAAAATCCCAAACCAATAAGGATGAAGGCTCAAGAGAACAGAAAAGAGACATTGCTCTCTTTATGAGGTTCTGTCCTTACACGCAAAAAAATTCTGAATATATTTTCTAGCTCCATTTATCTGATACTATTTCCGGTTTGAGATACTGAATTTTAATTAAATCCTGTTTTGTTAAATCCTGATTACATTTTTACTGCATGACTGGAAGCATCTAATGTTAAACTAAGTTTTGCTATTTTTGTTAAGAATCTTTAGATACTTACTAGTGTATCTTCCTTGAAAGGAAAACTCATCTTCAACATTTATAGTATTAGTTGGTGTGGAAAGATGGCTGGGGGTAAAATTAGAGGAAACAGAGTAGTTACAATCACACCCTAACAGAAAGTGTACAGAAATTACAGAGTAAAATGCAGCTGCTATGGGATGGAATGCAGTCATCATGCTTAAAACCCATTCCGTGAAGATGGCCTACACACCCAATCTGCAGCCATAAACACCTGCTGAGGGGTATGGAACAGAGGGTGGAGCAGTGTGGAAACCTTGTGGCCAAGGCTCTGTTGAAGCCCTTGCAGGAAGGGAAATCAATCGTGCTTTGCCGCTGATAAAACCCCACAGCAGCTGTCAGTCAGGGGAGATAGGAGAAGGTGTCTTGCTGCCAAGCCAGCAGCTCTGGCAAAATCACTCTCCTCAGATGAACTTGGTTCATTACAGCCTAATTGTAATATTAACTCACACCTCTATCCCAAAGTTACTCACCCCCAAGGTACAACCACCCCTCACTGAGGAAGTGCTCTGCATTTTATTGACTGTACCTTTAAGAGCAAAGTGAAAGAATTTTACACCCATCAGTAACAAAGGTAGGTATGCATAGAGTCACTCAAGCCCCACCTACATATAACGAAATACTATAAAATTAAGTTGAGAATGGGGAAAAGTTCAGGAAGACTCCATAGTAACTGCTGGGATCAGTTGATGGGCTGAGCTCATCTTCTCCCCTGTAGGGATGCCTATTGTGTAGGAACCGTACTCAGTGTGTACTGAATATTTTACTGGAGATTAGAACTTGTCTGGGCACTGCTTTGAATACATTTTTGCAGTCAGATGCCGTCAGAGGCGATCCTCAAACCTTAACCTGCCACATTTTTATATTAATAAAGATTGTTATTCCATGAACTGTAGGTGTGAGTCCTTCGTGGGCACCGGCAATTGCCGGCAGAGGGGAAACACTGGAATAAAGTGGAAGACCCACTGAGGGGTCTCCCTTATGCTGTCCATGTGTGTCCCTGAACAAGTCAGTCAAACCACCCTCCGATCCAGCAGGATTTCTCAGTGAAAGGTCCCCATAACGGGATACACACAGACTGAGTATTGGGCATGAGGGTCTTGGCTTTCCTGAGGCACTGACAGGAAAATCAAGCACTAAGGGTCAAGAAAATCTCCCCTTTTCACATGACAGTTGGCCACTTAAATAACATTATATGACAAAGTTGTTAATGACTTTCTTATCTCTGTCTCCCTGCGTTGTTACTTTTGTCAAACTTCATTATAACTTGAACAGGAATTTCCATGCATGATCCAGGTTATACAGAAAAATAGAGTTCTGTTACAATAATTACCCCTGAGAGGAAAAAACCTAACAAACTCTCCTTGGAACTGTGGTCATTTCCAAGACAAACACAAGGCAGTTGGTGGCAGTACAGATTAAGTCAGTCTTGATTGTTGACTTCTGGTGATTTGTAAGGACAAGAAGTAAGTAGGCTTTTTCCCTGGACAAAATGTTTAGTGCCATTTCAAATGCAAAGGGGTATATAAGTCGTCTGCCCATGTCTGAGATATGTGTGTATTTACATAAGTAGTTGCTGGATCAATGCTAACTGCATAATAAGTCAGTATTCCACTTTATATTCTGGCCTCTGATAGGAACCAATTCTTCAGTATGATAGAAAACCATGCAGGTCCAATGCCCTTCCTTTGCTGGTCCATTAGTACATATTTTTTACAATGGATAGTAAAGCATGATTTAGGAAACATTTTTGAATACTTTTATATTTTTAATTAATAAAACCACTCAATGTTTATTTACATTGGAGTATCTGAGGGTCATTTTGTCTGCTTCAAACTCTACACTTATTTGCAAAAGAGAAAGAAAAACTTGGGTTCTTTCCATGTTCATGAAAGATTATTGTCAATAAAATGCATAATTTATTGAATTTTACATGGAAAATATATAAGCCTTGAAATCTATCTTTGGAATAAATTTTGAAATTATAAAAGTCACCTCTAGCATCATTTCACACTTGAAATGCAATCAAAGCGAGCTTTACTTAATAAGATATTTCTGCTACAGCACACAGTCAGTTTAACGGGGGGTAATTTGAAGTAACTTTGATAAGGTTAGGTCATAGTTTGAGTGAGTTAATCTGAGTTCAATGATAAATGAACATGCTGTGTTAACTGGTAGGAACATGGGAGAATCAGAGCTAATAGACATTATTTTAACAAATTGCCATTTTAAATCACCTTCCTGAGGGTCTTTAAGCAGGATTTCATCAATTACATGCTTACAGCTCACATTAGTGGTACACATTAAAAAATTTCCCACATGAATAATTTAGAAAAAAAATTGACTATCAAACCCCTGTGTGAGTTAGCTCTTGTCTATTTAAGCAAAGTTTTACTTAAATGATGCATGACGTGCAATATTTCAAAAATGTTCCTTCTGAGATCATGAAAACAAGTTACAGAGGTAAAAAATGTCCTTACAATGGTTCTATATTCTTCCATACGCCTTTTAGTTTTTCTGATGTGTGACATCTTTGTTGGTTCTGTTATTTACTCCTCAGGACTAACTCACTTTAAAAAAACTTACTCTTCAGTAGGATTTCTTTTCTTTGACATTTTCTGCTAAGTGAATGTAGACACAATTTGTCTATTAAATCAATGGCATAAGAATGAGAAGTGATAAGAATTTTTTGACAAATAATTTGCAACAGAAAAAATGTCATTTTTAAAAAACCCATGCTTGTTTTTCCTTTAATAGTGCAAATTTCAAAAATTACTTGGAAGAGAGCATAGAATAAATTTAATACCATGTGAAGATATCTTTTTCCATTTTTCTTCAGAAATAAAAATTTGTTTGCTTCACAATTCCACTTGGGGGCAAGAAAAGGAAAACAGTACTGGTTTTGGTTGGGAGATAGAGTTTATTTTCTGCACAGTAGCTAACATGGGGCTATGTTTTAGATTTCTGCTGGAAACGGTGTTGATTACAAAGGTTACCAGAAAGGCAAAAATAATATCACCTGAACTATAAGAAGGGACTGATTCTGACCAGAATACCCATTCTGCAAGACTAACGTGATGAACGAATACAGTTGCATGAGATACATGCACAATCTGCAATAAACTCAAAGTTCTCATTTCATCATGTTTTATTTTAAGCACTTAGTTTACTTAGTATTGTAATGTGAATCATGCCTTTGGTTAGGTTGTGTGACAAAAGGGATTCTTCGTGCAAAAACAAGGAGTTCAGAGGAGCAATGGCAGGTGGGGTAGCTGAATAATGCCCTCATCTGGCTGCTATGAAAGCCACCACGGGAGTAGCCCAGCTCACATTGTCTTCAACCCATAAAAGCCACATCTCCCAACACAAGAAAAAAGGACCTTACACTTATCTTTTTTGAATTTCATGAGGTTCTCATGAGAGAGAGTGAAGTAAGAGAAAGGGGGTGAGGAGGTATGGAGGGAGAGGGAGGGAGGAAGTTGAGCTGCAGTCTTGGGGGCTCTTATGTCCAGTTGTCAGAAAGCGGCAAGGCTGCAATACAGGGGCAGCTACTGGGCAGACTGAACTGAACTCAGCTGCTGGAGAAATCCCCACCTTACTCATGCACATGTATGTGTGAGTATGTGTATATATATATTCCTAGTAATGCAGCTACGTCTTGCTCAGCTGGAGAGGGGAGAAGGATGTGGCCACTGATGTATTTGTTTGTGCAAGTGCTGATTGTATCTATCTGAGCTGGTCTGTGTGGCTGGCCAGCAGACAAACAGGCATGGGGATGCATCAATCTCATTTCCCTTGTACTTCCGAATTTTGTAGTGCCCAACGCTTTCCTTTCTAAGTGTAAAAGACTGGGCTCTGGAACTACTCCTAACTTGGACACATCCATTCATCACCTAAAATTGTATTTGATTAATTTTAACTTAAAACTCATTTGGCAAGATGATATATGTAAAATCAAAATCCAATTTCTTGTAAATGATGTTAAGAGAAGACATTTAAAGCTGCAGGAATGGATATTCCCTGACACTGAGTAAATTCTTGGACCTTTTTATTACTTTTATATGTATTTCATTAATATCATTAGTTACTGTCACTTCAGTCCTTAAACAGTTTTTTATTCCTCAAACTTAGAAAATTATACTGATTCTCTTTTTTGAATGGAATGAGGAATAATTAATTTTCTATAGCATCCACATTGTTAGTACAACATATTTTAAAGTTATAAACTTTTAATTTAATTTTCTTTGTTTTTGTTTTTCTAAGTCAAATGTGCAGTAACCCTGGAGTTTAGAATTTTATGTATTACACTAAAAGTGTTCAGATCAGCTTCTCTTAAGTTCTACAAATTATCAAACATATCGCAGAATCACAGGATCATAGAACAGTTTGAGTTGGAAGGGACATTTAAAGGTCATCTAGTATGTGGTTTTTAGCAGATAACTGATGCTCTGGGGGAAGTAGGTATTTACACCTTGATTACAGTGTGTCACCTTTCTGCTTCAGTGAATTGCATGGCTTTAAATCTTTTAGATCGCATCATCTTGTGTAATGTCAACTCACATTGGCTTTTCTGCATGACACAATGTAACATGATGGGAGGTGACACAGAAAATGTAATGCAGTATGACACACCAGAAATGTAAAGAGTGCTGCAATTGGATAGTTGGTGTCAATTTAGATAGGAGACTTCAAATCCAAAATGAATCTGGCAGACACTAATGGAGTGAATGTTACAGTAACTACTGTATGTGTGAAACCGTGAATTCTGCAGCTCATAGTGTATTGAAGAGGTTCCAAAGTCTGAAATATTCGGAAGAATGAGTATTTGTATTTGATAGAGGCATACAGGTCTAAAGTATTCAAAAATATTATGTATTGCAAAATGTCCTCATCCCTGGTTTTTACTATTTTGTGTTACCATTACTTGCTTATTTTAATTCCTTTTCTAAGCTATGGACTGCTAAAGCAAAATGATTAAAAAGGTACATGCAATTGTTGTATGACATTATGCCAAATTTAATTAGCATCAGATAGTCAAATGCAACACGTATGGATGAAAAACTAGCACCCAGTTATCCCAGAAAACACTTTCAAATACTGAAGTCATTATTAGTTAATTTTTTGAACAATCCAATGGACTTTCCACCAGATAAATCTGGACAAGTCAGAAGTTCTAAGAATTTTTTCACAAGACAACCTGTGCCCTTCAGACTGTGGTCTAATTTTATATACACAATGCAGTGTAACACTACTGTATTAGATTAGATAATTTTTTAGAATTAAAAAGCATAGAAAATTCAAATAAGAAATAGAGAGTAAATGTAAGAGTACAAAATATGTTGTCCTTTGAATACCAGATGACTGTGAAGTGAAATGAGAATTTTCTAAACTTTTGGTTCACTTTGTTTCCCAGAGAAGCTGTGGATGCTCCATCCCTGGAAGAGCTCACAGCCAGGTTTGACAGGACCCTGAGCAAACTGGTCTAGTTGCAGAAGCCTCTGCCAATGGCAGGTGGTTGGAACTAGAGAGTCTCTAAGGTGAGAGACTCTAACCCAAATCATTCCGTGATTCTTTGATTTCTGTTTTGTCAAATCAGTTGTACATCTGAGACTCATTGTCTTTTTCCCCTAGGAAGTTCACTTTTTCGCCTTTTTTTTTTCTGTTTTTCTTCTGGTTTTGCTTTATTTCTTTTTATGTGCCAACATGCTTTCTACCATGTGTTATCTCTTCCTATGGTTCAGCTCTTTTACAGGGGAGGAAGTCACTAGTTTTCCTTAAGGACTGAAAGTATTTTAATCTATTATAGAACTCTCAGATTTTCTCATAATCTGTGCTCCAGAAGAGGAGAACATTTATAAATGTCTATAGTGTTAATTTTCTTCACTGAAAGAAAAATTAAATCATTTATTATTGGATTGTATAAAAAGACTAAGTGGGAAATGCAGTGTTTTTAAAAATCTGAAGTATGGGAGAGGAAATGTTGACATTTGGGACTGGAATTCTTTAGGTCCATACTTAGTATTTGAAAGGAAATAAACAATCCTAGCCTCAGAAAGTCTCTTGTGCAGGACAGCAACTCACAGGATATCACAATGACTACTTTTCTGTTAGGAAAATAGGGGAAAAAAAAAAAGAATAATAAACCACTGTGCTGCAGAATACAGCTAAAAACGGGGTGCAACAGACAGGGGTGATGCACTGTAGCTGATAAGACATTGAGAAGTTTAATTTCTTTTTTGTTCTGTGTAGTTTTAGTCCTTCAGCAAAAGATCTTTCTCATGATAACTGCTACCCTTCTCTAATGATTCTTTCTTTGCTGAGACACAATATTTTTTGCTCTTTTTTCCCAGTATTGTAGCAGGATAACTTGAAGTGGATTTTTTGTTCTTTTTTTCCTTCTATCTGCTAAAGTTCTTTTGCCAATATTTCAATGGTAAAGAGAAGTGCATCAATGTTTTGGAGGAAGAAGGAAATCAACTTTGCTGTGAGATTCACTGGCAGTGATTTATTCCCCTGTGTAGTTTTTGCAGTTCCCATTGTTTCCTGTTAAGTTAGAATAACCTGTTATTTTTGCAAAGTCACATGCAGTGTTTCCTGGTGAATGCTATTTGCCATCATCATTTTGACAGAATCAATACAATGATGTGTTATAGATGAGATCAGACAAAACGTGAAAGTTAAATTGTAGGGCACAGTCTCACTCAGCAGCAGACTGTCTGGAGATGGTGATGGTCAGTCAACAGTTTAACATCACTCACACAAAGAAGGGTATTAACAAGCTCATGGTTTCCTGCAGGTCCCGCTTTTGACTTGCCGTCAGCTTCTTGCCTAAGGCCCTATACTGAATATTTTTTTATCATAACTGCATTAGAGGCCCAATACATTCTTTTGCAAAGTAGAGACTCAGCAATCACATCCTACCTATTTGTAGGATCAAGATGTAGGAGAGAAGGTGGTTGTGTGATTTCATGTACCCCTGAGTTAGAATCTTATCCTAAGGACATTGATTACCTTAGACATTACCCACATTGATCTGTTCAATTACTTCTGTAGTGGTAAGGAATTGGTAACCCTTAGAATAGGTAGGGTAAGAAGATGACTCAATAATTTTTTAGTTGTTTCTACATATTGATTGTTAGACTTCTTGCTGATTTATTAACTTAGATCTCAGTTCTGTGTTTATTCATATATGGGATAACTTTGCTTTTTCAGCTGTACTAAAGTTCTTCACAACCATTTAAGCACAAAATTAAACATGATGTCCTGCAGACTGTGGCCACATTTTGTCACATTTTTGTGGGACTTTTCTCGCCCTTTGGATATTATATGTTCTTGTGGTTTCTGGCTGTGAAACTTAGACTTGACCTGTCTACGATGTCCAGTTAATATGTCTATTCATCTCTTTCAAACAGTGTTTCTGAGTATGGAAACTGCTTTAGCAGAGTAAAGGACAAAATGACTTTGTCAGTGTTTCTAGCTAATTTCCAAATTCAGAGAGTTTTAGTTTCAAGTAAGACTGATTTAAACACTTCAGGCTCTTAGTAAAAAAGGAAATAAAGGTTATTTTAGGAAACAAGGAAAAATTATTATCCAGTGGGTTTTTTTAAAATTTGTAGCATATTGTGCCTATTCTCCAATATCCGTAGAACCCTCCAAGCAGTGGGGTCAAACAGTGTCAGTATATGACTTGGCACTCCAGGAGCCATAGCATTGTGAGACTTCTCTGTCAAAATTTGGCTGGGTTTTCTTACCATTTTGTTCACTTCTCTGAGTCATGAATAAAGATTAATAATATTATTCTTGTTTCTTTACACATAATAAGATTTTTATTATTCTTTTCTTTATAGATTAACTGTGTTACACACAGAAATACACATTCTGTGCATGATTTTTTTGGTCTCAGTTGTGCCAAGTCACTGGCCTTAGGATATCAAATGACAGAAGAACTGTTACAGGTAGGGCTGCACTTTCATAGCAGTGAATTTTCTTTTTGTTTCCCAGAGCTTTTCAAATGGTGCTCAGTGACAGGACAAAAGGCACAGGGTACAACAGAAACACAAACGTCAGGAAACATTCTTTACTGTGAGGTTGATAGGATGGGCACAGGCTGTTCAGGGAAGTTGTCACATTTCCCTCATTGGAAATATTCAAAAGTCATCTGGATGTGGTTCTGGAAAACCAGCTGTAGGTGATCCTGTCTGAGCAGGGCTTTTGGGTAAGAGGATTTCCAGAGGTCACTTCCAGATTAAATCATTCTGTAGCTCTGTGATACCCAATGATGTGAAATCACCCTAACTAGTTATTACGGAAAAACTGAACTGTGTTCTATTTATCACTGGTGCCTAGGAAGGTATTATTCCATCCCAAAGTGAAACTCTAACATTTGGTCAAACACTCCTTTCAATCCTAGAGTTTATAGGCCTATATTGGATTTAGCCCCCCTAGGCCCCCTTTCCACATCTCAGTGGAAAGAAACATGCATTTTTTAAATGAAGATTAATTTGTCCTTTGATAGATGTGTAGTTTTAGTACATAATTCACCTTAGCCTAAGGTGAATTGCCAGTCTCTCCACTGACTACAAAGTAAACCTACCAAGAGTCCCTTGGATGTAAGCATCTGGTATCAAATCACAATTGTTCAGATAAATGTTCCTCTAAGTTACTGTAACTTGGCAAATTAGCGTTTTCCTTGACTCATATATTTTCAGGTCAATAGAAACCTCAAAACAGAAAATAATTTTAAAATATTGTTTTGGAAATCATATATGTAATGGTATGTAAATGTCTGGTCTCGCTGATTTATCTTCATTTTTCTGAGTCTTCTTTTGAGATCCACACCTCTCAATCTAAAATTTCAATCTGCTCTGTCTGAGATGATTTGAGAACAGTGATGAATTACCTAGATAGACAAAGACTATTCTGAATATTCTCTATGTAATTCCCATAGAATTATCCCTGCACAACCTGCTTATAAGAGAAAATAACAACGTTTTTCTTTATCTGGAATTTACTTTGGACATAGCCTCTGGTATGGCATAGTCACTGGAGATTTCATATATCCAAATTTATAAAAGGTAACAAATTTATGTCTGGTTCTCCTACTTTCAGTTCAGTTTCATGTTGAGAATATAATTTGATATTTCCTTTACAACCCTAGAAAAGGCAAAAATGCTGATCTACTAAAAAAGTCTGAGCTTCACAGCTTTATTCTATTTTAGTGAAGGTAGCAACATTCTTGCTATCCCACATTTGAAATGAAAAAAACTAAAAAATGAAAATGCATTATAAAATCTTCTTTCCTACAAGAATATTATTTTATTCCTAGTAGTTAAAAGATAATTATCAAATAAAGCTTGCATTTTTGTTGCATTTGGGAATGATATTTGCTGTATTTTTATTACCTCTGTAATTTTCAAAATGTTAATGTATGCATAAAGTTGCAGATGAAATTTATTAAGTTAATTATCTTTCCAGTAAAATTTACATTTTACTTTTTTTTGTTAGATTTTTCTGCGGTAGTTAATTACTCTATTGGTAGATGTGACCTTGTTCCTTATCACAGAGGCGGATATATATTTATTCACAGAAATAAGCTTTTACATCCTGAATTAGATAATAAAAGTCTTGTTGCATTCTGACAGTATGCACTACTACATTTCATCTTAGAGATGTGGCATTATCTCAGTAATATCATGCAAATACCAAACAAATTAAACTGTTCTATAAAGCAGAAGAAAAAAAGGAAAAAATCAGAATAATGTGAAAGAATTTCAAACCCTACATTGTTCAGCAACTGTTAGATAAATTGTCTAGAAGGTGCTAGCTGCAAATACCACTGTAAAAGCTGGAAGTGCAGAATATTAGTAATTTTGCTATTTTCAAGGTATAAACTGTTTTAACTCCAGCATCCACAAAAAGCTTGTGTTTGGTTAAGTCCTGCTTTTGTAATTTCTTTCTGTAACTATGATTAGTGAAGAAATTCTGACCCTGGGCTTTTTATTTAATTACATTTGAGTGATGGAACTGTGAAAGTATGTTTAGACTTTATACAATGACAGCTGCACATACTGTAGTTTTAAATAAATTGGTAGTATTGCAAATGAAAAAAAAGTCTGTGAATCTTTATTGTTTCAATGCATTACTGAATTGTAATTAGTACATGCATGGGGCATAGTTTTAGATTACTTAAGTTTTATGTCATAGCATAATTGTTGCAAAAAGTAGATTTAATTTTATCATTAAGAACTTGGATAACAGAAACACAGAATCGTTCAGGTTGGAAAAGTCCTCTAATATCAAGTCCAACCTTTGACTGAACACCACTTTGTCAGTTAAACCATAATATTCAGTGCCATGTCCAACTCTTTCTTCAACACTTCTATTTGAAGACTCCACCACATTTCTGGGCAGCCTGTTCCAATGCCTGAACATCCCTTCAGTCAAAAAGTTCTTGATGTCCAACTTGCCCTGGTGCAGCTTGAGTCTATGTCCTCTTGTTCTGTCACTTTTTGCCTGGGAAAAGAGGCCAAAGCCACTGGGCTACAACCTCCTTTGAGGCAATCATAGAGATGGATACAGTCTAGCCTCAGTCTCTTCTTCATCAGCCTAAACAACTCCAGCTTCTTCAGCCACTCCTCACAGGATTTATTCTCTAGAGCCTTCACCAGCTTCATGGACCATCTCTGGAAACTCTCCATCATTTCAAAATTTTTCTTGAAGTGAGGGGCCCAGAACTGGACACAGCACTTAAGGTGCGGCCTCACCAGTGCAAATAATCAACAGCATCAGTATGAAAAGCTAATTAAAAAAAAAAAAAAAAAGAAAAAAAGGAAAATGGTCATCAGCCAGTTTTTACAAATCACATACCAACCATTTTCTGGTTTTGGTCAATCAGTCTTTCCAGAAATTTCATAAGATGAGTCATACAAGCTGACTTCTATGAGCATCTTTTATTCCCAAAACTCTGTCCTCACTAATACATTGCCAGGGACTAGAACCATTCCCCTCACTGTATTACTGACAGGTAAGGAGATTGTCTTCCTATGGAAGCAATGGATTATGTATGGATACACTGTCAGGAATCTGCTAAAACCCCCCAAATCTTCCAAAATAAACATCCTTCAAGTTGTTTCAATTTTGTTCAGCCTTTCTTTTATCCAGCAAAAACTATGCCTGTTGGATAGATAAGGTAGAATGGGAAATTATTCCATGACAGTTAGATATTAAAAGCACTGGAGAGATGGCAGAGACAGAAGGGCTTTTGGAAGCAACCCGCTAGGGCTGTTCGAATTCAAATAACTTTGTTCCCTGTCACTTCACAAATTCTGCTGCCTAATTTTCATGTTTAGCACATTTCCAAGTATTATTCTGAAATAAATCCTCCAGCTTCCTTTGAAAAAAAAATCCAAGCGAAGTCTTAAATATCGTTTACCCCAAATACTTTTCCTTTCCTGCAATAATGAGTAGCCTGTACCAGTTTTCTCTCTCTGTGATGAACTTACATGGTTCTTCATGTAACCTCAGCAAGAATTTATCTCAAATCTTTGTGTCAAGGGTGTGTGCTGTCATACATTACCCAAAACCCACAGATTCTTAAGTTCTGCTCCAAAATATGGCTCTGAGAGTTGAATTCTTCTCTCATTTCTAGCCACCATGAAGTTTAAAACCAATTAATGGTACACCATGAGTCAAGGTGACTCTGTGTTTTATTTTTGGTTTGACTTCTCGACAAATTCAGAGAAGAAACAATCTAACCTATGCCTGATTGCATTTTGCAGTAAGAACTAAACAGAAGTGGTGGAAACTCTCTTAGAAGTGAGGTGTTGGTACTGCAATTTATAGCGAAGAGAAATACACCCTGGAAAAGAGATTGGGAGCAACCCAGACATGTCATGGTGGGAGAATAACACCTAACTATCCACCAAGAGGATTTCTGAACTAAACAGAGCTGCTTCTCTATGCAATAAATTAGTATGCCCTGTTTTCAGGTCCTATCATCTGGAATATTTTTCCTCAGGATCAGTTGCTATAGTCCTTCAAACAGGAAAAAAAAATTATTTGGTGAAAGTAACACAAATGACAATGCAAAAATTCACACTTTTTAATTCTGAAAGACTGCACTTGATTTCTCAAATATTGTTTAATTTACATATCAAAAGGTGTTTTTGAAAGATAAGAAATATTCCAAGAAAGAGAAGTAACTTCTCTGAGATTGTGAAAATAACATGTCACTTATTATGATGTTAACTGACAAGTAAAAACATGTTTAATCAGGAGCAGAGAGAGATTATCAACTCATTCCCATGAATGAACCCATTTTACATCCTTTTAAAGTTATTATTAAAACATAATCTATTATTATATAAGATATACTTGGCATTCATATGTCTTTTAAATTCCATTTCACATAAAATGAGAGGTTTTCATATTATGTAATTTTCCTCATGAGCAGTGTGACACCTACAGCTGAGGTCACAGGGTCTATTTTAGACATTTGTTCTTCTGTAGAATTGTACCTAGGAATTTTCTTTTCAATAAAATATAAAGTTGAGTTATATATTCATCAACAAATAGATATAATTTAAGGTTAAAGAATTTTACCTGGCAAGTCTGAATCTTATAAAGGAGTATGCCTTAGATACTCAGGATTCTACTTCCACCTAGGAGTTTATTGTTGCAGACAGGACTGAGACTATGAGTTCCCCAATTTCTAGGGAAAGGAAGAAAAAAAGAGAAGAGAAGAGAAGAGAAGAGAAGAGAAGAGAAGAGAAGAGAAGAGAAGAGAAGAGAAGAGAAGAGAAGAGAAGAGAAGAGAAGAGAAGAGAAGAGAAGAGAAGAGAAGAGAAGAGAAGAGAGAAGAGAGAAAGAAAGAAAGAAAGAAAAAGAAAGAAAGAAAGAAAGAAAGAAGAAAGAAAGAAAGAAAGAAAGAAAGAAAGAAAGAAAGAAAGAAATTGGAAGAGAGCAAAGGGAAGGGAGAAAAGAAAGAAGAAAAAAAGCTGCCAAGTGAATTGCCTTATGGTTCCTTTGAAGTTTTAAAATGTCACACAAAATATAAAGGCAATTGATGGTTCCACACAGAATATCAGCTCATACTCAAAAATATTAACATGTCTTTTTTTAAGTCATTAGGATAATCTAAACAAAAGTTCATTTACAGTTTGATCATAAATACTTATTATATAAAATAATTGCTAGATGCAATAATATTATTAAATTTTCATTTCACGAAATGACTTACAAACCTATTAAGAACCTTTAAGGGAATGGTTATATGAAGTACTGTACTAAAGCAATATACATGTTTTCTTAAAAGAGTATATGTGCCTGCTAGACTTAATATATTACTTTAAGTTATGAAGTGTACTATAGAGTGCCATGTAATTTGATAAATATAAAGAATTATGTACACGAAACTGCACACACAGTATAAGTAATTTCCCTGAGGATACTGGTGACATAATGATAAACCTCAAGAACTCTGCTCAAATGATTTGTTAATGTCACAAGTAGTCCCAAATGGAATTACAGTTTCTTACGTACATACAAGTGTATGCAATTTTTATAAAATAAAGTAAAAGAAATCATTCTTTCTGATCAACACTACTAGTTTAAAATTAAATGCAAGCAATATTTTCTCCTTGCTGCTCTCTCACACTGCATTTCTTTCTCCCCTTCTCCAATCGACTTTTGTCGCTTTCTCATTCCACTGTTCTCTTTTCCTCTATTCTCTATCCATACTTCCCAATCCTGTTCAGCAAATAATATTTTCAATCAAATACACTTATTGCCATGAATTTCCCTAGGGGAGGACATGAATCAGTAGCAGATTAATCTTATTCAGAATGTTCAATGCACTACTAATAAAACTATTGAATACTCACAAAAGGGAGACAATTCTTTGCAGAAGGAAGCATATTTAACAATATTTTCTAGGGACCTACCTGGGATAACTCCCACCCAAGACAAAAAAATTGAGTAATTCTCTCTGGTATTACTTTCCTTTCCATCAATTATTTCTTTTATAGGGCCTTACATATGAGAGCAGGTTTCTCTTCTCTCATCTGCCAGAACCTGCAGTTTAATATGTTTCTTTCCCTAACAGAATTTAAAGGGAATAAGCGCAGAATTCACTTTAAACAGGTTATTTTCCCCTCTTAAAGTCCATAATATGATAAAACACCACACCTTAAATGAGTGTTCAATATTTGATTATTTGCTCTAAATTAGGAAGCAAATACACTGCATAGTGTTTGAAATGAAATGGTGTTTCCTACTGAAAAATTTTACTGCCTACAGTTTTTTTTTCTTGAGATACCAACCATCTGTCTGAATCAGAATGCAATTTAGAAATACCTGTGGCATATACACATTACAATAACCTTCTAAAAGGGTAAAATTGAAACATTAAAACATCCTTAAGCAAGAAACCTAAACTCTACTATACTAATCATATAATGAACATGTATGATGGATAGGTTCTCCTTACAGTTCTTTTCCCTTATTTCTTATAAAACTTATTTGATCTCAGGTAAAATGTTCTAATTCTGCCCAAAGATAAAACCAGAAGTTATGTTTCACATATGTCCTGTGTGCCATATGGAGTTTTTCAGGTTTCAGTCAGGATATTAGAGATGGTAAGAAAAAATAACCTGAAAAGATGAATTAGATGTAATTTCTGACTTACGAAATTTTATTAAAATATCTAGGACTCATCAGTTTGAAAAGAGGATGACTGAAGTTTACAGAATCATGAAGGCAGAGGTTAAAATGAGATAAAGCTATTATTCACCAAATCTTGCAAAGTCCTCTGAGGACATTTGATGAAAGGAGAACAAAGTAAATTTAGAACACATAAAATGAATTTATTCTGTTATATAGCAAGTAGTAGTGAACTTCTGAAATTTTCTTTGCCACAGCAATATATGGTGTTAGACACCATCATCAGGTTCAGAAAGGGATCAAAAAAACTTGTGGCTAACAGGCTCCTTAAAAAAAAAAAGACAGAAATTGGCCCTCTAATATTCATTCTAAAACATCTGTGAATGCTCAGAAAAACAGCAGAGAGAAGAACAAAAGAAAGTGGTCGGGTTCTTGTACTCTACCCAAGCAGTGTCACCTACTACAGCCATCAGACACTGAAAGCTGTGGTGGATGGTTTCTTTGCGTGACCCAGGCATGGATGAGAAGAACCTGTTTAACACTTCTGGGTAGTGTCTTGAAGCAATTTTTCTCATTTTATGAAGAGACATGTCAACTTGAAAAGCAACTTAAAATGTGATACAACTTTATAATTCTTTCTTAAGAAAACCTAGGAAGAAAAAAATAAGTTCTGGTTACTATGGTAGATACTTTTCTTGTTTGTTTTCTTTTTCAGTTGTGATACAGAAGATTGACCAGAAAAATTACAGAGTGGCAGATGAAGTCCAACTTAGCTGAAGTAGTCCTATACTACAAGCTGGTGGTTGCAGACAAAATATTAGAAGACCATATAACGAAAATCACTAACTGAGCTCTGACTGAGAATATTTTTTAGGTTCAGTCACACATTTCCTATTAGAAAATGCTACATATCTTTAGTTATTTGTAAGGCAGTTCATCTTGGACAATTGTATCTTCTGAAGTCTCTGAACTATTACTTTTTTTCCAAAACAGTTTAAGATACATCTTTGAAATGAAAAATTGCAATAACTATTGTCCAAAAAAAGTTTTAAGGTATGGAAAATGGGATTCTATAGTGAGAAATGAAAATCAAACTTCTCTTCATGCAACACCAGAATCTTAAAAAGAATTGTGGATACTGTAAACATTCCTAAAGGTTTTTGTTTTAGGCTTTTCAACTTTTGCAAAACGTTGTTAAACAAAATCCAAAAATAAAGAATTTTGAATGAATACCATAAAGACAAACGTATCTATGAATAATTGAAGTATTTAAAGAAATGCAGGTAGGCATTAAAGAAAAAAATTAAAAATCACACTGAAAATGTTACTGTCATCTAAGATTGAAAATGAACATTGAAATTGAATCCTTTTAAAAGGATTCCAAGAAATCCATCTTAGTCTACATGACAACGTTGAAGAAAACTAGTGCAACAAACTCAATAGTCAGCAACAGCAATACTTGCTTACTTCTTTAGAGAATAAAAAACTAAATTGTTCTGGAAACTGATTATAAATACTTTCCTAGTTATAGAAGTTACATAGAATTTGCATTTCACATAGCCTACATAATTAACTAAAATACAAATTCAAAAATATAATAAATTATAACACATTGTGCTTGTAAGCATACCCGCAATTTTGTATCATATTTTAAAAACAAAACATTTATTTGGGAAATAAATTTGATATAAAGCATTTCCATGCCTTTAATATTAGATATTAGTAAGTTATGTTTTGTCAGAAAATTAACTGCACGGGCAAGATGTTTTTCTTTAACTGTTTTTCAGTTCGTTTCTTCAAAATAGTACAGTCCTAAATTTACCAACATTTTCAGTAGCCATGTGAAGCCAAACATTAAAGTATGAATCATTTCTATGATACAAAAACAAAGTTTTTTCCCATCTAATCTATTATTTATTTTTGAGAAGATTATTGCCAGTGGTTTGCCTGTTATTTTCATTGATGGTATTGTAATAATTGAGGCCTATTATCTAAGAAGACCAATAACTAGATTGAAAAAAAAAGCTGAAAAATAAAACTCATGGTAATGAATCTTAGAAAATATTCTATGCTATGTTGTGTAGTAGAGCTAACAAATTGCTGTCAATTGCAACATTATTTTTTAACAGTTAATTGACTTTTTTTCAAATCATGATAAACCAGCAAGAAAACATGGATATATTAATTTCTATTTTTTTTCCTTTCTGATTTGTACTAATGTAATTTATCTGAATAATCATTCAGGAAAAAAAGGCTTACACCAAAACAAACTCCCATTTATTAATTCATTAATAAACAGAATCACATTTATTTATGTTTTTATTTATTGTACTCTTCTAGATTACAGTGTTGCAAACTCCATCAACTGTCCATGTTTATATGAGAAAATAGTATATTTTTAGCTTTTAAACCAATGTAATTCTTTCAAATGACTTTACAGCCCAAAACCTCACAAAACCTATGTTTTTATAGTGTTTCCTTATGGATTGTTGGTACTTAGAAATCTTACTGGAGCTAAGAATAGAAGCACAATGCATGTACATGCTTTTTTTATTTTTGTTTCTTCTCATTCAGTCGTTTAGAATTTGCAAAAGTATTTTCCATTTTCAATTTGTTCTATTCGTGCAGCTAATACACATGAGAGGGACTCATCTGATATCACATAAACATCTGTTCTGACAAAACTGGCTGAATGAAAATATTTGTCATTGTGTAATTTGAAGGTACAAACTACTGAGCCACCAGTAGACAAAACACACACATGAATTTTGAAAGAAAATAAATTTTAAAATCTCACCATTTTAGAAACTGAAATTTAAAAAAAAAATAAAGCACATTCTTAAATTTGTTTTTTTCATACTAGATGCCTTCAGAGTGGGAGTTAGGAGAAAGCAGAATAATTTAAATTGCTCCAGAGGCAAATGCATGAGTATTTAAAATCCACCAGAGAATATCATCTTCAAAATTCAATTCATCTTCTCGAGTATTATTGTTTGCTTTGGGAGCTCTACATTATTGGATTGCATGATATGTGT